>OX421446.1:45239608-45244608 GCA_949126865.1 Montipora capitata | reverse complement strand
GGCTTTGGCAATGTCAATGTCGTAACGTGTAAATAAAACGTAATTTTCCCCTTGGACCATCGCTTCCTGTGCATTCGGCAATTCAAGAGCCGTTTCAAAAACGAAATTATTTACTTTTCTTGTTTCCTTTATACTTTATACAGAATGTCCCAGCTTCGCCTCCCAAGAAAAAGAAGCCGACTGATGACTGATGAAAATATCATGCCCAGTATCGAAGAATAAACTGTGCATTTTAGCTTAAATGTTGTCGTCTCCTTTACTGTGTTATTTTACTCGGGACAGTTGTTAGATTAGGTATTCAAAATAATGCCTCGAAATAACTTTGCCCAAACATTCCACATTCTATGCATTTCACTGTGATATAAGCATAGAAAATTCCTTCCTCTTTGCCCCGCGTTTCGCATTGTCGTTCGCCATATTGAATCTTCACGCAGTTGCCTATCAATAATGTCACGTGGACGAGAATTTGAGCAGTAATTGGCTAATGGTTTGTTTTGGTAGTGGTTATCAAAATTGATAGCGATCCTGGACTGCTCAAGAGAAATTGAAAACAATGCCTATGCAATTTTTTTGGGGGGGTGGGGGTGGGGTAAAAGAGGTGTATTATGGAATCTGTGCAAGTGGAGAATGTTGCTCACGTGACTCTTTATGACACTTCTAATTGGTTGCAGCGAGCGCAAGGCCCGACAAAGAAAAAAAAGTCCATCGCACGACAGCCGACAAGGCCCTAAAACACATTTTTAGATCTAACACTGTCAGATATCATCCGACAAGCCCTTATCTTGTCGCAGAATTGCCTGAATAGGCCTTTTGCAACTAACGATCTAAAACAAAAGGCAAGTCAAGCTTGACTGGTTCAGGTCTCTTTGTTCTAATGTCCCAGTGGGGGAATAATAATAATGATCTTGCCCTCCAGCATGGCGGATTTCGTACCATGTGATCGTTAGTTGGAAAAGGCCTATTCACCACACGCTAGCACACAAGTGAAGACTCGGGCGACAAAAAATAGGCTAGTGTGCGGAGGCCTTTGGGGACCTTAAAAACGCGACGTTTTAGAGCCACCGTGAACGGCAGCGGAAGTGAACATATCGCATGCCAGGACAGAAGTCTCTCACAGTTTTTGAACCTCATCGTCTCTAATAGAGAAGCGATACGAAGCAATACAAATGTGATTTTGCGAAGAGAACTTAAACAGAAGAACAGCTCTCTTCCGGTTGCCCTCCACATCTCAAAAAAGTCGCGTGCGTAAGCTCTGTTACCTGTACGGCATCAGCCAATTAAAAAATTCCCTCTTGCCTCCATGTTTTCGAGAGGGATGCAACACCTGTTCCAATTCTCTGGGTAAACACAGTAGAAACGTTTAAAGCAGTTTTTAATTTGTCCAGCATGCCAAGGGGCAACAACTTTATTTTCCCCGGCATTGTTACCTAGATGCACACATTCAACTACGACTAAATGACTATAACGCGAAACGTAAGAAACATACATGGATATCTATTCGCCTGTCGGCCAGAGAAACACAGACGCCTTCGCGTGGACGTCACTGTTTACATTTTGTTTCATTGACATACGAGTTTGCGCACAGAAGGCAACATGATATTTACAAATTGACTTTAAACACTCTCGTCACCGGAGCCTCGGGTCTACCCAAGGCTCTGGGAAACTCTGTGTAGGAGAACATGCGCCGTGGGGTTTTTATAGCCAATAATTGGCTATTTGAGCCTTACGGCGCCTGCTCACTCCTCGTGATAACATGAATGCACCAATTAGAGACGCTTTTAATTGTTCTTCACGAAAACCAATGAGAAGACACTTTGCTTCACGGTTCCCCAGAGCTCTTCTCTGCCTCGGTCAAGAGAACAGCTCTGGGGTCGAGATTGGACTTTAAGAGGTAAAACGGAGAGGTTAAAATTGGTTAAATGTTCAGTTGACCCTCTCATATAAAAACTGAGAAAGTTTGGGTGGAAAACGCACTAATGATCCCATATATTCTGTGTAAAAGTTCGCCATTTTCAAAGCATCATTGCTCGAAGATTATCTGGTCTTGGTGGTTTTCACTTGACGTCATCACCGTCGTGTTCGTGGACAAAAACAAAAGATGTCTCACTAATTAACTCCTTTTGTTCATCCACCAGCAATTGTAGATTGCAGCATTGTTACCTGTGCCTCAAGAGACCGGTTGCAAACCTCCTATATCGCTTTCAAATTTTCACAGATAGCTCGTTATGCAATGTTCTTTATTCTTGGTTGACGAATTGAAAAACGATATTCTTGTCACGGTCATAATGAGGCAAAAAGTGTAAACAGATTCCCAAAGACCAACGGAAATTCGGATGAAAAAAAAAAACAAAACAAAGAGAGGAAAGAGGAAAAAGAACAATATTTAATTCATTACAGAAAATGATTAGTTCGGACAATAGAATTTTATAGCTTACAACGTTACCAAGATAATCCAATACGCATGAAAAAAGATTATAAGAGGAGAACCTCTAAATTAAATTAAGTTTATCATTTCCAAGATCGGTTTTGGACTTGAGAATCAGTCTAATAGTCAGTATAATATACCTCTTCAAAATTCAGAATAAATCGATTGGTCTAGAATTTAGCAAATAAACCCAATAATCACACATTTGGGCCATTTTCAGAGAACAATTTGTCAAACTTGAAAACTTTTCCAGGTCAGTTGAATCGATTTTCATCTTCGCCTGGCTATTGTGGCCATTGCTTCTTTTATAATATAACTTTCCGAAATGATGTCAAAACGTACCCTTGACTCTCGTTCCTCGTTTCTTCAGAAAACACACCAACTTGTTTCCAAGTTCAACGCAGATCATTGCACGCCTCTCTAGAGCAACAAAGTTACCAAAATGGCCGTAGACGAGTTCACGCTCTTGATTGCATCATGGGTAATCAGGGCAACATGGCGGAAAATTCAAAGGTTTGTATTGAAATTCAAAGCAAAATATACTGTACATGACTCTACTTTATAGACTTTCGCCTCCATAAACCAAAGAAATAAGTTCATGTTCACAACTGAGATGAACTAGACTTGGTATCCGTTCTTTGGAATTCCTAAATATTGCTTTTTTTGTCTCCATACATTCTCTGTAATGTTGTGCCTTTGGAATTACAGGAAATGTACGGCAGAAACTCTTGTTAATAAACTAATTTCTACAATAGCCATTCTCTCCAAATTTATTCTGCCGCACCTTTGAGGGCATATCTTCTGTTTTGGAAAATAAAAAAACCCAAAATTACATATCATGAATACTTTTCATCGTTTTGAACTTCCTTACAAACCTTTGAATTTCTCTCCATCTTGCCCTGATTACTCATGATGCAATCAAGAGCGTGAACTCGTCTATTCACACATAAATGCTTATTGAAGTGATCTTTTAACATTAAAAAAACAAAACAAAACAAAAACATTTGCTTTTATGAATGTTACACTGTACTGGTGAAAACATACTAATAAACTAGTTTTAAAAACTTATACACAGTACTTATACAAAGTTGAAGCGTACGAGCTTTCGGCTCCTTCTCGGAGGCTTGTTCACATATAAATGAGAAACAAGAATTGTGAACCGGTAAACTGTTAACGGTCACGTGATTTAGCAACACGTGACCGCAACAGATTGTCCCAAATGTGGGGGAGCAGGTATCTTCCAGTGTCCCGGTTCAAGTCCGGCCTGTGAACGCGGATATAGATGGCCTCTTTGATACCCCGCTCTATCCAACGATCTTCATGGTCTAACACCTCCAATGTATAAAAAAACCCAGACTCTTATGACATATGCTTTCACCGCTTCTTACAATGGTGAATAAAGGATAACAAAAACGAAACTCTTTTCATGCGAGTTATACAAACCGATTGATCCGAATGCAAAGCTTGAATTATAGTTATTCGCCAGAATCACATCCCCTGCGGTCAATGGATGCATATATTGGTCGTGTTCTCCTCTTTCCCTTTTTGACCTCGTGACATTACGATTCAAACCAGAGGGAGGCAAACAAACGATTTTAAGAGCGTCATCCTCAGGGTTCTTCACCTGCCGTACCCTTCCACTGCCATCTGAGGTGCCAGCTTCTTGGCTTATAGGCACTGTCTTGGGACTTCTTCTGCGATATTAGTGGTTTCACTATAGGTGCCATTGCCATTCAGCTGTTGATTTCATAAGTTAAACATCAGTGGTAAATGATGAACATGCAGCGACAAAGACAATTAATACAACAGGGATAACAAAAAAAAATATATGATCAACCTCGATATGTGCCTAAACATCATGCACTTTGACAAAACCAACTAATGGCAGAACAACGTGCTTTAGGATGGATTTGAGTTAGATTCAATCTCGCACTCAGTTTGCTGATTCATCCATACACACTCGTTTAAATATCACTAGGGTATGCTTAATTAAAAAAAAAAATAGTCAATTTAAATATACTAAAATTCAACCTATAAACAATAAGCATGATTTCTTTGTTGAGGTGAGAAAAATAACGATAGACCCTCTCAATAACTTCCGGGCCAATTTTCAGAACAAAATAAAATCTACTTTCAATTGACGTTAATATCTGTCCTTTAAGAAAGACGAACACTAAGTTTATAAGGTGTAGAGATTTTCTTTTTAATTTTTTTTTGAGTGGATTTTTGGTCGCTGGAGCATCAAGTTGATATATCTTTGTCGAGGAGTACGTGATCTCCAATTTATCTATTGTTTGTTTTCTCAGAAATAATTTTTAGACTGTTCGTTCACGCATAAAAGTAGAAATAAACCCTTGATGGATTAGCATGGGATATTTACTGTTTTTTTTGTTTTTCAAGGGCACCAAAATGGCCACCTAATCGAGAATAATCTGATTTCGATTAGAAAGCCAAAAGAGCTCTACAGCTGAGCAACTTCGATCTCAGGGTCCTCTCCCGCTCCAGGGGAAGGGATGAACAGAGACCCTGGGAATGATGTTGACCCCTTAGATAATTTCTCTTCTGAGTTTTCCTT
>OX421446.1:45222108-45232108 GCA_949126865.1 Montipora capitata | reverse complement strand
CAATCTGAATGCTTTGACAAATTTCAAAGGAAAAGGAGCTACTCTGGGGCAAAAAATTACGTTCGCCCCTTCCAACAAGGGGGAGGGGAAGACGAAACTCCAGAAGTCTCAGCCTTGAGTGCCAAAAGCACACAACACCCAAATTCAGAGGTGAGTGCTACACATAATGTCTGTATCAAAGTGGCTGGCAGACTCAAATATTTTCTGTCTGAATGGAAATTAATAACAACAGACCCTAAGATCCTTGACATGGTGCAGCACTGTCACCTGGAATTTATTGAGCTACCGTCTCAGCATTATAATTTACCTCCTATTAGATTCAATACAAGAGAGCCTAAACTTATTGACGATGAAATTAAGACCCTATTAAATAAAGGGGTCATTGAGGAAGCTCAGCCGTCCCAACATCAAGTTATCTCGAGCATATTTCTAAGGAAAAAGAAGAATGGCTCTTACAGGATGATCCTTAATCTTAAAAGATTAAATGAGGCTATCGAATATAAGCATTTCAAAATGGAGAGCTTATCTTTTGCTGTGCAACTAATGAGAAAAAATAGTTACATGGCCTCAATCGACTTGACCGATGCTTATTACACAGTGCCAGTGGCACCTGAGCACAGAAAATACTTGCGGTTCAATTCATGTGGGGTGACAAACTATTTCAGTACACTTGTCTGCCCAATGGCTTGTCCTCAGCACCCAGATACTTTACCAAGCTCCCTAAGCCAGTGTATGGTACATTACGTAGTCAAGGCCATCTGAATGTTGGCTATATTGACGATTCTTACCTTCAAGGTAGCTCAGTATCAGATTGCAGCCAAAACACATGGGCAACCATATGCCTGTTTGAGAAGCTAGGCTTTGTTATCAACAAAGAGAAATCGGTGTTGCAACCATGTCAAAAGCTTGTTTTCCTTGGTTTTATTTTGGACTCCATACTCATGAGAGTATATCTCACACCAGACAAAACAGACAGAGTTGTTTCAGCCTGTCAGTTGCTCCTAAGCAGAAGCTATGTTTCCATTAGAGAAGTGGCACAAGTGATAGGGTTGTTTGTATCCAGTCTCCCAGCAGTTCAATATGGGCCTCTATTTTACAGAAACATTGAAATAGATAAAAATGAAGCCTTGCATAAGAACAAGGGCAATTTTGAAGCACTGATGCAATTATCTCCAGAATCTAGGGAAGATCTTAGTTGGTGGGTGAGAACCCTACCACAGGCATACGAACAGATTGACCTCTCAAATCTTGACATAGAAGTCACTACAGATGCTTCAAAAATAGGCTGGGGGGCAGTCTGCCTTGGAGACACAACTCAAGGTTTGTGGTCAGAATCAGAACAATAGCCCTTTTCACGGTTAGTTTTTCTCATTTGCATTACAATGAAATCTAACGTGGATGCATGGCAATTTCGGGTTAAAACTACAAAATAGCCCGAAATTGCCACACATACAAGCTAGATTACATTGTAATGCAAATGAGAAAAACTAACCGTGAAAAGGGCTAGTGAGGCACATAAATGAACTTGAGATATTGGCAATTCACTTTGCATTGAGGTGCTTCAAGTCACATATTAAGGGAAAGCATGTCAAAGTTAACAGTGATAACTCTACAGCCGTGTGTTATCTTAATGCCATGGGTGGTACTAAGTCTCCAGCCTGCAATAAGCTTGTTCAGGACATTTGGACTTGGTGCATGCAGAACAAGGTTTGGTTATCTGCTTCCCACTTGCCAGGTGCTCTCAACGTGGAGGCTGATCAGCAGTCCCGTCAGTTTAATGAACGAACTGAGTGGCACCTTAGAAAGGATGTTTTCCACCAAATTTCCAAAATCTGGGGCACACCAGACATTGGTCTTTTTGCCTCCAGGTTAAACTCCCAATTGCCTATGTATGCCTCCTGGAAACCTGATCCTGGGGCTACTCACGTTGATGCTTTCTCTTTTGCATGGACAGGAATGTTTACTTATCTATTTCCACCCTTCTGCTTAATTGCCAGATGCCTGAAAAAATTGGAGAGCGACGGAGCACTGGGTCTCATTGTAGTGCCCTTGTGGCCAACACAAGCCTGGTGGCCACAACTGTTAAACCTTCTCATAGCAACTCCTGTTATCCTACCTCAGCACAAGGACTTGCTGACACTTCCTCACAACCGGATGGAACACCCCCTAAAGACCAAGCTAAGGATGGTGGCATGTCTGTTATCAGGTAGTTCTATCAAACGCAAGGAATTTCACAATCAGTTACCAAACTGCTCTTGGCCTCCTGGAGAGGGGGCACCAAAAAACAGTATAATGTGTACATCAAAAAATGGACCAAGTTTTGTGCTGAAAGCCAAGCTAATCAATTTCACCCACTTGTTGTAGATGTACGTGATTTCGTGACAGAACTGTATGAGAAAGGCTTTACCTACAGTGCCATTAACACCGCACGCAGTGCGGATGATGGATGATGGATCTAGTGTAGGTAAAAATCCATTGATTTCAAGACTGTTAAAAGGGGTTTTCCAGTGTAGGGCCCCAAAACCAAAGTATACCGAAGTTTGGGATGTTCAGATTGTGTTGTCTTATCTTAGGACTTTGCACCCAGTGGTTTCAGGCCAGCGGGGTCAGACTATCCACATGTTGGATCTCAATGATATGATTGTTTCAGATAACAGCTTCACTTTTGTCATTGTTAATCATTTGAAGCAAAGTAGACCTGGCTACCATAACCCACAACGTAAGCTTGTCCCTTTTGAAGACTATAGCCTTTGTGTTGTTACAACCTGTAAGGAGTATCTAAAGAGAACCAAGTCTCTTAGGGGAAACCAGTCTAAGCTTTTCATCAGCTATGTGAAACCTTTTAAAGAAGTGAGTAGAGATACCCTGACTCGTTGGGTACGCCAAGTTATGGCACGGGCCGGTTTAGATGTTTCTAAGTTTTCACCACATAGCACTAGAGCAGCGTCAGTGTCAGCTGCACATAGAGCTTCTATTAATTTAGATGATATCCTGAAAACAGCTGGTTGGTCATCAGAATGTTGTTTTGCAAAATACTACAACAAGTCAGTAGTTACGGCTTCCAGCTTTGCAAACGCTGTGTTATCTGTTAAGTAGATCCTTATGATGAACTTTATTGCCACTGTAATAAAACCTGTCTGCTTTATTTATGTGTGGTTTTTTCTTCATGTGCGTGTCAGCTTCAAAATCTCATGGGATCTCTCAGCATGGCAACGAGGTAGAATTAGAAAATTAAACGAGACTTACCTGTAAGTTGAAGTTTGATTGGGATTCTACCGAGTAACATAATGCTGAGAGATTACATGCCCATGCTCCCACCCACCAGGCAGTACATCTTTCGGGTACATCGGACAACACGCACATTCAGCCTTCTAAAACTGTTTGGCGCATGCGCTTGCTATCTCATGTAATCTCTCAGAATTATGTAACTCGGTAGAATCCCAATCAAACTTACAGGTAAGTCTCGTTTAATTTTCTAATTAACTAGCAAAAGCGGCATGAATGCTCCTTCAGAGTAACGTTTTCGATACCGCGAGTTTGTGTCAAACCAACCACGTGAACATTGAAATGCACCACGTGATGAAGTTTTCGCATCGCGTCATCACAATTTTACAGTCCTGTATGTTGCGTGTTTTGTGGAAAGAAGAGATGAATTATTGTGTGTCAAAAAAAGGAAGAATTCTAGTTCCAGGACGTGCGATTGTTGCCGATTTTCGACGATTGGTGATTGACCACATGATATCAAATGGTGGTGACAATTCTCAAGCTTAGTAGGTCTTGTGTAATTGTGTAACGGCGCCCCCCCCGGGGCGGGGGGGGGGGGGGTGGGGGTTACTCCCATATATGGGCTATATAGGTACGTGCCGCGGAATAGGGTATGGTTTTTGAGGTTCTCGGTCCTTAAATAGGGTATCTTTTTTGACCCTTTTGTTTCTGTGTCCCTGGTGTGGTCCTTAGATAGGGTAGCTTAATTGTATTATCTAATACGGGAGTGTGAAAAAGACCGCCTAAACGAACGTTTTTTTTAAACTTGATGTATCCGAGTGATAGAAGGGTAATGCTTAGCCGCGATCAAAGTTCAATACGAATAGAGTAGGTAGAGCGGGAGGTAGAGACACTCTTGTACGAATAATCCTGCGTGTAATCCGCTGTAATAAACAGACCGACTGTTCAGTATAAGGTTCTCGTTTCTCGCTATTACACAGGGCTGCTACATTTTCCATTTCCAGCACATGTAGTATAAAACTTGGGTATAAAAAATTGAAGGCCAACGTAACAATGTAATAACTAGGCTTATTCGAGTGTTTTATTTTTGATGCTAAACATCCAATGTTACAGAGAAGAAATAAAGTTTCCTTTTCATGCTATTAATAATTTTGTTTTTTCCTGGAATAGGGTGTCATTTTTCGGCTTTGTCGAGAACGAGAACGAATGAATGTCGAGAACGTCGAGAACGGCGCTTGCGAACGAGCTATCGTAGAATGTCGAGAATGTCGAGAACGGCGCTTGCGAACGAACTATCGTAGGGAGGAAATAATGCAGCCCATCTCCAGTCTCAAGATTTGGATCTACTGGATCTACTGGATCTACTGGAACGAGCTATCGTAGAATGTCGAAAATGTCGAGAACGGCGCTTGCGAACGAGCTATCGTAGGGAGAAAATAATCCAGCCCATCTCCAGTCGCAAGATTTGGATCTACTGGAAGCTTTAAAAATGGCACAGCCACCTATGCCTTACAACGAAATTCGCGAAACTATAAATGCCAATTGTGCCATCCCCTCAGGAACATCAACCTCTGCAATTGGTCGAGCAGTTCAAAAATACTTTGTAGAGGGCCATGGATATAGAAGCGAATGACGACCTTTAAGTACGAAAAGTTTACACCCGAAAACGTAAACTACTGACAAGATTTTCTAAGCTATATCAGCAGCGTTGACCCATACAAGCTGAAGTTTTTTGATGAGGTAGGGTTTGCCCTTCCCGGTGTTCGGAAAGCTAATTATGCCGGACATTCCCCTGCAAATCATCCCTGTGTTGAAATTGGTAGGCATCTGTGCGCCCCAAATGTCACTCTAAACATGTTGATAAGGAGTCCTTTATGCAAATACAGAAGATGGTGCCACAGACACTTTAGCGTTTTTTAACTTTTTTGGTGAAGCAAGCCAAAACTCTATGCCAAACGGTCAGCCTATCTTACAATACGGCGATCATGTGATTTTAGACGACTGTGCAACCCACCATTTTGAAGGAGGCTATGCCCTAGCCGAATCGTTAGACAATGTAGGTGTCGAAGTCGTTTATCTTCCCACCTGTAGCCCGGAATTAAATCCTATTGAACTGGCGTTTAACAAACTGAAGAAGGTAGCTCAAAAAGACAGAATCCGAGAAGTAATTGCAAGAAATGTTTACGAGGGAGTGTATGAATGTTTAGAAGAGATAACTGTAAATGATCGAGCTGGCTTTTTTAAACACATAGGTAATATTAATTGTTAGCCCATATGAACGATATTACTGCCGATAGACTTCAAATTTACTCAAAGATAAATATACTAAGAACTTCTGAAATTTCCTTTGTAAAAAAAGATGTTTATGAGCAGTCGCATGTAAAATAGAAATAGCAGTCAATATAGCGTGGGTGTTTTGTATTCATACAACCAACCTTCAGTGAAGTTCAATCTGTTTTAAAACCCCCTTTAGAAAACATAATTTGAAGACGTTTCAGTGTTCTGCAGCACTGGGCACAAATCACGATGTATTTCTGTGAAAAATCTGTTACCACTTTTAAGAATGCTATGTAGTGTTTTGGCGATAAACCATTTAATTACAAGGCAGATAAAAATATATAGTAAGTATACGTAGTAGAATTATTCTTGTTGAAACAACCAGCCTTTAAGGGACTACAGTTTAGTTCAATCTGATTCAAGGAGTGTTACTAGCTATTCTTGGGAACAACAGAACACAAATCAGGCTGTTGACAGTGCAAACTCCACTCTAATTTGGGAGCGCTGCGGCAACGGTTTGGTGATAAACCATTAAACAGGGGCGTAGCTTCCATATACGCAAGTACGTCCGTGCGTACAGCTCAAATCCGGGAATCCTTATTCCCTGGAGGCATTAATTTTTTAAAGTCATTATAAAATCGGCAAACTTTTTTTAAATGTCGAATTAAACTGGTTTCTCTGTGTGTGAGTATTTCCAGCATCTTTTGATTAACCCATACAGGCCTGACCACCAGGATCCAACATCAGATGTCCAACAATTGTGGACGCTGTTGAAAAGTGTCGAACGAGGTGGAGAAACGAATGCAACATGTTGGATCCAAATTTTGGACTCAAGGGTCTGGAACCAAAATCTACCCAGAACCCTCAGAAAACAAACTCTCGCCAAGTTGGCGTTTCCAAGTTCCTATCAATAGAGTGACTTTCCCTGATAGCAAGAGGACGGCTGTTCCAGAATCTGGGAACTGCAACAGCAAATGCACGGTCTCCAAGGGTCTTGCACCATGCAGCTGTGAGGAACCTTGAGAAGACCCAGGGCGTCACTCCATAGGGAGTAGCGTCCCTGGGTCTTGACTTGCAAAAGATCCTGCAGATACATTGATGCCATGCCCCTGAGAGCTTTGAACTCAAGAAGGGCTATCTGTTTGAAGAGAGATTGCTCAAGCTTTTGTCGCTCAGATATTCAAGACTTTGCTCGTTCACCATTCTGAAGCTCGAACTGACGTGGCAACGCGCGAAACAGATGCAACGAATTAAGCATCACCAAGGATACCGATAGCCGCAGCGCACGCGCGCGTGCAACACTGTTGAATGTGATGGCCAAACGAATGCAACACTGTTTTTCACACCTTAGAACAAAAGAAACGTTGGATGATGTTGAAGACGATGTTTGATGCAACATGGTGGCCAAACGAGTGCAACATGTTGGATTCAACAATGTTGGATGATGTTGAACTAACATGTTGTACCCGTTTAGCCAGGCTTTAACGGCAAGAAACGTAATAGTGGACGAAAGCAAACAAAAAAACTCTACCCTTCGAGGCCCCCACATAGTGTCAGTCTTATCACCAGTCCTCCAGTTCCCGGTTATTTTTTAAAGAAATATGATTATGATGATTGATGATGATATTATAACAGAGTTTGCGACGTCTTACCTTCCGTTTGCACTGTAAACCCTTTGTTTGTGTTGTAGCTTGCTGCAGACAAAACTCGACAGATGGGTAAAATAAACAACTAACTACTGGATTTTCTTTCGCATTTGTTTATTGAAATGGCCTTCAAAAATATTCGTAAATGGCATTTCCGAGATTTGAAGATTTTGTGGGTGGTGGGGGGGGGGGGGGTATGCCCCCAGACCCCCCTAGTTTGGAGGACCTTTGGCGCTCGAAACATTCGTGTGCGGACACCTTCAAAATCTCACGCTACGCCCCTGTTAAACGACTAAGGAATTTAGGAAAGTGTATAAATAGCTCGTTCAGTTGAAGAGAAATACGTTTGGCATCGAGTAATAATACAATTTCAATATTTCGTGAGTGAGAGAATTACGGATATGACGAGGCAAGATTCAACGATAATTTTTTTTTCTAACACAACAAATTTAACCTTAATATATTTATTTCTAACACAACAAATTTAAGCTTAATATTTAAGTAATGTAATATGACTTGGCTATAAAGTATCAAAATCATAGTGAACTCAACATGAGTGATCAACGTAATTAACAAAACTTCAATTAGAAGAAGAATTAACAAAGCAACAGTAATTTCAGTTCCCTTGTTGTCTTTTCTGTTACATTAATTTTCGATCAGTACGTATAGAATTTTCATTTCTAAACTGAGAAAACAACTTGGCTTTCAACACAGCTATATATCATGATAAGATAACAAAAACATGAATAAAGATCGCAGCGAAGAGTTATGTTTCCGACTGGGATCAGACGTTTAATTAATAAATAAACCATAGTCTGTCCGATATGGTTTAGTTAAGCGTATCAGTGGCATCTTCGCAAGCTTTTGCTAGAGCACTTAGTCCTGAAAACGCATCTGAAGTTAACTGGGAGGCTCTAGTGTCTGTTTCAGTGCGTTCAGTGCTCTTCGGTTTATCTTTCGCAATAGGTCTTGGGAGGCAAACAGTGATCATGACGTCTTCAGGCTTTCTTGAATACCTACTGTCAGCATGAAATCGTCATCGAGTGGAAACGGGCCAGGCAATTCTGCTTCTCCGTGACACACACTGGATATATCCAATGGGCTTAAATAAGATGGAACGCTGGCTTGCCTTGAGACATTTGGCCAATTAATCCCTCTATCCTCCCACAGTTTACTGTAAGGATTTCGAACGGAGGTTTTGCCAGACTGATAATTTCGCGCGACTGGTCAACTTCGCCACATTCACCAACTTCTATGGGCCCCCTTCATTGCTTTGTGCTTTGGCTCGTTGGCAAATGTGGCAAAGTTGTCCTTTTTGCCATATCTGCCAATTCGCCAACATTTTCTCGTTTTTGCCATTTTTGTTGTTGCGTGCATTTCTGGACATATCTGGCGCCGTTGCATATAAGTTTCAGCTAAACGTTTCAACGTGTAACAGCGGCTTTAGCCTCTGTTGTTGGACAACGCTTGTGCATCAGCAGAACGTTTTGCCCCGAGCAACTTCAACCTCTTTAGGATTGCGGTTTTCCTGTTGTTGTTGTTTTTTTGCTTTTTTTTTTTGAAGCCAAAAATTGGCAATTACAAAATCATGACTTGTATCACGAGGATGCAGTTGGGTGTATAACGAATTTAGAAAGTACTTTCTCCCTCTTTCGAATTCGACCGTTCAAGTTCGCCTCTTGCAATTTTAAGATTCTTCTCTATTCACCGAAAAATGGACGGCCCTTGGAGTTTTTAATGCAGCCCCGTGTATTAGTATAAAAATATCAAACTCTACATTAATGGTAGTGTGGCCGGATAACTTAATGATGGGTGCCATATTTTCGTGAGCACCTCAGCTCTGTGTATTGATGTTTTACAATTGAACCCTCAATCAGCATAACTAATTAATGCAAATAAAAGTTAACTGCGCTGATGCATGTTTGTTCCGTTCTGGATTTATTACAATCGCCAGCCGGTCCAAACTAACGTGACTTCAAAGGTATTTTGAAATCACGATATCATCCATTTGGCATAGCGTAATCCTTGATAAGGCCTCGGTTTGGAAATGGGTGCTGTCAACTCCCTTACCAGTTCATGTGCAAGATTCTTGCCGAAATGTCCGTGCAATACAAATGTCCGTGAACCTCTGAAGCGTATATCCACTGTTTCTCGAGCTCCTACTTCACGTTTTGCTAAATTCATCAAAAACAACAAAATTACTCTTCGAAATGTTGTTCTCTCACTGTCAACTTTCGGCATTGAGGAACTTGTCCATGCAGAGGCTTTCAACTGCCCAGAAGAGAATTACAAGTTGTATGGTTTGTCTTTCTTACTACTTCCTGTCATTGCTCTTTTCTGCGTCAACCTGGTGATTATTGGAGAGATGGGTACGTTGACTACGAGAATATTTGTGAGAAGATACCGCAGACGAGGAAACTGTCTAAATGTGGTAATGCCTAGTTTGTTGAAGGCGGGTTTTGGCCCTATAATGTGGTTGATTGCATCATTTCGGAATGACGCCTTTTACGTTTGTGCCAGATTTGGGCCATCACCAGTTCCAAACAACGCAACAATTACTAACGAAACAAGCGCGGAGCAGATTATTCTGTGGGAAAAGAAAATACAAAAGTGCAAAAGCGAATCTCATGTGATTGCGTTGTCTCTACTGGTTGGCTTCGTTTTCGTCACAAGTATTGCAATAGTTTGTAAGCAGTGCTGCGTCAAAGATGAGTTTCTCATGCAAAGCGGTAAGTTGGGAAAATAGTTACATAGATTACTGTGGCTCCAGTTATAATGATAATAATGCGGATTTTATTGCAGTATTCCCATAAAGGCTCTTTACCTACGTAAAAATTTAATTCAAGCTAAAC
>OX421446.1:45209608-45214608 GCA_949126865.1 Montipora capitata | reverse complement strand
TTAATTGTACACGACCAATCATCTGTACCCACTAAATCAAAGATCAACTTCCTTTGCAACGAGCGCAAACGTATCGAAGATAGATGCTCTACACATACAACAACCACAAAGCACCAAGACACATTTGATGACATCCTCCGCTCAAACGGATATCCAGGGAACAACATAAACCAAACAAAGCGCCCCCAGAACGGCCGAAGAAACCCTCGACTTCCCAACACAAAAACGGTCATACCTCAAGATTCTGTAAACCTCAGAACGACTAAAGTACAAAATCACAAGCATTTTTAGAGAAAAGAGGACATCCCAGTACAATACAATACAATACAATACAATACACACTTAATTGACCACTCCACATAGGGGCATTTCAGTGCCAACGAAACACAATCACGACAGAACAGAACATTCAACAACAACAGCCCAACTGGCTGGAGGCATGCCAGCCGGCTTTTTACAAGTGCAGCTGGGAAGCTGAACCAGGGACTAACCGGTCCAAATTCAACCAGTGGTCAGAACGTGTCTTGAATCCGGGATCCCTGGATCTCAAGGCAAGCGCCCTAACCACTGGGCCGCACTGCCTCTTCCTCTTTCAGAACGTGGCGGAATGTCTGGATTCAACCATAATCTTTAAAGCGGCTGCTCTTTTGATTGAAAGGCGCCAGATCCATCCAACACGTTTGACTGGACACTGAAAATCCCTCATGTTTCATTTAAGAATCCCAATACTGAAACATCTGAGCCGGCACTCTCGGAATCCTCTTTTGATTGTGATAGCACCACTTCCAGTTCTGATGAGGGACCAAATTTCTTTCTGTGACAAGCTTGAAGTTAAGGCTGCGAAGCTTGACGAAGTCAATGTGGTAAACGAGGATTTACTAGCCCGGAGACTCTTTCCAAACTCTTCAAGACCATGAAGGATTTCGAAGATCGCATCATCGGAATTGTAGTCGATGAGTCTCATTGTGTAGTTAAATGGTGAGTGTTATTTTTTCGAAAATACCTTTTTGATTGATTACGAATCAATTTTGCCTGAGTTTTTGATTTAGTCGCCAGTAGTACGGTTAATTTAGTTAATCTGGCTGGAAACGAGAGCGTTTCTTGGCAACCGCCACGCATGCTCAAATGGGAAAAAAACACGATTTCTGCAGTCTCCTTTCCTCGCAAGGTACATCCTGCCGTTACTGAAGAGTGTTAATTCTGTAAACATAGTTAGATCTAGGGAGCCACAAGTTTAAAAGCGCCGATAACACCATTACTTGTTTCTTTTGATGGTATTTCACCCCGACTTTTCGGAGTGATAAGAGCACTTGTGGTTGGCAATCATTTGCTGGCATCCTATAATAACTCTTCGCTCTCAAAATGTTTCAAACTCAGGGGATTGCCATCACATTTTGCAAGCGATTTTTCTGTAGGCACACAGATCGCTTATTATTTCAGTTGTAAAGGCTTTCACTAGCCCTTTGCGAAGCGGAGGAAATTTAAAAGCGGAGTTTGCTGCCGCCTGGTATACGTAGTTTTCCCAGACCAGCTGTTTATCATCGCGCCCTCCCATTTGTCCCCGCAGCTCCTGTCAAATGCCCGACAAACACCTGTTTAAGTACAAAAAGTGAGACACTACTTTGGTGTTAATTTGATTTTGAGCAAATCAGACATTCTCACCTTCACAACTGGTGCTAAAAAAAGTTCCGTAGGAATGTTCATAAGGTGGCTTATTTCTTCATTGACGACTGAGTATTCGTCAACAGGGTTTTCTCCAAATAGAGTTCTTTTTTGATGAGGTTCGTGGCTTTGGCCCTTGAGTGTTTGCGTCCTGACACGAAGCAGTACTGTTGCTGTCCTTTCGACGCTTAGCCGTTGGAGTAATTCCAGTCGGAGATCGATGTTGTCGTTCTAATATTCGATGCTTATCCCCCGCAGTAGAATGATGGTAGGGAAGCAGTTGAAACTCCCTTCCATAACAGCCGTAAATACTTGTTGTAACTCGGTAAAAGCTTGAAACAATTAATCTTTCTCGCGCACTTCTTACACACAAGGCGTTGGTGATCAATACCAACAACAATTCCTATAGTACCTAATAATTTTGCAAGTATGATTAGCTTTCCATTCAAAACACCCGAAAACTCTTTGTTTGTAGTCTGACAGGACATTTGGGAGTAGATATCGATGAAAGGTTTATTTACACAATTCCCGCGGAGCATTCTTTGACATATGGCAGCTGATACACTTGACAGATGGGTGACCAGAAGTGATTTTGATTGGCTAGTTTTTCGAAGACACGTATCGTGCCGTGGTGGGGGCGGAACTGACTCAATTGAAGGACTCTGTGTGAAGCGTTTCCTTTCTTCTCCCTCACCTTCTCCCCTTCTAAGAAAAGCTTGATACTGAGGCCACTGTCAAACGCACTTAACTAATCCGAGATTACTACCAGTACCAGCAAACTAAACAACAGGAAAGGAATCTAGATAAACAGTTTCCGGTTTGCGGGTACGGGTAAGACGCCATCTTTGCGTATATATGGTAATGAGATCTTCGCAGTTCCTGGTAACCTCGACGTTTTCTCCGGGGTAAGAGTCAGTTTACGCGTTGCTTTTTCCGGGTGCGTTGTAAACTTTGCATTCAGCTCTGACAACAGTGAAAACAGCTCTATAAGTTCTGAATGAAGGAAGGTGAATAAGCGAGTACTGAAAAATGTACAGTATTCAGTGAAAAGTACTAATTTGTTGAATACGCTTCGCAAAATCTGAAATAAATGGCAAGCTAAAAGTCAAAACACATTAAAACGTGGAAAGATGTGAGAATGATTTAAGGGAACACAATAGGCCATTTCCGAGTTCAAGTCTTTTTCAGCGCCATCTTGAATTGCGTCATTCGTCCTTGCGCATCTTAGCAGCGAACACACTTCATAATCAATGATTACTCATAGACTTATGTCTCCTAAAATGAAATGGTTAGGATTCCCTTAATTATGAGTATTCCGATTGAAAAAAGGCATAACGATGCATATGGCGTCTAGGAATCGTATATCTCGATGGTCTCCCATCCAGATACCAACCTTGCCTGACAGGGAGTAGTTTCAGACCTTCTATCGTGAAAGAATCCTTTAATGGGAAGACGAGCACTGAAGCAAGCTGTTACTGGTATTGACTACTATCAAGTCACAAGTTTTTCTCCTGCATATTACTGTACTTTATTCACAACGAAATTAGCGTTTTAAGGTGGCTGAACACAGTTTTCCCGCGGTCACCGGTATTCTTTAAAGGCGGCGTGGATTTGAAAAAAAAAAAAAGAAAGAAAAGAAAAAGACAAAAACACAAATACTGTGTGGCGACTTTGCAGAGAACTTCTTTTCTCCTTCTCGCGATGGTCTTGGAAATGCTGTCTAAATTCGCTTCCATTTTGTAAACGTCGTGGTGCTTTTGAAGTGAAAATAAATGCTGCGCATGCGCTTTCGCTCAAAAAGTTGAGACCAACAACTGTTGGCTGTTTTACCAAAATTTCTCGCAAACTCGTCATAAGATTTTGCGGAAATTTGAAATTAAAATAGTTCCAACTACAAATGAGTCGTCTATATTGAACAGACAAAAACTCTGGAAAAATAAATATTTTGAGCAAGAGCCGATACAACGCATAATTGATTTTAGTAGTGTACTATATTTCGGCTGGCCAAACCAGCCTTCTTCAGGTACAATGAGAGTTTACATTGGATTGCTTCTATGTACATATATATATATATATATATATATATATATATATATATATATATATGGGTGTGGTGATCACACCCAGGGGTTGTCCGTCCTTGGTCATTTCAAACTTTATATATATATATATATATATATATATATATTATATATATATATAAAGTTTGAAATGACCAAGGACGGACAACCCCTGGAAGACATTTTCATTGGGAGAAAAACTTTTTATGCCCTGAGCGGGATTTGAACCCACGTCCCCCTGATTACCGGTTGGGTGTGATCACCACTACACTATCAGAGCAACCATGCTGGCTACATGGCCAATCTAGACAGTGAATGGGAATTACGTGGTCATCCCGGGCCCATGTTTTTCCCCAACTAGATGACGCTGGATCAAATCCCGCTCAGGGCATAAAAAGTTTTTCTCCCAATGAAAATGTCTTCCAGGGGTTGTCCGTCCTTGGTCATTTCAAACTTCATTAATTAATCACATTTCGCCGAGGCTTGGACTGTGAATCCATTTGTGATCCTCCTAGGGGGGCAGAGATGCGCTGTTGGCTCGAGAGACCTTCTTAACTTGTATACAAATTGTCCTCTTCTCTCTCGTCCGCCTGTGAATCATCGTTCTGGTTGATCCAGCGTCATCTAGTTGGGGACAAACATGGGCCCGGGATGACCACGTAATTCCCATTCACTGTCTAGATTGGCCATGTAGCCAGCATGGTTGCTCTGATAGTGTAGTGGTGATCACACCCAACCGGTAATATATATATATATATATATATATATATATATATATATATATATATATATATATATATATATATATATATATATATATATATATATATATATATATATATATGTATATATATATATATATATATGTATATATATATATATATATATATATGTATATATATATATATATATATATATATGTATATATATATATATATATATATATATATGTATATATATATATATATATATATATATGTATATATATATATATATATATAAAATTGTTATGGAAAACGAGGACGGACAACTTCGAGCGAAGGAAAATATACACAGTAAAAATTCTAAAAATGATAAAAAATTTAATAAAAAACGTTTCGGTCTGTGACCTTCATCAGTTGCAGTGCAAGTGAATGGTAAATTACAATTTCCTTAAATAAGTTTACAATATAAAAGATGACAAAACATCACAAAGTTGATTATATAACAGGGCGTGATAACATATATTCGCAAAAAATTAACAAGTGATGAACAATCGGTAATTACTACGCGTGAAAA
>OX421446.1:45199608-45202108 GCA_949126865.1 Montipora capitata | reverse complement strand
AAGAGTTCTTGAAACAAGCTGGGGGACCAGACTTGGAGGAACCTGAGTCGGAAGTAACAAAAACAAAAGAACTGAAAAGCATAGAAGAAGAAACTGGCGAAGTTGACAATGACACGAAAACTGAAAAAACAGATGGTGGAAAAAGCACTAAAATAAACGTTAATGGAGAAGTATGCACTGTGTATCTTGACGGAGCTCCAGAAACTTTGGGAAGATTAACGGTGACGAAATTATTTAAAGGTGAGAGGAAAGGTAGACAAGCTTAGTGCGATGCAGTATTCCTGCATTATTAGGGAGCTTAAGGATAAGACGTTCTTGAGCCACAGACGGCAAACGGAAGTGAGCTATTTTCCTTTAAACTTGTGTTGACACTACGTATATACTACATTTGTAGTGCTAAGTTTCTTAGCACTATTGGAGACGGTTAGTTTTAAAATCTCGGAGAGGCTACTGTTCTGGCAGGCGAAATGTTCACTTCCGGTTTTCGTTCGTGGCTCAAAAACGATCCCACAAGAGTGATCTTATACCTGCGATCCGTAACCTGCGACCCTCAGTGTAGTGATGTTAAACTACGAAAACTGAGAGCAAGGCATTCGACCTTGTGGACCATGCCACATTACTTGAGAAATTAGCCACTATGAACATTACCCGTAGCTTCCGGAAATGGGTTCAGAGTTTTCTTACCGGGAGTACTCAACAAAATAAACTCCCAGGAATGTTGTCAAGAACAGGGTGTATCTTAGCAGGAGTCTCCCAGGGTGGTGTAATTTCACCTACATTGTTTAATGTGTTTGTAGATGATATTGATGACTGCTGCCCGTCAGGACTTACTATACTACTTAGTATGCTGATGAATGTACCGAGTATGAACTGGTGCCCAATGGCTGCACCAGTCATATGCAAGAAGTCACGGATATCGATAATGTAAGGGTATGGGCAGTCAGAAATAAAATGGAGATTAATGCTGAGAAGCTCAAGGATCAGTTTTCAAAGATCATCGGGTCAAGTTCCGGATCCATTTAGTGTGCCAAATGTAGTGCTGGAGAGAGTAGACGTTTTTAAAGACTAAACTGCTGGGAGTTCACGTGCAGAATAACCTCAAGTAGAACGCACATGTTGATGTCATCCTAAGTTGAGAAAGTGGGAGATTGTACTTTGTGAGGGCATGTCAGAAGGCCAATGTACCTACAAAATTCGGGCTTAAGATTAGACCATTGTTTGAGTATGCCTCACCGATATGGAGTAGCCTCCCTCTATACCTTGTGGAGGATCTGCAAAGAGTACGGGACCGCTCTCAAGATATTATCGGTGTTTGTAGAGATGGTTTAGAGCCATTGAATACGCGGAGAGATGCACAGACGGTTGCAGCATTCGAGAGTATTCTCAGGGATCTACGTAGTTCACCTATGTAGGCGGTTCGTACTGGCTAACACGCAGCCTAACTCTCTTAGGCCCCTTGCACACAAAGGGAAACCAAGGCTCTTTTATTCAGCGTGGGGCTAAATTGTACGCTTTGAAAAAAAAACCAGTTGTTTTAGATTTCTAATTGTGCTGTGATGTTATGATGTATTATTATTATTATTATTGTTATTATTATCATTAGTAAGCAAAAAACGAATTGAAGCAGGCACTAAGAAAATGAAAAAAAGTTCATGTTCTTGCACTTATGTACACAAATTGTGAGTAACTTTATAAACAACAAAACTATAACCCTAGAACACAGTCGCATATGACCGAGGAACAGGCTAAAAAAAAAATTGCGATAACAAAGGGTCGGTTGAGGGTGACCTTTGTTGTATCACAGGTACCCCAAGCTCACGGAGAATTGTTGTTGCGTAACAGAGATTGCATAAGGGTTTGTATGGGGAATTTAGCGATCGTTATTTAGGGCATTAAAATAGAAATAAAAATACATCAGAATTTTTTACCTTCCCTTCTTGTCTTATTTACGGTATGTTCTTAGCATTTTTGGCCGTTTCAGCGCGTTTCTAGCGAGGTTTAGTTCTACCGTTGCTCTCTCACATATATAATTCGCCAAGGTTGGTTACTTGCTGGCGGCGGTCTATCATATCCACCGAAGGAAATCAATCATCCGTAAATGTCCTCCGAATGCTCAGGTCGCATCCAGATTTAGCCCAGTGCACGTTAGAATCCTCCTCTAGCTAATGCTTTTCTCTATCGGACAAAAACAGCCGCGGTGCGGGAATTTCGGCTCGTTAATCTCACGATTCCATTTTATGGAGGACCCTCGACGATGTAGGAAATCTGGCAAGGCCGGGTCGTGGCAAAGCATCGTTTACGGTTCCTTGATGGAAGGGAGTCGTGAGCTTGAGGTACCTGTGGTTGTATATTTTCACCCTTGAAGTAATTTTGATTGACTGAAGGAGAGTTACTCCATAGGGTAGTCGGTGGAGTGCTCCGTAGGGTAGTTCAAGAAAAGGGGGTCAGTATTTTCAACTCTGCTGGTTGTATTAGTTTTCGGTTGTCCCGAATTCAAATC
>OX421446.1:45169608-45179608 GCA_949126865.1 Montipora capitata | reverse complement strand
AGTTGTTACTTGACCTCATAAGACTTTACAACAAGAATTCCCATACCCCAAGTTTAGGCCTCCTATTGAACTTCTGACCAATGTGGTGTATAAAATTCCTTGCTCCGATTGTTCCTGAAGCTACATTGGTGAGACTGGAAGGTGTTTTTCAACGAGGAAAAAGGAACACATTCGTAATGTAGAACTATGTAAAACTGGCTCTAATATTGCAGCTCACGCTTGGCGTAACAATCACTCTATCGATTTCAACAATGCCAGAGTAATTGACAAGGGAAACTTCCGAATCCGAAAAACTTTGGAATCTTGGCACACCGCTAACACTAATGAAGACGACAATAACTCCAAGCCCTTGCCAAAACAATACTCTATTCTTTTAGATTGCGTATTTTTCCCTTTTATCGTTTTTACAATTTTCTCACACTTTCATTTTCTATATATTTCCATCTCGCTCATTTATATCTTAGTTTTTAAAGGCTTTAGTCTGGAAGCCGAAAGCTTACGTTTTTATATAAAATTTTTAACCAGAGAACGCTTTTTTACATGAATATTTTTATTCCTGTTGGATTTATTGTTTTCGTCACTGTACGTTCATCATTTACCACTGATGTTTCACTTATAATCAACAGCTGAATGGTACTAATAGTGAAACCCCTAATATCGCAGAAGAAGGTTCGAAGACTGCACCTGAGAGCTATGAAGCTGGCGCCTCTGATGGCAGTGGAAGGGTTCGAATTGCGGCAGGTGGAAAAGAAGGTCACGGAGCGTCTAGGAGCATAATTCTTGGAGGGCAATGGTTATGAAACTGGACAAATTTCTTTGTCGTAGGTTTTTATTCTCTTTTTTGACCTTGATCGTGCACTAAACACAATAGTTGTTTACTCCGTACTGAGGAACTAACCAACAGAAACGTGTTGGTTACCTAATTCATGCATAGTTTATGAGCGCAAAACAAAAGATTGTGCACGGTCGTGGACTTCCCATCATAAATCTTGGCATCTTTGTTTGCTCCTTTGATGTTTGCCGAGCTTCAAAACCAGTCCCCTCTATCAACTATGCTAAGAGTGTGGTGTTTTCAAGTACTGTTTAATTAAAGAGCAGCGTCGCCCTTGGATTTTAAACCAGATAAAACATGCCATGCGAGGGTATTGAACAGCTTCAAAAACACACCACAAAGAGCGTGTACCTTAGGAGTCTGAACAAAGCTAAGTTCAAATTGTGAGAGGAGACTGACATTAGCATGTATGAAAAACAAGCTATACATTATTAATATGCTTTAGATAAAGAACTCTAATGAGGAGTGTTTTATGTAATGTTTAAAAAAACGAGTAGCAGTGTTTTATCGGGATAAAACACGTGCTGCGAGGTTTTTGAATGGCTTCAAAAACAATCCACAAAAGGCGTGCCCTCGGAAGTCCGAATAAGGGTTCAATTTCTGACGTGACAGGAGAACATTAGCATACAAGAGAAACAAGCTATGCCTTATTAGTAAGCTTTATATAAACAATTCTAATGGCGTGCTTTATCGGGTTTCAAGCTCATGCACGTGACGTTCTAATTCAATGACCTGATAGACTTTTTTTGCTTATGAATTATTCATGAGTTTTGAACAGTTTATAAATCGGTGAACTGATAGGCTGTTTCACTCATGAATTAACGATTGAATGCATTTTTGAACTTGTATATATAAATGGTTTTTAAAATGTTAAAGTGCTACTATGATAAAAAAAAATCACTTCATTTTTTTTTGTTCAGATTTTGAAAGTGTGTTTGCTTAAAGTGGTACAGTGATAGAAAGTCACTTCCTTTTTTCTTCAGATTCTGAAAGTGTGTTTTCTAGCTATGTACAGTAATATGTGAGCAACCTTTTTTGATAGCTTTGTTGTTCTAGAGAGACGTCCAATGATCTGCGTTGCACTTGGAAAATGGTTGTGTTCTGTGAAGAAGCGTGGGATGAGAGTCAAATGGTACGCTTTGGCATTCTTTTAGAAAATTGTATCAAAAGAAGAAACATATCTACGCAGTAGCCAGGCGAAGATGAACATCGATTCAACTGACCTGGAAGCGTTTTCCAAGTTTGAGAACTGTAAACAGTGGCCAAAATGTGTGATTATTGGGCCAATCGTTGTTTTCTGAATTTTAAAGAGACATATAATACTGACTATGCAAATGCAGTGTTTCACTGGGCAATTTTTCTTGCAACTTGTCTCGCAATTGTTGCGACAAAAGTTTTCACATTGTGAAACAAATCTTGATGGGTGTTATACTAGGCAACGTTTCTTGAAAAATTTCTCGTTTTCGATGATCACATGAGGTTAAGGGAAAATTTTCTTTGGCTGGTGCCACAACTTGCAGGAGAGATATTACACTACGCAATGCTTGAAAAATTCGTTCCAACGTTGCGTGAAGCGTTGCGGAGAATAGAAATCTACTATACTTTCCGCAACAGTTTCTGCAATTACATTGGGAGCTGTTTTGTGCAACAATTCTCACCATGCCGTTGCGAGACAAGTTTCAGGAAATATTAAACAGTGTAACAACGCCTTTAGACTGATTCTCAAATCCAAAACCGATACAATTAATTTAGAGGTTTTTGTTTTATAATCTTTTTTCATATGTATTTAATTTTCCTAGTTATCGTTAAGGTAATGTTGTTATCTCTAAAATTCTATTGTTTGAACTAATCGATTGCTGTAATTAACCGCTATAATTGTTCCTTTTCCTCGTTCCTCTCTTTTATATTATCGAAATTTTCGGTTGTATTGGTCAACTCGAAAGCCTCTGTGCTTCTTTGGCCGATAGGTAGATAGATATCCCTGTGTGTTTCTTTCATTTTGCGTTTATTTATTCTCATATACACTCTTTTTTATAAGAACGTTCAGGCTGAGATTAACCAAAATTTAAAGAACATACTAAAGAACATACCCATGCTGAGAGTCAGTTAAGATCGTCTGTATTTTGCTTACTGTTTTTTTGTTTTTGTTTCTGTTTTAGAGAGAATTATGAATAAAGATGAAAGGAGAGGAAAACTGTTGTCAAACAGTACAATTAACTCGTATACTTAGGGACCTTTTTTTCTCATTGCATGATACATCGAAGAACAACTCAGTTTGTATAGTCGAACTTAGTATACCACACAACTTTAAGAACAATGTGAAGAATGTTTTCAGTCTGAAATCGCAACAAAAATGAGAACGTTCTGTCTCAGCCCCCAAATTAGAAGTTCTTGTAAAAAAGAGTGTACGTACCCGCAATTGAGTGTGTTCATCTAGATAACAGTGTGAAAATAAAAGTTGTTGCTGTTGCTGCCCTTTGGCATGCTGAGCAAAAAGTTAACTGCTTTAGAAATTTTTACTGGGTTTACCCAGAGAACTGGAACAGGTGTATCATCCCTCTCGAAAACTTCAAGGCAAGTGGAATTTTTTTTATTGGCTAATGCTTCACGGGAAACAGATTAACAGGGAGCTTCATTAAATTAATTAAGTGTTCACTAACAACTAGTTTGGAGTGCAAGCAATAATAACTATTTTATCCCTCGCCCTCGATGCGAATATTTGAAAAAGAGCTTTAGAGGCAAAGCTATGGAATCAGTTGTCATCAAACCCTAAGAGTGCCTTTTCCTTGCACTCCTTGAAAGCTGCGTTACGTCAGAACGATATAATGTCATAAATTGTTCCTTTTTGTTGTTAGCTAGAGTTAGATAATATTAGTAGCTTTCTTTTGTATTTTACTCACGGCTACTAAAAAAACAGTGTTGCTGAATGTATTTTCACCGTTTTAAAATTAAGCCTATGCTAATCATCATCATCATCATTATTCTTATTATTCTTATTATTATTATTATTATTATTATTATTATTATTATTATTGTTATTATTATTATTATTATTATTATTATTATTATTAGTAGTAGTAGTAGTAGTAGTAGTAGTAGTAGTAGTAGTAGTAGTAGTAGTAGTAGTGGTGGTAGCAGCAGTAGTAGTAGTAGTAGTGGTAGTAGTAATAGCAGTAGTAGTAGTAGTAGTAGTAGTAGTAGTAGTAGTAGTAGTTTACCTGGCACATATAGCTTTTAGCCAATGAGAAGACCGGATTAGGTACCACGTACCAAAATGGAATAATCAGAGCGCCATCCATCTCATTAAGCGTCTGTCGTGTTTTTTTTTTTCTTTTTTTTTTTTTTGCAAAAAGTGGAGATTATTAATGCGGGTAAAGCCTGAAATAAAATGTAATGATGGGAAGAAGACCACTAACAGGAATTGTCAAGCACCCAGACCAATGACATGGTCACAGCTGCTTCGTGCCTAGGGCATGGCTCTCCGGAAGTGACGTCTTCGACACCGGAAGTAACGATAACATGGGGGAAGAGCATAGAGGCTAAGTTCAAGAATACGACATCTCAACCTTGATCCCAAACTTGACGTCATAAATCTGCAACGTTTCACACAATGAGAAAATCACACAAAAATCACATGTACACCCAGTTTAATCAAGGAGAAAAATCTTATTTTTACAGGTGGGAAGGTATGGGGGTCCGAATTACCAACCCTGTCCCCAGAGAGAAACCTATTGGGCCTGTCGCTTTTGCCATCCCTGACGTTCCTCTGCATGTCGACGTTTTAAGGCCTCGTTCTAGTGTTGCAGACAGGCACGTTCGGAGTGTAGGCGTCGTTGTTCCTTGACCAGCCGGATGGTCTGGAGCCGTGCTTGCAGGTGCTGAGACCGGGCGAGGGTGTCGGGATGTTCTGCTAGGTACCCGAATGGACAGAATTTGGCTGTGCTGGGTTCGACGGCCCGTTTGTTAAAGACCAAGCCCCCCCCCCCCCCCCCCCCCTCCCCAGTTTTTCGAAGGGTGGATAGCGCTGTCCGCTGGATAACTGAATTGGTTTCACTAGTGTTTATCTGCTGGATAGTGATTTATCTGGTGGATAGCGTTATCCACCTTTTGAACAACCGAGGCCAGCTGGTACCGTTTGGTTTCGGAGACAATTTCCAGCTGGTGGTCTTTGTCCCGCGTGATGAAATGTGGGTTGAAGACGGGTACCTACCGTGGTCCATCGGGAGGGTCCTAGCACGTTCTGCTTGAGAGTGTCATAGTTGAGCTGCCGTCGGCTCCACTTGTTGAGATTGGACCCACGCACTTTCCTGCAAAACTTTCTTTTGTGTATTCGATACCCATAGTTCCCTGGACCCCCGACAAAAACTCCACAATGTAATCTTCGGGGTCCCCTAGAAAATTATCGAGTGGAATCACAAGTTGCTCTGGCCACCATTTGCAAATGACAAAGTATGTATCAAAGTACAGCGCATTGTTCTCCACCATCTCTAGATAGCTGTACAGTTTCAGGCGAGCGCAGCAGGTGGTCAAGGCCACGATAAGGATGATGTTACGATCGCTCTTGGGTGATGTTTCATCGGTGTAATTTTAGGTGACGTCTAGCATTTCCCCGTTGACGATGCACACGGCATGAATGAACACCGAAGTTTCCCGCAGCAACTTGTAAAATCTTACCGGGTTGGTGACTTGCTCCCCCCTAAACTTGTTGAGGCGCTCACCAAACTTGCCCCAGAACGAATTCAGCATGAGTTTGGCAGTTGCTTTTCATTCTGGGTTCTTTTCGATCTGGATCGGGTCCAGCTGCATCCCCTCAGGCTTTGGTGGCCATCCATTGGCCTCCGTCTTGATTTTCAGCCAGATGTTCACATACTTGGCAAAGAGACCTGTCTGGGAGGGTGGAAAATGCCACACCTCTTCGATCTTGGTACTCTCGTAGTCATTGGCAGCAGCTTTCTCCAGCTCAGGTGTACACCAAACGCTGCTCAGTGGGGTGAGAACATTGTCAGGTGCGGTCCAGCATGTGGGGCTTGGCCTGTTCGTTAGGTGCACAGGTCCGACACAGAGGAAACGTGAGTTTGCCTGCACTCCTCAACGGCAACACTAGAGAGTGTTTGAGGGGTGGTGGGATGATGTCCACTTTGGCCAAGCCGAAGTACGGGGGCAGGTCCGTGCCTTCCACATGGGTCTTGATCTCGGGGTCCCCGATTGGGTAGCGGCAGTACTTGTTGACCCATGGGTACAAGGAGGTCACGTCCACGTACAGGATCTACTCACCCTCGTTCTTGTCAACAGTGCTGAAGATCACGACTGCGTTGGTGCGGCCGTCAAAAAGGGCATCCCTGGTGAAATTCGTACACCGAATTGGTCACAGGGTCGAATTCATCCACTTCCAAAGCACACGCATCTGGATACGTTGTTCGCCACGGTCGCACTCATGGACAATCCGATCAGCCGAGGGAAGTCCAAGGATCTTCCTAATCGGGGTAAGCCAACTGCATGAGGTCATGGGCCTGCCACTCTTCCTTGGTTATGCCTTCACGGGTGACATGACGGGCTTCCTCTTCACACCAATGGAGCCACTGCAAAGCCTTGACGCTCTGGTTAGTGCGGGTACCATGCCATCCTAGTGGGGGCCCAACTGTAATGGTGCTGGGCTGCAACCATTTCTCTCGGAAATAGTGCATTCACGATGAATCGATGCTGATGCATTTTAAGAAGGGATTAAAACCCGCTTCAGCATCAAATTCTTTCTGGAATCTTCGACACCCCTCTTTCAGCAACCACTCGTTTGATTAACAATAGGCCATGAGCTTCTCTCGAAAGTTAAACAGGTACCTCACGGCCACACGAACATCGTGCCAAGTTGCGAATTCGGCGCACTTGGCTTCAGACATGCCTTCTGGACCGTAATAGTCTTTAGCTGGCATGAGTCCCACGTAAACCTGGTAGGACTTGGTGTTGAAATTTGGGGAAAGAACCCCTTTTTTCATTTCAGTCAGACCGAATGTCTTGGGAAAGGAAGCCAAAGCTTGTGGTAGGAAACAGGAACTGTCTACAAATTTTGAATCCCCCGATTTGAGGCTGAGAACTTTGGGACCAACACCGATCTGGCGGGTGACGTTGCGTCCCTCGTCATACAATTGACGGAGGACAAACATGCCATCATATGCTTTGAAACTGCGGAACACGATGACCGGTTTCCACTAATCATGTTCGGCCACACTGGTGGCCCAGTCCAGGAACGCCTCGCAACAATTGCCCCTGTCCTCACGTTCCCAGGAGATGAGATTGGGTATATGGTCCCAGGTGGCTTCAAACTGCCGGGCGTACTCTTGTGAACATTGATCTGAGATAGCTGGGGTAAAATCCGTGACCGCATCGTCCAAGGTTTGCATCTCGATCAAAAAGCTTCCCAAATGATCTAAGGGAACATCACACACGTATGTTCTCAATTTGATAAATGTCTTGGCATATGTGGTGTAAGCAAACCTCGGCATGTCCACTTTGAAGGCAAACTTCTGAAAATCGTTCCGTACTTTCACCACAGTCCCCAAGGCTGCCAAACATGACACTAATAAGCTGTTATCCAGCGCTGGTCTCCCGATCAAGCCCGCTGCAACAATCAATAGGGCCAATCCATTCAACACGGGTGACACCTCTTGAAACGGTAAACATGTCATGATGACACCACCATCATCTGTGGTAATAGGCAAACAATAAATCCAACCTTTGAAGCAATTCCGGTTTCCAATGTTCCAAGCTCGTAGGCGTCGAAGTCAGGAAAGACATGGATGTCACTCTAGTCGGACGTAGGCGAGATACTGGAAATTCTCACATCGTTATAGTGAGCAGGGACAATACCACTCTAGGGGTGTTTTGTACTACTGTTGGTTCGGGTCCAACCCTCGTCTTTTAGGTACGACAAGATCGTCTGAAGCGGGGTGCAAATCCATCATTAAACAGCCATATAGTCGTTGTGTCTTCATATGTTTTCAAGGTAGCACGCCAAAGTTTCGGAAAGGACTATCATTACATTACGAACCTCCAATTTATCCTGAGGGTTCATGAAGGCAATCACGTAATGAGCATTACGCGAGATGCTCTTGGCATACTTGCCAGGGGGAAACATGTCTTGACACATGCAAGACGGTAATGTTACGATGATGAGACCCCTTGGTGAAGAGATCCAAGACGCGTTTATCGTTGCCTCTTTCCTTCATTAGATCGTCCAAGACCATCAATCCTCTCGTCTTGTTAAACCACATATCTAGATGAAATCCCCTCATGCAGTTTCTCCCCCATTTTGACTAGCGGCTTGAACCCGTCCTGCCAAACTCCATAAAAGTAATGCAATTGTTGAGGGGGTGTCGTGAAATATTCCTCAGGATTCTCCAACAGTTTGGTCACAAACATCGTCTTACCACACCCCGACGGACCAGCAACCAAGATGCTACTGAGTGTACGAAACGTGATGACTATGATGAAAACTTTGATAGACCCAAACTTTTAATGGGTTTTACAACTCGGGTCTGGAACCGTTTCCAAATATGGGTCAGAGCATGAGGAAAAGAAACTTGGTAGGATCTACACGATGCCAGCTCACAATGCATTTAATTTGACGTTTTAACCATAAACCAACACCATGATCGTTATTGTCATAGTGGTGTGGACTAAACATGTCCAAAAATGCGAAAAAAGTTCTGCCTTGAATTTTCTTCACCAAATACTTGAGAGCATAATGCCCACAGCTCCAGCTTTTGATGGCTTGCAGACTCTGTCGATTTGTTTCCAAGGTCTTCCAATGACAACAGATCCAGCGTTCTGAAGGCTTACTTTGATAACGCTCCAAGAATCGCATAACTGTCCATGATCTCGGACGCTTCTCCGTCAGTCAACAGGGCTAACCAATGCTTTCCGGGTTTGTTGTGAGGGTCTGTATTAAAAATGTACCCTCTTGGCTCGTTCTTGAGTGGACAAAACGGAAAACTATCGCTGGCATACACCCTCAAGTAAGGAGACAAATGGGGGTTGTGGGTCATGGTGTGCCAAGTGGTTTAGCGGCTGGTTGGTGGTGGCTACAAATTCCATGCTTGTTATGCGCCTCTACCCATGGAAAACAGTTTTATACTCTGTAAACGTTGTGCATCACAGCTCCTTGTGGATCCATCTCCAGCACAGTTTCAAATTCCAGAAACATTACTACATTGATGACATGGTCAGCGGCTGCTCCCAAGCGAAAGATGATGCGCACATTTCCGTCTTGACAGGGGCTCAATAGACCATTGTCTTCCGTTCACTGACTACGTTGTTCCACATAAACAATGTGCAGCACATGTTGCCTCCCCAAACGTCGGCAGTCACCATGCTGGACTACCAGTTTTCCCAGGCTTCACTGGTTTACACAAATCGAAAATACACTTGCATGTCTTTTTTGGGTATTTTTCCCCTACAACTCGACGGTCTGATAGGGATTCTCTTCATCCCTCACCAACTGCTTGATGTTGACCAAACCAAACTTTTGGAAGGAAAAGGAGTTTAAGGCCATGTCGCCAAATGTAGGAGTCGGTGTGCACCAACCATGCGATCAACCGATCGGGAATTCGGCCTTGAAATAGTTTTCCTTGTTAAAATCCAACTAGTTGACTAGGTGAGAAATGACACGAGATTCACTTCGCACTGTGGGATACCTAGCCACCTCTCGCTTCTCAGGATGGTGTCTGGGTACTTCCAAGGTCTTGTACAAGGAGGAAGACAATCACAGTTGGCACACGTGGAAGTTCAACTTCATATCGCACTCTTGCAAACGCCCTGCTAGACCCACGCCATTCCGAAAGAAAGCCAGTGCATTGTAAATGTACCAAATCTTCAATTCCACTCTAGGTATCAAAGGTTTGCTCAAGTGGAAAATATTACAGTGAGGTTTGAAGATTAGGGTTCTAAACACAGCTCCAGGGTAATTAATTTCCTCGAATTTAGAAAGTTGCAAAGTTGCTTTCTTGCTAGTCGTGAGAGCAGTAAAGTCGGCGTGCGGGGCCTCATCATTAGTGTTGTTGGCAGTCAGAGGTGAGGCAAAGTCTAATCCATTTTGGTCATCGGTGTAGCTGGGAAACCAACCCTGGAGCCTCAGCAACCTCTCGGCTTCCTGCTGATCATAGCTGAGTAGGGTCT
>OX421446.1:45154608-45164608 GCA_949126865.1 Montipora capitata | reverse complement strand
ATTTAACAAAAAGATTGAAAGCTGTGTTCTAAACAATGGATGGGCAGGCAACTTCTTTGAACTACAACGAGGTGTTAGGCAAGGCTGCCCTCTTTCGCCATATCTCTTTATCCTATCTGCTGAAATCCTAGCTAAAGTAATCAGATTCAATAATGAAATCAAATGCCTCACTATAAAAAAATCGGAAGTCAAAATAAGCCAGTATGCAGACGATACAACCTTTATACTTAATGGCACAAAAGAATCTTTATCTGCAACACTTAATGCGATCGAAAATTTTGGAAGAGAGTCTGGCCTTAGACTGAACAATAGAAAGACCGAAGCCTTATGGATCGGATCAATGGCAGGTAACAAGGAAAAACTCTTTCCCGAGAAGAATTTCAGATGGCCAGAAAATAAAGTAAAGTTTCTTGGTGTTTGGCTTTCCATTGATCCCAATATCACGTTAAATATGAATTACAAGGAAAAAATGGACCAAATAAGCAATATCCTAAGTAGTTGGAAACATCGGCGGTTAACCTTAATGGGAAAAATTCAAGTGATCAAAAGCTTAGCGGCGTCACAACTAACCTATATTTTAGCACCGCTGGTGACAAACCATAAAATTATTAAAGAAATAAATGGCATTTTCTACAGCTTTCTTTGGAACAACAAAGGTGACAAGATTAATTGAAGTGTCATGATAAATAACTATGAAAGCGGTGGTTTAGAAATGATCGACATCTCCTCGTTTAACAAATCACTTAAGACCACCTGGATCAAGAAATATCTCGACGAATCCAACCGGGGAAAATGAAAGGATTTTTTCGAACTCGAACTCGGAAAATACGGCGAAGTCTAGTCTTCACTGGTAACCTAAACAGACATGACACTTTAAAAACAATATCAGTAAAAGACCCATTTTTACAAGAAATTGTACAAATTTGGTCCGAAGTAAATTTCGACAACCAAATTAAAACCAAGCAACAATTCCTTGAACTGCCCATATGGCACAACTCACTCATCAGGATCAACGACATTCCGGTCTACTATAAACATATTTTCTTGCGAGGAATTTCGAAGGTGTCCCATTTGATGAAGGACTCGCGCATTTTCCTCTCCCTTCCAGAATTTTCAAACACCTACAATATTCGAATAGAGCCCTTGACGTATTTCGGTCTAATCTCTGCACTCCGTTACCTTTATGACAGTAATTTTTCTGGTAATGAATCTAAAGACCCATGCAGTTACGCCAGACTCTTTCCTCGAAGCATTTTCTAAAAGTAATAAGATGAATAGAGTTGTATATGGGAAGCTTATCACTGCTAAATGCACTTCACCCGTCAAAAGCCAATTGAAATGGAATGAGAGGATTGTTCTTTATGAAGGGTGTACTGCCGACAGGAAAAGCGCTTATTGTCTGGCAGCAAAATGCACTAAAAGCACTAAACTTATAAACTTTCAATACAGACTCCTGCACAGAATTCTACCGACGAACCTTTTTCTAACAAAAATTAAAATTAAATAAGACCCAAACTGTTCTTTCTGTCACAACCATCATGAAAACCTGATTCATCTCTTCTGGGACTGTGAGATAGTCTCAACTTTTTGGGAAAACATGACTGAATCTGATATCGATAAAATACCAAAAAAATATCTCCACATATTTGGGCCTGAGGCCTGATACTTCTCATTTCTCACTTCAACTGAACTTCTGTTTTCTTTTAGCGAGACATCACATATGGAGCTGCAGGGCGATTAACAAGACTCCTCTTTTAACAAGCTTCCTAGTGCGACTTAAATCTCAGTTCAATATAGAATCAAACAACCTTTGCCTAATCTCGAAGAAATGGAACCCTCTACTCCCGCTCCTCAATATCTCGTATACTAATCTCCACAGTAACAAAAGAGCCTTTACCGTATTTTTATTTTCTCTTTGCAACTTTCCAAGCCCCCTGGTACATTTGAGGAGACCTCACCGTCGGCATCGTCATGCAACTGTCTACTAGAGTTATGTTTCTCTACGTTTCCTTCTTTTTTCGTTGCTTACCAACATTTATTTATAGCATAGAATTTAAGCACTGCAGCCCCCCTTCCCCCTTCCTTACTTATTTATTTATTTATTTATTCATTTATTCTTTTTCTTTTCATTGATGCAATGGGCCGTTTCCGGGTTCGTGTCTGCCTCCTCTTCGGGGCGGGTCTGGGTGCGGGTTTTTTTCTTATGGAAATTAGTTTTCATTCATATGTAAAGTGCAACTGGTTGCCGTCGGGGAGGCTTCGCGCTTGGGCTCGTTTTGGAGGGGGGTCTGGCGTGAACTTGGAAATAGCCTATTTGTTTTTCCTTTTTAAATCAACGTAGTGTAGTGTAAGTAAATAGTATAGCCGTATTGTAAGTAAGTTGTGTTCTTATTATTGTAAGTAGTTTGTGATTTAAATATTAATTAAAAAAAAAAAAAGAAGAAATTTCAGACGTGGAAGTGTTGAGAACGGCGCCGAGCCAAGTAATAGCCTGAATGGGCTCCCAAACGCATTTGGACTCGTTAGGCAGAAAGCCAGATTTAAGCAGATCTGCATGTACTTGCAAACTGGCGATCTTTGCCTTATTTTGGTCTGCAGAGGCTCCGAGACCATCATCCAAATAAACCACGATCGACTTTTCTTCAGATCTCCATTTCTTGACTAAAGGCTTGAGTAATTTAGTAAATTAATAAGGCACGGAACTGAGGCCAAACGGAAGAACAGAAAACTGGAAAAATCTGGTGTGTCCTGAGGAAAACGTCCACGCAAATGATAGATACTTCCTGTGCTCCGGGAATATTTTCACGTGATGGTAACCAGATGTTAAGTCAAAAGTAAACATAAAGTCTCCAGGATTCAAAATCCCTTTCGCAATAGACAAATCCTCACACCTGAATCGGCATTTATAAAGAAGGAACTGATTAACGTGGCGAAGGTCTAAAATTAAACGCTTTTTGCCTGATTTTTGAATAGATACGGACAAAGGATTGATGATAATAGGAGCTTCAAACACTTCAGTGACGCAACCATTGATAACGATCTCAGATCGTTGATGGCACTTTCGACAAAAACTGGCTGCTCCAAAGCCGAACTATTGTTTCTAGCTGTGAAGGGCGGAGGAATTTGAAGAAGCGGTAACTTGTAGCCATATTCAATAACATCCAGGATAAATCGAGGCGCGTGAATGTCATTCCAGAATTTAAGGGCTCCACGTAGCCGTCCTTTAACGGACAAATAAACATCGCCAGATTGAACCTCGAAAGAATGTCCGTTGGCACGAAGAAACACTAATTCGTCGCTGTCATCATGAACAAGGTCCGGATCCAGATCGACATCCAAAGTAAGTCATTTGGAATTCTGACCGGTATTAGAAGGAACATTAAACCGCAAATTCGGACAGGAAGCCCTCCAATGCCCGGGTTTGCCAAAAGCGAAGGACAAACCAGATGCCGATCTCAGAGACGAAAGCTGCGGGTTTACACGCGAAAACAAATTGGGCATCTGTGAGGCGGAAAACTGCGCCGTTGTTGAAGTCGAAGTGACATTACTTCTTTGCCGCAACGGGCGAGATGTGAAACGCTTCGTGGACCTAGCTGCTCGTGATTCGGCCCTGTATATCTTTTTTTCATCGTCTTCGTCGTCTGCGAGGTCATGGTGTTTATATTCGAGGACCGTCTTCCACCCGTACTGCGATTTATCGGCGAGTAAGATCAACTTTTGACGCTCTTGAAGCAGATCCATACCTTTATCAAAGGCTTGTTTGGTCTTCTCTACGTCATTCCTTTCGAGGGCAATGTGAGCATCTTCAACGGCATCTTTGATAGCTTTGTTAGCTTTGTACTGCTCCTCGTTACTCTTTTTATTGAACTGAGGAACGGAATCTCGCTTCAGCCTCTTAATCTCGGACATTTGCTTTGCTAGCAAGACAAAAAAGTGTTGGAAACTTAAACAGTCAACATTGAAATGGGGAGAGGGGAGGGGAAGTGGGAAAGGTTTCAATTCTAGATACGGTGGCTACTGGAAGCTAGAAAAGGTGTTTTTTCATGAGAGTGTCTCAACAATTTTGCAACTTGTTGTAGCCCTAGGCGTGTGGTCTTGCTTCGATCAAAGAGCTACATGCCTTTATGACATGCTCCCCATCCACTGACGACTCGAATTGATCGACATCGTCCATCTTGATGAATGTAGACCCATTTCTACTCAAGAGGGTACTTTTGCATCCCAAGTACAGTGCATGAGGTATCTGTTGTCGGTCAAATCCGGTCTCAGGTTGAATCCGTTTTACCTAGGTTAAATTGGTGATCTTTAATTTACCTACGTTGAATATGCACTCTATACACAGGGAACTTTTTGCAATTCCCAGATAGGGAAAAAAATGGTGAATTTATGGGTTTTGATCGGTATTTGATTGGTATTTCCCAAACTGGGAAAATGCTACAAAAAACAATCTTGGGTTTAAAAAACCCATTATATCCCCAAAGATGGGATTAAATTGACCCAGTTTAAACCCAATAATGGGATTAAATTGACCCAGTTTAAACCCAATAATGGGATTAAATTGACCCAGTTTAAACCCAGCAATGGGATTAAATGGACCCAGTTTAAACCCAGTAATGGGATTCAATTGACCCAATGTTAACCCAGTAATGGGATAAACTTGATCCAGTTTAAACACAGTTCTGGGATTAAATTGACCCAGTTTAAACCCAGTAATTGGATTAAACTGACCCAGTTTAAACTCAGCAATGCTGGGAATTAATTGAGCCAGTTTAAACCCAGTAATTGGATAAAATTGAGCCAGTTTAAATCCAGTGATGGGATTAAACTGATCCAGTTTAATTGCAGTAAAAACATGACTTAAATGGGATTATATTGCATTACAGAAAATTCTCTAAGAAGTCGCAACAATGTTAACAGCAACAGTTTATTATTGGTAATCACTGGGATAATCAAGATAAATACATATGACAATATGATTATTATAGCTTTGCTTTATAATCAAAATAAATCCAATGCGAATTCTAAAGGAGAGACTTTCTGTGCAAATATACAAAACATACTACCGGTATCTTACTAAACACAAACATCAGTATCAAAATTTAAACCACAATATGCCAAGATATAGTAACATGCACATAAATTCCACTAAATGATGGCCAATTTGATAATATCAGAGTGAATAAGATTGTACAGCAGATAGTGCAAGCATTCCTACCTAAATTGTTTGCATCTGTCTAAAAGACACTGAGTTATTGCACTGCATTTTGTTTCACAGATCAAAATCATGCTCACACAATAACTTGCATGTACAATAACAGAGAACAGCTTTACAGTCGTATAGATGTAATGAACGGATATTTTAATTTGTTTAGAAACCAAGTAACTTAACAAAACAATGCTCTGGCAGTTCTTAATCAAAGAGAAATTTCCTTATAAACAATAATATCATTCATTTTCATGTTACTTGGATTGACCCCAAGGCTGATGTGACAATATTTATGGTTTAATAGTTTTTTTGCAAGTACTTCCATTAGTTGTGTAACTGTCAAAGATGTTAGGGAATGATGTTTCACAGAAAACATATTCTTTAAGACTTTCACTGTGTTTTCACGATTAAGGTTTTCACCAAACACTGCCTTGATAATCATTTGGGAAGACTTATGTGTTAAAGACTGTACACCAGAAGCTGAAGCACGCTTTAACTGGGGGACACTGGGTTTGGCATTGTCAGGACTCCTATCTTCTGAAATGGTTTCATCAAGTTCAGCGTTCTCAGCACTAGTATCCACTGAAGCAGTTCCATCATCACTCTCTGCTAGAGACTGTGTTTCTTCAAGGTCATTGTTTGTCTCACAACCCTGTTGGAAATGTAAGAACATTGGGGTCACCTCGCAGCTCTAACAAGGTTGGAGCTGATTGGTTAGCCTCTTGAATTGCCTTAATTAGAAATTTGTCTAAATTAAGTTCAATCGCAATGGTGATGGAGCGAATTGCTATTGGACCATTAAGTCAAATCTCTTAAGCAACAGTTTCCTTGTGCCATAAATGTAACAACTGAGTGAACAATGTGAAGTTTTTTTAGAGGGATAAGCGCTCATGTATTTCGAGAGGGATCACTATATGAGCTGTACAAGAACATCTGAAGACCACCATTACTGCCCCTTTTACGTTGCATGGTACCGACTACACCTTGAAGCATTAGCTATAGCTTTAATGGTATGCTTATTATGCTCCCTTGACGTTCAAGAAGTCTCAGGCGTTTTACTAGTACGTGTATGGGAAAGGAGGGCATAAGGGAGGTATAAATGGGCAACACTTCTAAGGCAAGAGAGGTGACAGTGGCTAAGGCTATGCATGTGGTGGAGCGTAGTCAAGTCAACTCAGGGAGGGCTGCTACGGTAGCAAGGGTAACCAGCCATGTGGCCATTTTGATGAGGTGCCATGGCAGTTGGTGTCGGTAAAGAAGGCCAGAGTGCCAAGAGTGGCCAAGGTTGCCCTGGCCAAGGTGGCAAGGGTGGCCAAGGGGGACAGGGTGGTCAAGGTGGACAGGGTTGCCAAGGTGGCAAGGGTGGCCAAGGTGGCAAGGGTGGTCAACGTGGCAAGGGTGGCCAAGGTGGCGAGCGTGGCCAAGGTGGCGAGGGTGGCCAAGTGTGGCCAAGAGTGGCAAGGGTGGCCAAGGTGGCGAGGGTGGCCAAGGTGGCGAGGGTGGCCAACGTGGCAAGGGTGGCCAAGATGGCGAGGGTGGCCAAGGTGGCGAGGGTGCCCAACGTGGCAAGGGTGGCCAAGGTGGCGAGGGTGGCCAGGTTGCCAATTTCATAAAAGTCGTATGTATCCTTTCCTACAACCTTTTCTATGCGCTAATTTTGATCAGGAAGATTTAACATTTCTTAAATTATATTTTGTCATTTGTCGTCACTGTCTCTCAATCATGAGGCATTTTGAATTCTTTGTCCAAAGATTGAAAGAGAGACCTTCCTTATATTTGAGTGAACTGGTCTAGATTAAAAACCTCTCTCTACAACTGAAAAGGAAGAAAGTACTGCAAGGAAATGAACCGTTGACAACCCTCCGTAGCTTTTAGTTACTCTACAGCATATGAAGAGTATGGCTATCGCACCTCTTTTGCGGACTCTGCGGATTTAGATGCACCTCCAAGCAGAATCGAAACTCAGCTGACTTGACACTGTAAAGCAATATCACTGGAAGCGACTTGCCCAACCGTGAAAAATAAACAAAGTAGGAAATAAATTTGTGGGGAAAAAAATAAAAAAGAATCTCTTTATAGGTAAGTAGTAACGAAAGTTAAGAAATGTTATGGTCATAGGAAATCGTACTTGAAAAGAGTTACAGGGAGTAGTGAGTGTATCATGCCAATATTGTATTGACCAAATATGAAGTGTAATTTCCGCTGTTATACATGCATATGATTTTCATTTATGTTATTTTTCTGTCGAAATCTGTATTTGGTGAAATAAAAGTACAAATTTAAGTTAAAATTATTTTACAATTTTGGAGATACAAGTGAGTATATCGTCGTTTGCATTGTGTAATGTGCATGTCTAGCACTACATGCCATAACAAACACGGACAGAGCTTACCTGTTAAAATGAAGTACCGTGTAGCATGAAAATATTGCGGCTTTTAATTTCTGGGGATTTTGCGGACTAATCCTTATCCGCAAAAACGGTTCCAAAAATATAACACAAAAATAAAAAACAAAAATATAACGCAAAAATATAACACACGCCAAAGAAAACGCGCCAAAATTAACTCCCTTCAGTCAAACTAAAAACTGCGCTTTTTGATAGATTCTTGCCAAGCGATATACACTAGATCCAATCAGATGTCGAATGTTGACACCCAAGCTCAAGTAATTTCCGTCGCTATCGAGAGGGAGGCCATTCGCGCGACGTCCTCTGGTGTAAAAGTAACAGACCAAACAACACAGCTTTATGGTTTAAAGGCGTTAAAAACCAGAAACTCGAAGACTTTGTAAATCACGAGCCGCATCCGATTGATATACAAATACTATGAGCGTTCTTCCCAGGTACAGATTTCTTTATCAGCCGATCAAACCGAATGATTCGAAACTTGTACCGCGGACCAATCGGCCTTTAACAGTGGCATATGCTCTGCCAATTTTCAGTTGTCTTTAGTACCTCCCTGCAAGCAACTCCTCAGGCTACATGGACAGATCAAATTAACCATATGTGGGCCAATGTCACAGAAATAAGCATATTGTATTCAGTCATTTAAAGTGCCCCTGTGACAAAAAAAAAACCACTTCCTTTTTTCCGTCAGATTTTGAAAGTGTGTTTGCTTAACACCTGACTGGCAAAATTTTGAGCTTTGATTTTTATCCAAAGGCCGTTTACTTTGAGTGTAAGTTTTGGATTTCACGGTCCGCCATTACTCACGTTCAAAACTGACCGATTGGACCTCAGACGGTTGGATCCAGGTAAAAGTGACGTCAGAGGCTCACTAGCTTAAAGTTTCAGCGTGTGAACGCAGCTTATTATATATGCAAAGCGTGAGTTTAAAAGTCTGAAAGCCCAAAACCCCCGTGCTGCATATTAATTCTGCGGCGCACACACGTATTGCACTCTTAAACTAGTGAGCCTTTGACGTCATTTTCTCCTCGATCCAGCTCTCTCAAGAACATAATGTTAGTAATGGCGGACCATTAAATAGGAAAATTACAGTTAAAATAAGGAGGTGTCTTTTTGAAATCAAGGCTTAAAACGTGGGTCACTTAGTGTTTTGTTAACATAGTTTTGAAATCCAAAGAAAAATATGAATTGATTTTTCGGTCACAGGGGCACTTTAAGTATACATAACCCTCACCATAACAACAACAACAAAAACAGTGATCTTTACTGAATGAATGATTGAGTGCTGGAATGAATGAATGAATGAATGAATGAATGAATAGTAATAGTATTCTTTATTGCGCCTTACTTTCCAAAGGGAGGTATTGGTCTAGTTGCGATAAAGGTTTGATTGGAGCATTAACTAATAAAAATATATACAAAATGACATTTACCATATCTGCATACAGGTAATTGGAAAATTGATAGCGCTTATTACAGTTGTGAATTAAGATTTATTAAAAAGCTCTTTTCTTTTTTGAAACATTAAATGGATATATTTACCTAATAATTTAGATGTAACCTTGTTTTCTGCTGTAAGTAAATACTCAATTGGTGTAACGAGGGCCAGCGTTTGAAATATGTGAGTGCAGCTCCCTTCTTAAAGGGGTATAATGGGTGAGTGCGTGAATGATTGAATGAATGGATAACTTTATTTATGAGCCAACAAAAGGTTTGCAATTACTGCAAATTCAGTGGGGACACCTAGAACAAGTTACAATCATCAAAACTATGTACAAAATAAAAATTACAATAACAGCTATAAACCTAAAAATAAAACTAAGAATAAATAGTCAAGTTGGACACAGATGACATTTGCATCCTCATCAATGAAAATGATTAAACCCCTGTTTCCAATGAAATTTTTACAGTGGACGTATTTATGTTGCCGGTAAAAAAATGTTGCCGGTAAAATCCGGCCCTTTTCAGGCCTTTGATCCCTCATCCATACCTCGTTACGACCCTGATAGTAGACTTCATTCTAAAATTGTCTCCCTACTATGTTGTTATGTTGATACTGAATGGATAACCGATAAGATGATACGAAACATTAAGAAGATGTCTTGAGATAAGTATTGGGCGTTACAATTCAAATAATCTCAAATGGGATTTGCACATTAATGAGGTTGTGGCTAACGCGTTAAAGAGGCCGCATATTCTTCATGTCCTCGAACGTGGCGGAGTACCACCTGCCGACCTACTTAAGGTTTATTTTGCGCTCATTAGGTCTGTCCTTGAATACTGTTGTCCTGTGTGGCATAACGCCCTCCCCGTTAAAATATCAGATAGCATCGAGCGAGTGCAGAAACGGGCCCTGCGCATCACCTTTCCTGCACTGCACTACCAAGAGG
>OX421446.1:45132108-45144608 GCA_949126865.1 Montipora capitata | reverse complement strand
GATGGTATGTTCCATGGTTACAATCAGTTCGGCTTGCTCTTTCTCTGATTCACATATTGGCGTGTACTGAAGACCTGGGTAATCTTTTGCTGTTCTACACAGGGCTGGGTGACGTATATCACACCATGGTTCCTTCACATAAAAGAAAGGGGGGGGGGGGGGAGGGGGGGTTGCATGTTGGACTTGGATTGTTTCATGACTTTGTAATATCACAGGCTGCTGCTCGGTGTCACCTGCTATTGAGAAAGAACTTATTCCTTGTGAGATTTCCATCACCGGGTCATCAGAAACATCCCTCTCATAGAACACCAAGTAGGCTTTTTGATTGATAGCCTCAAATGTACTACACCTTTTGATGTGAATGTCATCTGCAAAGTACCAAGACCCATTTCGCTTCATGTAACACACATAGTGGCCAGAGAAAAGCTTGTCGCCAATGTGCACCACCACAGCAACAAGCTTGTAGGTCACTCTCGAGATTTCGGTTGACTGGCTCTTTTCAGGGGTTTGCATCTCACAGAGCTGCAGCACGTCATCATATTTCACCATCTGCTGGAGCTTCTTACCAGTGGAACTGAATCGCATCAACTGTAGGCAGATTGTGGCAGGTAGTTTTCCAAACACCAAGCGTTTCCAGGCCTCTGTTTGATGTTGGCAGCTACATGTAAACAAAATGACCACTGATGTGTATGAAATCCATGTGAACATTTCAGAGCTATGCTATTAAACCCAGGTGTCTAACCTACAATCATATACAAAACCATTGGGAAGGTCAGCACTTTTGACATTTTCATTGCTTCTCTCCCCTGCCCCCTATTCAGTGCGAAACTGAATGGTTTTAGTGGGAAATTGTTTTCTTACCCTCCAACATTGAACAGGAGGGAGGGGGCTGTATAAGAGAAGGTGAGACTATTTCTTTTGCGCTTTAACAGAAGCAGGTTGAAGTACAGCTCTGGTTCTTTTACATAACCTTCCCAACTACTTTTGTCTATGATGGTAGGTATGTTCTGCTAGTGACAGTAAAGGTCCTGCTGGGCCCCATTTGCATAAAAAAATCACATCTTCCTGACAAAAATAAATATTATTTTCAGTGCTACCTGGCAAACTTTGAAATAACGACTTATCTAAGCATCTTAAATAATATAATTTTTAATTCAAGCTGGGTGTGTATACGTACATGTAAATGTATAAAATGATGCTACTATTTCCTTACTGCGCCTTTCAATAACATGCGGACTCTTAAATTCAAAGGTTAACAGACAAATGCATTTTTCGCTACCGTCAATCAAATGTCCAGTGGCTCCTCCCAGTTTCCGACTATGTTGACTGAACTTGGCTCAACGATGTGATTTGATTACTGCGCACTCGACAGTAGTCGGAAGCTCGGAGGAGCCGCCGAACATTAGATTGACGGCAGCGAAAACGCATTTGTCGGTTGGCCTTTGAATTAAAGAGTCCGCATGTTATTGAAAGGCGCAGTAAAATAAAAATAATAATATTAATAGATGCAACTAATCAAACACGTACTTGGAACACATGTATGGTGTCTCCAGCTGTACTGGTTTGCTGTGGTCATCAATGAGTTGCTGTAAAGTAAAACTCTAGAGGAGAGAAAAAATTAATGGCTCCAGAGTACAGTAAGGCTATTTTAGAAATTTATATATGGTGGTATTCTTGTTTCTGAGTTTCTGGAATAGTTTTTAAGGTGATTGAATCTTTTCAATGTACCATTAAAAATTATTTTATTCAGTAAAAGCTGATGAAATTTCTGGCAAATAAATAATTTATTGTACGATGATTATTGTCCACTGAATTTATCAATTATTTAGATAAATCTGAAAGCCAAAAAGTCTTCTTGTTCTTCACATTACTCATGCAGCACCTGTAATAAAATTTTAACAGTTTAGATCGCATTTACAAGTACATGTTTACTTTCCCTGCCTTGTGTTGAAGGTATGTACATGTAATGTTTTAGCCAGTTAGCACTGCAGTCTTCAAGTCCCCAGTATTGCTTGCTGATCATGTATAGTGTATTTCTTGTAGGTCATCACACAGAACATACCTTTGCAAGAGGAAGAGGAAGAAGGGTTTCCATTGTTGAGTTGCAACTCACATTGTTGCACGTCAAGCATAGTACTTCACTTCTCAGATTGAAGAAAAACATTTTTAGAAATGACAGATCAATATGCTGGGGTATGAAACCACTGTTTTGGTATTCACTGGTTTTGTAACCCAGTGCACGGCAAAATTCTTGAAAAAACTCTGCAACACACTGCTGCTTTCCTTTCTGAAAATCTAAGTTGATGCTTGGAAGCATTCCCATAAGTGAGTTAGGATGAACTAACCCAGGAGCATGAAGGGGTAGTTTCTAAAGAAACTGTGGTGCTGCGTCGGTGGGGAAGTAGTATACAAAAATTTGGTTTTATCAACGGAGTTGATAATGTAAATTGGCCACCGTACAGAGATTCTAAAAGCTGACGTTTCGAGCGTTAGCCCTTCGTCAGAGCGAATCGCTCTGGATTCGCTCTGACGAAGGGCTAACGCTCGAAACGTCAGCTTTTAGAATCTCTGTACGGTGGCCAATTTACATTATCAACTCCGTTGATAAAACCAAATTTTTGTAACCCAGGAGCAGTCTTGTAGGCACTGATAAAGGATTTGGTACTGCACACTATGCAGGGCTTTCCTGTGGAACATTATTTATTTTTGTAAGGTAGTTATCAGGCAACATCATTTGCCTTGTCATAATTATGTCATTTGACTGGTTGTTGGAAGCATTTTTGACCACTAAAAATTAAATATTATTTGTCAAAATGCTCTGAAAAGAACAGGTACAACATGTACACCACAGTATGCGTTCACAGCACAGTTTAGCAACTGAAGTTGGCTTTTATTGGTAGGGAGACTGGTCTCACAGGGGGTTTTTGTTTGTTTGAAAAGAACACATAATTTTCTTGGGCAATCAACTTGAAATTGTCATGAACCCAAACCTCTGCTTTCAGTCATTTAAGTCATGGACACCCATTATAATAGGTAGTTCTGTTGCACATATACATGGACAGTAAGCTAAGTCAATCTCTGTTTATTTATTTGCACATTCTTCATGTACACTGTATATAATGGTAAAATGATGATATAATATAAAACAAGACGCCTCCAAAGGCGTATCCGTGGAATGCGCAAACAGTTGACACAAATTGTCCACTTACAGTGAACTTCAAGTACAGGTTAACTTCGGAAAATGGCAAAAGATTACCAGAAAGATACATTTGTAATATAACTTGAAGTTGTCTGTTGTAAAAACTCATTATTAATGTTACTAAATTTGCAAATGCAAACAAGGAAGCCCTATTAGCGGGTTCTCGGGATACGGGATCTTTCATTTATTTATTTTTTGGAATGAGACTTTATTTAAATCCTACAGTTTTACTTCCTTCCTTAACTACGTTCATCCAAAAATTACAAGATCAGCCTTAAATCATCCGAAAAACTTATTACAGATCACAGTTCAACAACTTAACATCCTGGGCCAGTTGTTCAAAAGCCGATTAATGCTAATCTCAGGTTAAAAATGAACAAACGAGTTTTATCCTCTACTCCCAAATGCTGTTCAAGGCTGATATTCCGCGAAACTTTACAATTTAGAAGAAGTCAATAAGCAAAGGAAACTTTCACCAAAAAGTTGAAAACATGAAACAAAAGTTTACGCAAATCCTGGATTAAGGTAATCGACTTTCGAACAACCGGGCCATGTATTCGAATTCCGGTTCCGTAATCCTAGTTTAGTTTCTTGCAAACTGTTTAAATCTGCCGTGGCGAAGACAAGAAGACAAAATGTAAACTCCATTTCTCAGGATGCTCAAAAATGCAAAATTCCGTAATTGCGCGTTCTATAGTCCAGTCCAAAGTTCTAGTTTTACAATTAAATAATCTTGATTTCAGTATTAGAGTAACTTGGTACCAAACGTTTCACAATAACTTGAAATCTCGTCAAGGAAAAAGCTTAAATCCAGTAGTCCAGTCTGGGTTGAAATCGCCAAAATTCTTTCTATTATCGATTCAAAACTCAACAAAAGCTACAAGTAGTAAATAGTTCTCACAAACTACAAAAGTTCGTCATGATTCTACACTCGAGCTGAACAAAAAAAAATCAAACACGAAAACAAAAAACCCTAGTGATCGCTTCTCGAGAAAACACTGTCTAGTTACTGCAGTACCACACGTACGCAATGCGCTCCTACTTTAAAAAATATCCCGTATCTCGTCACCCCCCCCCCCCCCCCCCAGCCAAAAATCCCATATCTCCACTATTTTTTTACCTAAGTTTTCCCGTGTCCTGATCGCTTTTCGGCCTTTTGGCTAAGATTAGTTTCTCGGCCAATGGCTACGGTCAAGTACCCATGTACTAACGTACGGTACTTTTGTCAGTGCCGCAAGGGGCAAGCACAGAAAAGTTTCGGTTGTTTAAGAAAAACAACCGACACTGTTCTGGCACAGAGGGTAGGGTAATGCCCGTGGTTTACCAGGGAGGATGATGAAGATTCGGTCTGATCGACACATAACTAACAACTGTGGTACACGATATTGTTTTGGTATCGTAAATCATTACAGTGTCATGGTAGATATCTTTGGTAGATACCCCCTGAGAAGACATGTGGTTCAGTAAAGTACTTAACGCAGAACGATTGAAGAAAATAAAAGCAAATCGAGAAACATTTAGCTTCAAGGCTGACAAGTTGATCATTTACAACTTATTTTTCACCACAAGCTTAAGCATGTACTCTGAGCTTCTGACAGCTTTCCAAAACCAATTTGCATTGAAGTCAAGCTCTTCCCGGCGGGGTTAGTAACTGGATGGGAGACGTCAAAAGATGCAACTTACTGTCAGGAACATACAACCAAAAATTCTATCTTAATGCCCAAAAATGCGAACTAAGCAAGGTACAGATTTTGTTAGCCTGCCTTACATGTATGCAAAACAAATATTGCCGCAAAAGTAACTAAACAATGATATGTAGTTTTTAAGGAGAGCAGAAGGAACTTTTAGGAAGTGTCGATCGAGAATAAGGCAATTTGCGAGATGAAGACATCATAAATTTTGTGCCACGAATATAATACAAGTTACCATCAGCGAAAAACATTTCGGGAGATTTTTGTATGTTCAATCTGAGTTCAATTTTTCTATCGTACTTTTGGTCGTACAAGTAAAATCACAAAATCGAAAGTGACATATATCGATTTTAGCGGCCGCCTGTGATCAAGTTACCTTGCGTGTTTAATATACTGACGACTCACGAAACAATGGATGCATCTGTGACAAAATGACGGCAAGACACCGGGTTTTTGTTAGTTTACTTTTTTTCTTTCAAGTTTTAATAAAGTTCGACAAGATACATGTGCGAATTTAACACAAAGATCTCAATCGTTGATGTTAGAATGTCCTCCGAATGAGGTTAGTACTTGGATGGGGGACCGCTGCGAAGTCCTCGTTACGGACTTCAGTAATTCGTATTTTTAAAACTTGATTTTATTTTTTATTTTGTTTGGCCGTTGAAAGCTTTTTTCTTATTTTCTTTCTACATCAAAACGGCTGAACAAACCGGTTCCCAAGAAATATTAGAGTATTCGTGCTATGCAAAATACTCCTAATGAAGTATTCGTTCTGTGCAAAATACCGTAATGTTCACAGCGGAACACACAAGTATAAGTACGAAGCAACATCTAGAAATAACGTAGAAAATTCTTCTTACCTTTAAAGCTTGTCTTTCTCAAAGAAAAAACATCTGTCCACTTTATCGAATATTTAAATACTGTTTCAATCATGGCCGGCGGAAAGATTCCACAATAAATAATTGCTTTCCTCCATGCAGCAGAACTGTGTCGCGGTGGCCGAGTGGTCTAACGCGCGCACATGATCGCAAAGCGCAGGGAAAGTATATGGTTTCTAAATGGGGTAGGGAAGTTCGGATATACTGAAGGGTGTTAAGGTAAATTCACCCGATCGGAGCTTAATTCAATATCCGTGGGGTATGCACATTTATGATTACCAACAAAAAAAATTAAATTTGACACCAGCCCGGTTTTAAGACGTGGTATGCCTTCGGCATTCCACGTAATTATGTACCGGTTACATCTTAAAAATTTTTTTTAAAAAAACCTGGTAATAAAAAAACAAAAGACAAGGTGAGCAATGGCCAAAACAGTTTAATTCAGTTCAATTCTTTGCTTACTTTACATTGCACACAGTAAGCACTGTGTAAATTGGTTTCATCACAAGTTAATGACCTTGATGCATCTAACTTTTAATGCTTCCTCCAAACAAAGTACGGGATTTTAGGTGAATTTTTATGCCCAAAAATGGAAATAAGCTCAAATGAGCAGCGATTCAAAAAAATGAATGGTATCCTCTCCCTGCTTTGTAATGAAGAGACACGTCGGCTACATTAATTCCAAATGAGGAATTTAAAAACTCAAAAAGTCACCAGCTTGAAACCAGAATTGGACACATCAAGGTTATCAGCTTCTTGTTTCAATGATATCCAATAATGTGTTACTTCGGAAAAGTTATTATAACTGCACTCTGAATGTCAAAGCCGAGACATATATGAACTTGAAGTATGATTGTGCAAACCCTTCACTTATAAGGATTTAGGACTCAAATCTTCTGGGATTACAAAGAGTAAAACCTGTAAGTTCCCCTGTGTAAAAGTATTCATCTTCACATTTAATGATACTATCCAAAGCTCAAGTAAAGACTTTTCACCATCAAAACTGCAGGACTGAATGTACATGTCTGTGGCCTTAACTTTATACAGTGGATAACCATTCCTAAACACAGTAGTTTCAACAGGTACTACCACTATGATTGTGTAGTTTGTCGTTACTAGCTTATGTGACAGACTGAGGGGATGATTGGACAATAGTTATAATGAGAAAAGTCACATCCCATACAGATCACACTTGAATATGATTACAATATCATCAATATACAATTGTGAAAAAGTTTCTTATTTACTTCTTGCACAATCCCATATGGTAATGCATGGGTTTGAGGGGTTCTTTACATAAAAACAATACAGGTTTTTTACTTTTGGGACTGTATCATGCTTCACTGAACTGAATATCCATTGTTCAAAGGCAAATAACCCTCCAAAACGTATTGCATTGTGGGATTGTGCAAGTGGTAATTACTCTTCGGTATTAAAGTAGATTACCAAGTTTCCATTAACCATAGTTAATAGAGGGGAATGGTTTGGAAGCTCGGCAAACATCAAAGGAGCAAACAAAGATGCTAAGATTTAGGTTGGAAAGTCCACGACCGTGCACAATCTTTTGTTTTGCGCTCATACACTATGCATGAATTACGTAACCAACACGTTTCTATTGGCTAGTTCGTCAGTACGGAATAAACAACTATTGTGGTTTGTGCACGGTCAAGGCCAAAAAAGAGAACAAAAACCTACAACAAAGAAATTTGTCGGGTTTCATAACCATTCCCCTCTATCAACTATGCATTAACATGACACATGCAAGTAAAGATAAGAAAACTGGGGTAGTAGAGAGGTGGTGAAACACCAAAGCTCACCTGCTTGTTTAGCCAAACATTTCTCCCTATTATGCTGAATGTCTTGTAGACCTTTTGAAAATCTTTCTACTGAAAGCACTGCTTGCAAAACACTATTTGCAAAATAAGTATTGTTTAAATTTTTAATTCCTTTTGGTGTCAAACACATACTGTATGCAAATGATTGTTGTGAGGTGAGTAAAACGAAAGCCTACTACACAGAAACTCGCTAACACAGTGACCGGCTAGCAGTACTGATCAGGAAGACCAAAGCTCGAAATTCCCGCCAAGAATTACGGCAAGCACATGTCACATCATGTCACCAAGTATATTAAATCTCAATTCAAAGTGGTCCCAAATTATCTCCCGCGGTGTTGCGAACATATTTTGGGACCACTTTTCCGTCGCCACATTTGTAGCCATAAAACAATGTCTATTGCTCTTGAAACCTTGAAACACTTGCTTTATCCCATGTTTCAAACATTAAAGCACAATTCTCCAGGATAATGCCAGGGCTGTCATTAGTAGCCGGAGCCGGCGATTGTCGCCGGCTACTCTGACGAAAATCGCCGGCTAGTTCACTGACGAAATGACACCAAAAGTTTAGATACCGAACAAGTCTGACCAGCATATTCATTTCCTTGGTAGAAATGTGAAAAGTAAAGTATCTTATTTCCGAATTGCAGGCTTTTCTTTCAAGAAAAGTAATGACAAAGTAGGTTTCTTAGTCCGCTCCGCGTGCTGAGTAGTTAACGCTAATCACAGATTAAAAATTAACCAGTGAGTTTATTTCTCTACTCCGAAATGCTGCTCAACGCCGACATTCGGCAAAATTTTACATTAGGAGAAGTTAATATTGAGAAACAAAAATGAGCAAAAGAAACTTTCACCAAAAAGTTCAAAACATGAAACAAGAGTTTACACTAACCCTGGATTAAGTTAATCGGCCTTCGAACAACCGGGCCCAGGACTCCTTTCTGCTGTTACATAACATTTTAGTGTGACATTGCACGTGACTGAAAAAGTCAATATGGCTGCGAAGAGAAGACAAGGTTTGCTGGATAATTTTTTCACCGTTGTTTCTAAGACGCCAAAAGGTAAGTGTTTAATTTTAACACGTCAACCACAAGGTTTGCCAAAAATGTCGTTTTTTTGGGACAAGACAACTTGATACGATTTTAAAGTTAGCATTTCAAGAGAGTCATTATCGAACCGCACTTCCAGGAAAAAATAGAAGTCGTTGTTTGCCGGAAGTTAGTAGAACTAGTGGTTTAGTTGAAGTTAAACGGCAGAATATCCTGGCACTTTGCAGCTGTTAGTAATTTCCGGTTTCTTGTCAAAACAGGAACATTTTAGTATTAAATTTTTTCTTGGATGAACTTGGTTTATAGCCATTTGACAGCTCAGCTGTTTACAGAACATTCATTCACTTATGTCGTGTTGGCACTTAAGCGTTTCTGCAGTTTTGTTGTTTACTTATCTTGGGAAAGTTTTTGTGTGTGTAAACGTCAACCGACAATGGAAAAAGAACCGAGGTAAAGTTAAAATTTCCTCGTGATCAGTCATGGTTTACGTCGGTAACCGAAGTTACAATGTCAGAACTGCTTGCGGTGGCGTGACATCAGTTTTCATTTCCCACGGTGCTCTGATCACTTCATCGCCATTCCGAATTTTTTTTAAACTCTCTGATACAAAAGATATCGGGGTCCTACCGTATTGACAAAATTAGAACTAAATCAAAATGATGTATTGGCAATGAATTTTTTTGTTGTGAAAATCATATCCCTACAGCACAATCGTACAATTTTATTGCCTTCCCTTTAATTTTTAGAAACGGACCCTCGCGCAGTCCCTGAACCTATTGTACAAGATGAGCTACGAAGCAATCCACAGGCATGCAGTTTTGAAACCAGTTCATCAAACTCAATCCAAGTAGATAAAACTACACCATCAACAGTTTCTGTGACGCAAGTTACTAAGTCTAGATATGCAGTTGCTGCATGCATCTGCTAAAAAGGGTGATACTCAATTAGACTCTGGACAAGAAAAAATTGAAAAGCAAAGAGAGCTTGTGGAAAGCATGCTTCCTGGTGAAAAAGTTCACCACAATGCCATATGCGCTAATTGTTCCAAAGACTGTGGCAATTTCAAACATGAGTGGTTACACAAGAAGGAACTTGCCTTCTGCTACTTCGTAGCAAAACAGGAGATGGCAAACAGCGAAGTATTGCCACTTCTTAAACCCCTAGAAGTCTTGGGGGCAGGAGAGATTGGAACTTTTGGACATAGATCCAAAGGGTCTCTCCATAAAATTTTTTGCACCAGTGGAGAGGCAGTCCTTGACCAAATAATTGACCAAATATCAGACGCTGACTGTGTTGGAAAATTATGCGATGATGTTACAGATATAGCAACACTTGAGCAAACGTTGACATTTGTTCAGTATTTTCACAGCGGGAACGTCAATGTCAGATTTCTTACCATTGACAATCTTCTGGCCGAATCAACAAGTGCTAATGCAGCTACCATGCTTGCAGTTCTTGAGCAACGTTTTCAACAGCTGGGCATCGAGGTGTCAAAAATTGCTTCCATTGCAAGTGATGGTGCGTCAGTAATGATGGGCAAAACAGGTGGCCTTGCTGCCAAGCTGCGAGACAAGCATTGTCCAACACTGCTTAACATACACTGTGTTTGCCACAGGCTTGCACTTGCCTGCACACACTCTGTGGCAGACATTGCTCAGGTTGAAAGAGTGGAAACAAACTTGCGACAACTATGGAAGTATTTTTACAACTCCCCAAAGCGTCTCTCTGTGTACACTAAGGTTCAAGAAAAGCAGAAGCAAATTCACCTGAGCACGGATGGTAGGAAGAAGGTTACAAAGCGTCTCCAAAAGGCATGTAAGACGTGGTGGTTGTCTTTCCACAAGGCCGCAAAAGCTGCTCATGAAGATCTTGACTCCATACTTTTGTGCTTGAGTGAAATGGCAGATGATGCTACAGCAGATGGACTCTTAAAGAAGTTGAAGTCTCCAGACTGGATAGCAGCCCTGTACATACTTACAGATGTTCTACCTGTGCTATCACTATTATCAAGAACCTTTCAACAAGGTAGCATAAACTTCAGCCAAATTCAGCCCAGCATTGAAATCACAGTAGCCAGTCTGGAAGCTATTCCTGAACAAAACAAAGCCTTGTCTCGCCTCAAGTCTGATTTTGGAGAGGGTGGAAGATTTCATTTCTTGTCATCGGACATTTCAGTTACTGAAAGAGTTCTTGAAAGAGCAAGCACAATGCAAGCCAAGTATGTGACCAAACTGGTGGAAAACATTCACAACAGATTCGATTCTGATGCAATGTCTGTTGTCTCTGCATTCAAGATATTCAATCCAATGGATCTTCCTTCAAAAGAGTCAGAAAAATGGGCTGATTATGGACTGGCAGAGGTAAAGACACTCGCACAACATTTTTTCCCACCCAACAAGATGTTTGACCAGGTCACGGCAGAGTTCCGCCTGCTTAAGTACCACATGCAGACCTTCGTATCAAATGCAAAGAATGCAAGTTCAACAGAAATTTGTTTATCAACTCTCCTTGGTAACTCAGCTTACACAAAACTCATGCCAGCCATTGTACAGATTGCAGAAGTAGCCCTGTCAATGCCTGTAAGTAATGCATGGCCAGAGCGGGGTGCAAGTACTGTGAAAAAAATAAAGACAAGACTTAGGGGCTCTCTGGAAAACAGAATGCTCAATTCATTGATGCATATCAGCATCAATGGCCCTGACTTGCACACTCCTGAGGCAAACCATGTCATTAAAATGGCTGTGAAAAAGCGGCAAACCACAAAAGAAAGAAGAAAGGTCAAACGGAGTCTTCAGACAGCAATGCCAAAAAGCTGTGATGTGGGTTGCCAAGCAGACATTGAAGACTGCCAAATTCTGCAACCAGAAGTTGGAACATCCACTCAAGATAAACCACTGGAGAGTATGGAACAGGAGCACCCGTTAGATTCTGAGGACACAGTTGAAGATGAGGAAGTAGAATTGCAAGCCGAGGAGGAAATGGCTGAGGAGCAGAACATGGAGGATGTTTATCACATTTTTAACCTGACCGAATGCAGTTCAGACATTGATTCAGCCTTTGGTTCAGAATCGGAGGATGATTTCTAATACTAAACAAATTGCAATTTCTCATTCTATGAGGTAGTTTTCACTGAGATTTCCTAGCTCGTCCTCAAATGTCAGAGAACTAAATAAAAATCTCTCTCGTTTATACTGCATTCTACAAATTCCAAGAAAAGGCTTACAATAGTATTTGGGCTTCTGTAACCCTAGCAGGCACAGGAAGAGCTTACTGCAAATTTAGACTTAATAAAGGCTTTTTGCTCTCGATTGTGATTGTGATTGTCTTTCTGGTGGGAAATACCTCTTGAAAACGATGGAAATGGCATTTGTGAGACCCTGAATTTCAAAATTTTCTCGACAAATGAGGTGGGGTGGGGGGCCTACCATTTTTTATCAGCCATCTCAACTGACTAATCATTAACAGTACTGTTCTTTTCACGAAGTGAGACTTGTTAGAATGTCCCTGAGGAAAGGCAATTTTTGACAGTATCAAAACGTTAAACTCATTTTGCTTCCGAGGGCTTCGCCCCCTGGACCCCCAACGGGGCTCTGCCCCTGTATCCCGCTGGGGGCCTCGGCGGCCCCCATACCCCTCGCCTGTGGGGGGGCCCTCCGGCCCCCATAGCCATCTACTTTCAAAATATCTCCGCCTACTTAAAATCTTATTGACAGCCCTGTAATGCGGATTCAAAGCAGCAGAGAGATAGTCTTGTCCTCGAAGAATGCACAAAGAGCGCCATCTTGTAAGTTAAGATTATTAGGACCCAGGTGACATCCGTGACAAAAGGAGGCGGTTGCTAAGCCCTCGTT
>OX421446.1:45104608-45107108 GCA_949126865.1 Montipora capitata | reverse complement strand
GAATCTACCATCATTTGTCGTTATTGGAGGGAGAGTATAGGAAGACCTGGAAGCAAGTCTTGTATTGTACTTGTGCCGTTTATTGACAGCCGTAAAATAATTGGAGAAGGCTGGTGGCAAAGTGCCAGAATGAAAATCATACATAAATATTGCATTGTGTAGGAAGTTGATGTCCTCGAATTTAATTATTTCAAGAGCTTTGAAGAGAGTGTTAGAGTGATCATTGTAGTTAGAAAAAGTAATGATTCGCAGAGCTCGTTTTTGTAAAGTGATAATTGGGGTTAAAGTAGATTTGTAGGTGTTCCCCCAGGAAGCTTATTTATATGGTCTTCTAAAGAGCAGAGGAAACAATATCTACCTAAAGTTTTTAATTAAGGGCGAGTTTGAAAACATAAGATGATTCCTCATGACCTTGGGTGAACTTTATTCTGAACACAAGTCGCACAACACCTTCAAAGGTCTTGTAGGAATTTCCCCAAATGTTCGGATATCATTTGTGAGTAGTCTGTATGGAGGAAGTATATCTGACAAAGGAGATTGTAAAAAGGACTTTTCTTGTTGCTTTGCTGGATCAGCATGACCTGATTATGGCTGATCGTGGTAACACTTTTCATTCCTCCTAAATGATCTTTAATACTTATAGAGCGCATAACTCTATATGAATATAATCTTATGCGCTAAATTTACAACAATATAAAAATATAAAATATAAAATATATATAAAATACAACAATAATCTCAAGGATGTGATTACGAGAATAAATACAAATGTAAGAATATATACAAATAATTGTGCTAACTAGTATTATAAAGGAAATTTAAATTAAAATAAAAGTAAAAAATAAAAGTAAAAGTCAATTATAAGCTGTTTTGAATAGAAACGTTTTTAACAGAGATTTAAATTTCTTAAAATCTTGTTCTTTGCGAATACTCTTTGGTAAATTGTTCCATACTGTCGGGGCTGCTACACAGAATGCCCGATCTCCTAATGTTTTCCTTGTCTTAATTGTTGGGAAAGTTAGAAACAGTCCATTGTTGGAGCGAAGGTTATATTGAGTGTTAGATCTAATGTTTATAAGTTCTTTTAAATACTCTGGTGATTGTCCATAAATTGATTTGAAAGTAAGTATGGCTATCTTGAATAGTACTCTATATTTGACGGGAAGCCAGTGAAATGCTTTAAGTACTGGAGTTATATGATAGGTCCGTGGTGTATATGTTATCAATCTGATAGCAGAATTCTGAACGCGCTGTAATTTGTTTACATGTACCTCAGGCAGCCCATACAGAATACTATTGCAATAGTCGATTCTTCCAATCACAAAAGCATGGACAAGTTTTTCAGTTACGTCTTTAGTTAAATATTTCCGAATATGTCTTATATTATGAATGTGGAGGTATGCAGTTCTGCAAGTTTTGTTTATATTTTCCTGCAGTGTAAGATGGTTATCTAACCATGTCCCAAGATTCTTTGCAGTAGTAACAGTATTTACTGAAGCTTTACCAATAGTCAGATTTTGTGGGCTTATCTTCTCGAGTTGTTGTTTAGTTCCTATAATCATGAATTCTGTTTTGTCATCATTAATTTTTAACTTGTCAATGAGCATCCATGTCCGTAATTCATCGATACACTTTTCCATTGATGCAATTGCCTGTGATTGCGAGGTGTTATTGGGTGAAAATGCAAGGTACAATTGCGTATCATCCGCATAGGTGTGTACATCTGGTAAGTTATTGCGTATTATATGGAAGAGCTTACTGGAATAAATAGTGAACAATAACGGGCCAAGACAAGATCCTTGTTGCAGTCCAAAGCGTAGCTTGAAATCTTCTGACTGACATCCATCATAGATGATACGTTGACGTCTATTAGACAAGTACGAGGAGAGCCAGGCCAGAGCCGTACCCCTTATTCCAAAGCTTGACTGAAGACGTGACAGTAAGATCTTGTGGTCCACGGTATCGAACGCAGCACTTAGGTCAAGTAATACCAACAGGGTAACTTTCTGATTGTTCATATTCATTAATAGATCGTTGTGCACCTTCAGTAATGCTGTTTCAGTGCTATAACTTTTACGGTAAGCTGACTGTAGCTTTGGAAATAAATCAAAGCGCACTAGATGTTCATGAAGTTGATTAAACACAGCTCGTTCTGTAAGTTTAGAGATGAACTGTAGGTTGCTTACAGGTCGTAAATTTTTGAAGTCCGACACGCCAGATTTCTTTGCTAGTGGTGTTATTAAAGCTTGCTTCCAGTCATGTGGAAAATATCCGCTTGACAGTGATGAGTTTATCATTGATTTAATGACAGGCAGAAGAACCTCAGCACAATCTATTACCAGGGGTGTTGGCATTGGGTCTAATGGGCATGACTTCTTTCTTGACTTATGCATAAGATCTAGTACCTCACTATCCGACAGAAGATGGAAACTGTTGAAAGTACATGAGTCGTCAACTACCTCATCGTTTGGCACATTGGTGGAATCCAGATCATGCCCAT
>OX421446.1:45092108-45099608 GCA_949126865.1 Montipora capitata | reverse complement strand
TACAATATTCCGGCTGGCCAACACCAGCCTTCTTCAGGTTTATTGAATGGATAAACGCTTGTTACAAGATCTTTATATTTACTGGAAATGACATAAAAAGGATCCGTGATGTGTAAAATTAACAAAAACGGAAATGCATAAAAAAGAGGAAAGATAATAATACATGATAACAAGGTAAAATAAACAAAACAAAATAAAAAGGTAGCTAAACTAAATTACATTTCACCTCTTCTGTTAAGGCCTGCAGGCTCCAGTGTTTTTCCTCTGTGTATGAGGAATGCCTCACGAGCCTTTCTGATGGAGTCATGACTAGTGTGCAGTTGTTCGAGCGGTATAAGGATCATGTGATCCTCCGCGTGACCACTAGTCAGGAAGTGTCGTGAAACCGCAGTGGGGGTATAACTACAAAAGGGGTTTACTTTTCCATATACAGTCATCCCATTTGAACTGAACTCCACGAGGTAGCTACATAAATTTCCCTTTCTTGGATACATTGTGCTATGGAAGATGACATGATCTTTGGTCATCCTGTAGGAAACCAGGTGATCTGAGTTGGGCTGAACATTAAATGGAGAATCAAGAATGTTCTGAAACTTGGAGAGCTTCTTGTAATGAAAGGGTTCATGCAGGATACCCCCAAAAAATCACTCTGTACACGGAGAAATGAAAAAGAAAGCTTTTATTCCGATATATTCAATAGATTGTGAGAAATGCAAATCAACGGATTACCTTGTTTGATGCTGTCTGAGTCTAATAATCGGCCTTATTCCAAAAGGAACATGATGTATTACTCTTGAAAATTACACACTCCAAGTCAGCACTTAATCCTTTCAATGAACTCCAGTATCTTTCGAATCTTTCTCATTTAAAATGAATCCGTAGAAAGACTGTCATCCTCCGCCATCTTGGATAACACGTGAGAGACCGGACTGGAAACTAGTGAGTCCTTTTCGTTTTGGTCAGCAGTCAGCGGTAACCAGTCCAGCTCTTCCAGGTTTGGGGGACAGTGGGAACAGAGCGCAAAAACCGCTGATTGGCTAGAGGATAATGACGTAAAATGGCTCTGTTCGCGAAACTACGCCTGCGCAAACTCGAAACATTCGAAGTCAAAGTTACGAACAACACTCTAGCTTTTGTCAAATATTTTCAGAAAAGTCAGACGAAACACGATTGAAACGAGCTGTTTATGATGTTTCGTATATTACTTCGCAAGTCATGTCAAGTAGCAATGCGTCCACGTGTATCAATTGATTTGTTTTGGCTACTGTGCATTTTCTTGACATGGAGTGTTGGTCTGCTCCCAGATTATTTACAATTCCAAATCTTAGAGCAACCAGCGAACTGGAAACGAAGTTCTTCTTTGTTCTCGGGATCTACAGGAGCAACTTGGTCTTGATGGACAAAAGGCTTTTGCTTCGAGTTTCCATATTTTGGAAATAAGATTGGCTGGCCGTTGTTTTTGAGGACTCTAGCTCGGTTATATACAACGTTTATTGTAAATCGTCAACTGGGCTTCCTTGCTTGATGAACCGTGAGTGAACTTCAGCCAAAAAGTTGAATTTTCTTAACACCTGGAATTTACATTTTCCACGTGGAACCTTGACTGTTTCTCCGAACATCTACCAAACATCAGAAAAGAGATTGAAGAGGAATTCTGCCGCGTTAAATGCGATCGATCTTTGCAAGATTTTTGTTGCTGTTCCCTCGCAAGTATTTTTGCAGAAGCCATTCCAGGAAATCTGCATCAAAGCGTCTTCCGCTCAGTGCATGTGCAATATTGTCCTGATCAGTTGTGGAACAGGGAACAGCCCAGCAACATTACTATAACAGAGTAACCATATTGGTCAAGTTTTCCACATACATGTAAGTTTTGCAAAACGTATTCAAGAATACATGTGCAGCAAAACTTTGGAAGCAAACACTTCACATACATTATATAATAATAATAATAATAAGGATAATAATAATAATAACAATAATAATAATAATAATAATAATGATAATAATAATAATAATATTACTATTATTATTAATCATAATCATAATCATAATAAAAAAAAATAATAATAATAATAAATTATAATAATAACAATAATAATAATAATAATAATAATAATAATAATAATAATATAAAGTACAAGCTTTAGTTAGATCTGTACCACTGACTAAAAATTCTTCAACACTAAATAATTAACAATAATTCACAGAAGTCGAGGTGAATATTGCTCAATAAAAACCGTTTTAGTATAATAGGCGATCTGCATGATGGCGTCATTTCACTACGGAGAGCAGAATGCTTTTTCAAAATGCCTTGTTATTCAGATTTTTCTTCTCTCCTGGGAACAAAGAAACAATTGTTTAAATTTGCTTGACAATAGAATCAACTCAAAGCAGTCTGGTCTTTGTACGTAGTAAATGATGCCTTCATGCAAATTGCCCATCAGGTGATTTATTTTATATTATGAAAAATATGCATTTTCTTTATATGTAAAACAATAGCCCTTTTCACGGTTAGTTTTTCTCATTTGCATTACAATGTAATCTAGCATGTATGTGAGGCAATTTCGGGCTATTTTGTAGTTTTAACCCAAAATTGCCTCGCATCCACGTTAGGTTACATTGTAATGCAAATAAGAAAAACTAACCGTGAAAAGGGCTATTGAGTTATTTGTCTGTCACCTAGACAAAACGGCTTAATTATTGCATAATAATCACCTCAATGGCAACCAATCAGCACAGAGAACTTTCAGTAATCACCTAAGTAATTATACCAATAAGCATACAATTCCTGTAGCATAAGACAATAGTGAATAATATTATTGAAATTCCATGGGTGCACGTTGTATATGAGATCTCATATCCAACAAATAATAATGTTTTATTCAGTTTTCATTTAATTCTTAACACTTGGACAAATTAAAAGCCAATCAGTATATGCAGGGTGGTAACACTTGGGGCAATCAGTTTCCATCTTAGGTCATATTAAGTATAAGAGCTGTTAACTGAGATTGAGTGAACCAATCAGAAAGCTAGAAACAACATTGGTGGCCCAAAATTTAATAATGTACTGTAAGGTGTTATCTTTCCCCTTGTGCTTACACATTATGCACTTCCTCTGTAATGGTTTTATCTTTGTTTCTGTTTTTAGGAAATGGTAGCCATACCTGATTTATAAAGAAACTGAGGTTGTGCAGTAGTGCATCAACTACTCTTATTCTCTGCAGATTAGCTCTCTCGGTTCATGGAGAATCCTTTTCATCATTGTAAATACATTGTAGTATGGTCTGGAGAATGTTCATCGCCGAAATTTACCATTGACTAGTGGTTGACTAGTGAAATTGGACGGTGCACAAAAGAGCTAAATGTAGTACCTCCTGTACTTGTAAGACATATATTAGAGGAACACAAATAATGTTGTTATTTTTGTTGAGTAATGTTAGTTTTTTAGTACTGCCAGTGGTATTACAAGTGTCTCTTTTGAATGGGTTCCCCAAGGTTCTGCTAACTTGTCCCAAACAGATATGCATGTGAAAACTATACATGGAGAACACATTCGTTAAAAGGAAAGGAAAAAATACTAAACACACATAGGGTAGATTATTAATACACTCTTTGTTTTGTTCAATATTATTTCACTAGAAAGAGATTTAATGACCATTAGAGTTTTGTCTGTGATAACGAAAAAGTTTCCTCTGACTAAAACCTATATTGGAAATTATGTAGGCATTTGGGGTGCTTTTTCACAGGGTTACATGTACATGGTATTAATTCTTATTTCAGTCCAATATTTTTGTTGAAACTGTGTTGTCTCTATAACTTTGTCCCTTTTTGTGAAGCATGAGGTCTTGTTCTCTTCATTCAACACTTGATTCATGTTGCTGATCTTGTTTTTCCAGCAAAAGTTATGTTGAGTTATTGCTGTTGGGATAATGGCAAAATTATTGACCTTGGGTGTTCGGTGATGCAGCTAAATTGTAAAGCATTCTGAAAATTATATCTATTTTACCTTATGATAGTGAGCTAATTTTTTGGTGTGGTGTTACTCACAGGTATAATTTTGTAAAAAAAGCAATTTGTTACCTGGTATTTAGGCACCAAAAAATTCATGGACCCCTTTTTGAAAAAATTGGGGGTCCATTGCAAAATTTTGGGGGTCCAGCTAATTAATATTCAAGAATTAATATGCGATCTATTGCCTCTTAATTGCTGCTGCCGTACCCTTTCAGATTTCTAATTGCACAAATATAAAGTCTTACCCTCCCAACGAATATGTACTTAAAATGATCAATTTCTTTGAAACTGTTGTGCCTGTTGATTCATCAGTCAAAATGTATGGGCTGTCAAAGCTCCATCGATCACATCTGAAAACTTCTCGAGGAATCCGTATGCTGTAGGAACTGTTGGCTCCAGTTGATAAATTATCTAGATCTCCACAACAACAAAAAAAAGAACTGAATCTCAATTTTCCGTAAAAGAGCATCATTTATTTTTACAACACTTGAGGTGTAATTTACCAACAAAAGAGTAAACAAATGTAAGCGATCGATACACAGTTCATCGTCGGCTCGTGCGGCCGTGACTTTACGCCATGGCCAATGTTAACAATCAAGCGATTGATTACATTCAAGTTTCATGTTCAACACGTTAATTTTAACACTAACTCGGAAGAAAAGTTGCATAATTTGCAAAACAGACAAGTTTATACGTGCAAGACAAGAACCGAGACGATGACACGTGCGCGCCCGGAATTAATATCAACAGGGTCGCACAAAACAAAAATTTAACATACTTTGCCGTTGAATTCTCTGTAATTTCGCTCATGATAAGTGAACTAATGCTTGAAATTCACTTGGAAAGCATGCAACAAACTGAACTTCGACTGAAATGTTTCATTATCACTGGCGGTAGATCGAGTGTCGCCGATTGTCGCAGTGAACAAACAGCTCAGATCATGTCACGCAACACGTGTGAATTCAAAACTGAACTCCTGAAGCTGGACATAATGGTTGACAAAATAAAAATATTCCACTACAAAAATCCGAAAATAACAGCTTACCTTGAAATTTAAGGAACTCGATCATTTCTCCGTTGTGAGAAATGGGAATGTTCAATTTCCTTCTGAAATACCGGTACGTCGTTCGCATGTTTTTCCTGGCGTTCGTAATTTGCATAAACGTACATTAGGTTTTTTTTGCGTCCAATTGGAGCTTTTGTTCCACAATCTATGCGTCCAAAAGGAAAACGAGTGCGTCCCAGGACGCAATGACGCACTCTGGATACATCTCTGGCCGTTTGCGTATTGTGTTCATTGCAGTTTGTTCTCTGCATGTAAATAATAATATTAAAAATAGAACATGTTTAGTGAGTTACTGATTACAGCCGACCCACCAGAGCCTGTGGTGCTCAATATAATGCTGAGCAGTGTGCTGCTGTCAGTGGTGTGTGTGTGTGTGTTTCTTGTGGAGGTTTTTGTTTTCGTTTTTGATTTTCCTCTGCTTAATTTCCAGCTGCTGCTTTTATCCTTGAGGGTTTTCTACCTGTCTAACTAATTCTGTGAACCTTAGTGCTTCAGTTCTCTTGGCAGATTTTTGGCACTGACAAAGAAGGGGGCATAGAATCTATAATGAAGGCTAGGGGAAATTCAATTATAAATGCAGATTATTATTGCAACTATTCCCACACTCACCTTCGTTGGTGAAATGAATTCATCTGTGCGACAAATTCTGTATTCTTTGTCAGCCAGTAGGAAGTGGCCCTCGCATATCATTTTCTAGTGTGGTGAACTCTTTTCCTTGCATCAAAAGCCGAAAAAAAGCGCTGCGGACATTGAACTAGAGCACCTTTGCAGACATTTTCAGAGTCTCTAAACGGAAAAAATCAGCTTACTTTGTTGAATTAACTCGCCTTTGCAAAGAGTCGCATTACTTGAATCAAAGTGCCACTGTCGTTTCTCGTGGATATGAAAGTTTCCGCGATTGTTTAAAGTTGGCGGGCTGAAGTTTTTTTTATGCATTAGTGAGTGTGATATAACAGCTGGATAATTGTATAACAGCACGGGGGGCTCTCATATGCAACTCGATACCCAAAATAATGCATGAATGTGAGGTGATCATGATCCCCTTTGCTGGAATTCAACCCTGTAAAATAAGTCTACCATTTCTCCAATAGTCATAAGATTACTCTTTAGCATATCCCCTATAAAGAGCTGTACCATGTGTTAAAGTTCCTAGTACAGATGACAGGGTAATTTTGAATAAGGTCTGATTTTTGTTGCCAGGTCATGTTGTTGATGTCATCAGGTTAGGCAAGTAGAACAGATTCATTCAGAATTTATTAACACTTTTTGTGCCAGTTATACATTCTTCCTCCAACAAACCTTGCGAATATTTATCACTATATTTGATACTGTTATACTTGAGGCGCTTTCCATTTGACAGAACTGACCGGCCACACCAGGCATTCGGAAGGACTAACTTTACACCGCCTTCAAATTAACACTCTTCGAGGATGATACACAATCCTCCGGAAGAATGCGAGGGGTTATCATGCAAGTCTAATATGGAAGGGTCCAAATCCGCGAAGGGGGACTAAATCCGTTAGGGGATTTAGTCACCAGGGGTCCAAATTCGCTAGGAGGGTGGCGCGGGTCTGTCTTTTCATATTCTCTTGCGAAATCTACATCTATCGCCGAATAGACGTGATGTAAACCTTCATCTATCGAGAGCTTTATGACCATATTTAGGCAGTGTATCAATTATAAATCCGGATTTTTTTCTTATCCTGACGTAACAAGATCGAGTCCAGTTCCTTACCTTGAAATCAATTTTCAAGATGGCTGCCGAGGGCTTCATGGCCCATGCTCTGTTACCTCTGTTTCCTTGAGGAGTCCTGAGCACTAGAGAGAATCCGGATACGTTTCGGATTCGTGTGGACGGGCAAATTCGATTTGAATACGCTACGTGTGGATGGAAATGTTTTTGAATCTGGGAACAAAAAGTTACGGATTCAAAAATATCCGGATACGTGTGGACGGGGCCTTAGTTACATACATACATACATACATACATACATACATACATACATACATACATACATACATACATACATACATACATACATACATACATACATACATACATACACACATACACACACACACATACATACATACATACATACATACATACATACATACATACATACATACATACATACATACATACACTTTATTCAAGTGTCAAGGTATTTAGCTAAAAGCTAATTGTGGACACTATAAATAAATAAAATGAATATAATATAGATACAAAATTCAGAAAGTTAAAAGTCTAGAAAATTTAAATTAGACGAGTTAAATAGAGGATAGGGGAGCACACTTCCAATACACCAGGCAGCCACACAGCAAAAGCCACTATGCATACCCACCACTCTAAGATGAGCATGCACAGCAGCCACACGTGCCGGCCAGCAAGCCAAGCACATTGAGAGCACGCACCCCTCTCC
>OX421446.1:45072108-45082108 GCA_949126865.1 Montipora capitata | reverse complement strand
AATGCATTTTCGTGATATAACGAGCTTTTAATTCTCTTTTCTTCGATACTGAAGCTTGGAATAGTTTTCTTTGATAGTTAACGCAAAGTCAAAAGAAATTTGAGGTTGTTAAACAAAGAATTTCGAGAAATTCTCGCCATTGTGTTCGTTAGATTTCACGCCTGAATGGTCGCGTCACCACTTTTTCAAATTTTTCATCTCGGAAAGCGGGCTGAAAGTCACCATATGAACAGAAACCAATTTCATCTCGGTAAACTGAGCCAGCCCGGTCAACCGGGCTCATATGAAGAGGCCCTCAGACGCATTTCTGACCACCTCATCTCTGCGAAGCAAAGAAGCTCTCTTGTTGTCGGAGCTTGTCAATGGTGACGTCACGAGGTAATTTAATTTCAGCCAATCAGTATTTTGCGTCCAAAATTTGGACGCGACTTTCAAAATACAAAGCCATACACCTTATTCCAAAATGGCCGCCATTTAGATATTCTTTTGTTTTTATTGAAATTAGACCTTGATGCCTCGTTCAAGGAAAAATATTCTTTTGAATTTTCAGCTCAAGAACGAGGCATCAAGGGCTAATTAATTTGAAGAAAAACAAAAGAATATTTAAATGACGGCCATTTTGGAATAAGGTGTATGCGGGCAGGCCCTCATTCTACCCCAATCCCAGTCCCTCGGAGGGCCTGCTCCCAGGCTATTCAGAAAGTTATCTTTGAACCATTTTGATATAGTGTGCCCCCCATTAGATAAACGTTGTTCCACGCAGTCAACTGAATACCCCTTTACATACAGCTGATGATCGTCAGCGTACATTGACAAGCTTGCATTATCTACTATATAGGTCATATCATTTTGAAAAATGTTCCACAGTAGGGGTCCAAATGATGACCCTTGAGGGCATCCTCTATAACAGCATCCTTTCAACTGCTGGTGATTCCATTTAGTTTGACTCTGTTTTGTCGCTTGGAAAAATATGATCTCATCAAGCTGAGTGATTCCTCTGAAAAGCCATACGCCTAAAGTTTATTTATCATGAGTGATGGATGTAGGGAATCAAATGCTTTACTCATGTCTGTTGAGAGTATTCCAATAAATTGCTCAGAATCCACAGCCAGCTTCCAATCTTCAGTGAGTCTGAGCAAAATAGTTTCACAACTATGCTTTTTCCTGTATGCAGATATGCAGGGATCGAGCTTGGAATCAAAATGATTATTCACTTGTATGCTCATCATAGCATGAGAAAAAGAGAAAACCGTTTGAAAATTTATTGGTGTGTTTTTTGCTCCATTTTAAAACTATTTTCAACACATGAATTCAAACCAAGATGTTAATTCATTAGCCGGCCAAGGTCCACGCACGAATTTCCACTCAAACACTGTTACAGCAACCGAGACTTGCGTTGACCTTAAAATTTCCTAAGATATTTTCCTGGTAGCACCGTTAACTCAAAAGAGAATCTCGCTGGCATAGAAACGCACTATGAAGTCAAAACATTTGTCAGTTTTGGACGCAGTCTGCAGTTTGCATTTTGAACCTAGTTTGCATTTTAAACCCAAACTGCAATCTGGAACCTGCAGTCTGTAGTCTGCATTTTATACTGACCGGTAGGTTATCTTATTTCAAAGATCAAAGAAATAACGACGTCTCCTCCTCTAACACCAGGTAAATGCTCAAACCATTTTTCATGACACCTTTGATTACAACACGTAATCTTTAAACGTAGGACTACTTAACGTCTGGCATTTTTTCACTGTTTTGGATCAGTCGCCCTCTAAAATGCACATCTCAATTTCGTTTTGTTTAAGTTGTAGCGGCATCGCTTGAATTACGACGCATATAACAATAAACGCCATTCGCATACAAATAAGTGGCTGGGTATATCCTACGGTTTAGCTTTTTCCCCCTTTCTACAAAGGTGAAATGGTGTGACATGAATGGACCTTGAATGATTGCTTCGAACATTTCACCTTAGTGCGCATATTTCCTCTTCGGTTTAGCCAGCGATATGTCAGTTCCTGCTCAGGAACAGCTTCGGAAACACGATCACTTTATGATGTTGTCCTTAACGCATTTAGCTTAATGTAAGATATTCATGACTTTCGATTTGCTGGCTGACTATCTCCAATTCTTCCAGCTATTAAGAACCAGTGATTTTCATTGTTTGGTTCTTCACGAGGGTGCCCTTTACTTTTTACGTGAAACGTGATGGGGCGATTTATTTTCTCGTGAATCGTAATTTAATTTTTTTTTTATTCGTGATTCGAGATTAAAGATGGTAAGATCTTTTCATCTCCACGTGAACGAATTTTTTGAATTAAACTTGCTGGCTGACTATCTCCAATTCTTCCAGCTATTAAGAACCAGTGATTTTCATTGTTTGGTTCTTCACGGCTCCTTCACTGGTCAACTTCTGACTTCAATTACTGAGGCGGTTTCTCCAAGATTCTGTCCTTCCACTTCTTGGGACCTTGTCCAACGCCCGGGAGGGGGGGTACTTTAGGAATTTCTGGGTGGGGATGTGTCGCTGGGACCCTGGAACCCTTAGCCTATACCAGAGCTAGTTTCAGCTGGATTTTGCTACCCTATACTAGAGTAAACTCCCCAAATCACTCCTATCCTAGAGTAGCTCTTTTCCAGAAACTGAGGTCACTAGCACAGTCTAAAACAAAGCCAAAACAAAACCTTATGCCACAATCACTTCTTTATTAAAAAAGGATTTATTTATACTTGTCTAGCAATGCCAAGCACGTACGTACGCATTATCAAGACAATAAATTGTTTAATTTTAACCAGTATTAATACCACCGATTTCCGTCTGAATCCCGATTTTTGACAGTTAATAATATCCAATAGCGTTTTATGATAGTCGTCTATCAACGCTGTTGAGGCTGAGTCGTGAACATTTAAACTTGCCGATTTCATTTTTTTATATTTTTGAGTAGCAATCCCTGGTTTCCTTAGTCTAAATAAAATCTTCAACCAACTGGTCATTTTCGTGAAAAATGATACCCTATTCTAGACCCAAACGCTCTGATTTATATACCCTATGCTAGAGTAAACTGCTTGAAAACCATACCCTTCACAGCGGCACATAGCTATATAGCCCATATATGGCAGTACCCCCCGGGGTCCAACGTAAAAGCAAACAGCAAGGTGACACACGCTAACACTAACCCGGTTTCACTGGCGACAAATGTCTGATTGGTCGACGCCTTGCCATGTGACTTCAATAGATCAAATTAAACATGACTTTCATCGAGTACATTAAAATCAGATCTCCCTCGATAAAAAATACTCTTTTTCAGGCCAGTAAAACCGACGAATGTTTTGACTGCATAGTGCGTTTCTATGCCAGCGAGAGTCTCCTTTGAGTCAACGATGCTACCAGGGAAATATCTTAGGAAGTTTCAAGGTCAACGTGAGTCTCGGTTGCTGTGACAGTGTTTGAGTGGAAATTGGTTCTTGGAGCTTGGCCGGCTAATGGATTAACATCTTGGTTTGAATTCATGTGTTGAAATATTTTAAAAATGGAGCAAAAAAGACACCAATAAATTTCCAAACGGTTTTCTCTTCCGACTAAATAGTTACATACTGCTTTCGCGTGGGTCCGCATCCAACAGAAAATGCGAAGATTTCTGCTTTGTTTCCAAAATTAAGTTGTTAAAATTGCCATTCAAGAGATCCATAGAGGCCATTATATTAAGACTGACGAAATAAAGCAATGCAAGAGGTCTCTGAAAGTTTAGAAATGTATTTCAGTTGTTCAAAAATAATTCTAAAGTGAATTTAGCAGCAATATTAACCGATATCATACTTAACATGTCATTGCACCTCATGGTGGGTACACTAGAAGGAAACCTTTTAGTTGCAATTAAATTTTTCCATAGTCGTTCCAAGCAAAATTAAAATTGTTTGCTTTTCTCCAATATATAGCCAAAGCAACAATATTCAAAGTTGAAAATTTTATTCAGGAATCCCGCTTGCAAGCAGGGAGGGTTTTACTGAATTTAAATACTACTACAGCTTTGATCACGTTGTAGTGGGTTCATTCTCGACCTATTCTAAAGTTTTATAATCCACATCAAATTGAACGTATTTTCCTTTAATCGAGAAAAATCCGTGGAAAGGACGCCTTGCCTGAGAGTCTTTCTTCACTTAAAAAATAATCTGAATTGTCAGGAAACGGTGGAAGCGTTGATTCTCTTGGATTTTCCCGACATACATAAAATATATCATCAGAATCCTTTGTAATTGTGTTACTGGAATACGGAGAGTGCTTTTTCTCATCGCTATTTTAAGGGCTGGCGGCAAGGTACATCTTACTATTTTATACCGTTCCTTTAATTATTAACTTAACGCCCTCTGATGATGACATGATTCCGTGAAATCGCACGCCTCAAACGATTTGCGATGATAGATTAAAGGAATACAATGGGAATGAAATGTTGCAAGGAACTGTGCATCCAACAGAGAAACCAGAGTTTTACTCCGGCTTCTCAGCTGGACCCAGGCCCCAGCCGTTTTTTGGTTGCTAAGATCGTGCTGCTCGTTATGCGGCATGATTCGTCCCAGCAATTTACATGAATTTTACAAACAGAAATACTATAAATTTCTTTAAAATATTTCCATGTTATTTACATGTTTTGTCCAAATGTAACTCTTCCAAAGAGTCCTGTAAATTCCAATTTCCAATAAATTTACAGAATCAACAAAAGATGTAAATATCATGTACATTTTATTTACGAAACAAAAACATGTTAAATATATTTTACAAAACATGTAAATTGTAATTTACACGTTGTGAATTTACATTTACATACGCCTGTAAAATTTCAACGTTTCCACGGTGTGATCCCCTTTGCTGGAATTCAACCCCGTAAAATAAGTCTACCATTTCTCCAATAGGCATAAGATTACTCTTTAACACATCCTCTATAAAGAGCTGTACCATGTGTTCAAAGTTCCTAGTACAGATGACACGGTAATTTTGAATTAAGTCTGATTTTTGTTGCCAGGTCGCATTGTTGATGTCATCAGAGCAGATCCATTCAGTATTTATTAACACTTTTTCTGCCAACAAACTTTGCGCATATTTATTTTTAGAGACAGATGGTCTGAACCATAAGTTCATGTGATAGGAAGGATCATTGTATAACTGGTGGGCAACAGAAGAAAAGAAGCATGAACCATCTGAGGTACATTCTAGTGTCTTCAATCCTTTCTTAGCAAATCGAGCATGCAACAGTGCTATAGAAGGATTTCTCAATACTGCATGTGTACACGTTCCATGAGCAACAGTGCCTAGGTTCGATTTAATGTCTCCTGATATCAATAGCTTTTCTCTTGTTAGACAATAACTCTCATTTTGTTGGTTCAATTTTGTTGAATGCTTAGTAACAGATTGATCTTGAATACACAATAGAACTGACAAGTCTTTTTTGTGTTTAGCAGTCTTGCGGGTAATAAGATAAAAATGACGATTAGGATCTCCTACTCTCGAAGATTTGTTACGTCTGAGTTGCAGTCTAGGTCTAGACATTCTTACTGCAATATAATATTATTTACCAAAAGCGAGAGATAAGCACTTTCTCAACTCAGACGAACTCGGTACGTTCTTCTTTAAATAATGCACCATACACTTTCTAATTACCTTGTCTTTATGAAACAAGCTCGACGTTTTCTTATAAGGAATTCTCAGTGGTTCTCTGTTCCAGCCTGGGAGCGTGTTTGCATTTGCGAACGGCCTCAGCCCTTGCTCTATCGTAGGAGATTGGTACGGATTCCTTATCAGTTTTCCTTACATAATCAATGACCGAGTCTTTCGGCAGTTCGTCATTATGGTCCGCCACACAAGTACTAGTGTCTGGAAGCATGGGGTGCTTGGTTGCCTCACTGTTTTTCATGTCACTGATGTTGTTCAAGTTGGATTCAGGTTGGCTTTGATGACTCAGCTTGCCAAACTTCGTGATAGCTTTGATAAACATTGGTATACTTTGATAGCTTCGATGTCACTCTCCAAATGGAAGGCACCTTCCAAATGGAATTTATTAATCCCTCGTGAGCTTAGGGGATCGACAGAGACTGTCTTCGCGTTGGAGAGTGAAAGGCGGTGCACAATTAATTGCACCAATGTGTACTTGTTCAGAATCTTTTGCTTCACCTTCGAAGAACGCCATTTCTTTAATACCTCAATTTCTTGCTTCTAAATGCAGCGGAAGGTGCTCAAATTAAACACTTACGAAGAAAGTCACAAACAGCAATGGCGGCGCACAACCTAGCGAACAGGAACTCAAGCTGTGTTGTGATTATCCATCTTGATTGGCTAATTAGATCGAACTTCCGGCTACGCAGGAGTGACAAATCTGCATAAAGATTCCCACCAAAACTCGTGGATATATCCACGAGTAAAAACCAGACATTCTCTCAGCAGTCACTAGCGGCAGTTGACATGCACTGTATTTTATTTTGCTTAGTTACACAAAACATGGCAAGGAACGTTGTTAAAGGGCAAAAAAAATCATACCGGGGTTTGTTGTCAATACTTGCAGCTGCTTCAAATATACAGGCAGCCGCTCTGTCGCTGCGGCTTTAAGCAGAAAAACTTATTAGAGTAACAATGTCAACACGATATTAACTCAGAAGTTAAAAACATCCGTTTTACATGCATTTCAGGAAAACTTACGACCCAAAACCCCCACAAACGTTTTCGAGTGGCATGAAAATATGAAGCACTGGACTTCGCTTTTCTGTGTAAAACCAGTTACAACTTGAGTCAAGTGTGAAGACGAACACTAGAGGTAAAAAAACCTGCTTCTCTTCAAACTTCGATTTGAACAAGTCTCTCCGGCTTAGGTTGTGAAATCGAAAGTCCACCTTTAAAGAGCTCTTAAAAAATTTCATATCAACGAAAAAAAAGTCATATTTGATATGTTTTGCGAAAACAATTTACCTCCAACATATCTCTTTTCTGAGATTAAAGAGTAACCGATCACCTTAAGAAACGCCAAAAACCTATCCTTGTCTAAACAAGGAACGTCAAATTAAGCTTCGAAGCTGGGCACAATCTCTGTTGGTTTAGGCGAATTGGTTTTGGTCCGATCTCTTCCCTGACGGCTCTGAGGTATCGTCGAAAGATGTCAGATTCAGATCATCTTTTATTCAAATTTCTCAGAGGAAGGACAGCGGCACGACAGCATCCACAATGACGTGTTGGGTTTTGATTGTCGTCCGCCATTTTGAAAATGGAATGGCGGCAACACAAGTGTGATTCTAGTGCGCATGTCTAGCGGTTTTTGCGCTCTGTCGGTTTGGGGCGGTTTTATTCAAAGCGTTTGTACCTACGATCTGACACGCTTTTGTGGTGACGATTTTTTTTGTTAGTTTTACTCTTTAAATGCTGATCCAGGCAAGGAAATGCTTACAACAACTCAAGTAAAGAGGTAAGCATTAACTTTAAGCGAATAACATTTGATTTGATGGCTTATTGTCTTCAAAATGAGGAACGATTTACATGCATGAAGAATTCACATTTTCACACCTTCGAGTCAATTTGTGAAGCAAGGGGACTCAATTTGGCTTAAATGCTATAGCCCTGTAATAATTGGTAAAGCTTTAACAAGAATAATGAAGTTAGATCAAATGGTCAAGCAAATGATTTGGAAAAAAAGTGCTCATACGGCAAGTTACATTTGTACGATTGACAACTGATTCCTTCTCGTAAAAATGCTAATTTCAGTCACTTTAACTATTGTAATCAATGCAGAAAATGCCTGAGAAAGCTATTATGGACGTTTGTAAGTAGAGACCCAAATTTATGAGTCTACTCTTCACACACTTTAATTGTAATGATCAGTGATTGAAGTATATGTACTGTATTTTTTTTAGTTGCCATGAAAGAGTATAAAGAGACATCTGAAAAAAAATATTTGATGGGACAGCAGGGAAAGGTCCTTTACAGCAGGCAAAAATGCTTAGCAGCCAATTCTGCCTCCTCAACCAATTATGGTTTGATGTATTTGGGGATCTCTCCTTGCAGACTTGTTATAGTTCTGTGGTTTATCTGAAATGTTTTAAAGCTTTTTTTGTTTTTAAATTAAAAACAAGAACCCAATCCAATGATTTTGGCATGAGTTAAATGTTTAGGTTCATGCAATAAAAAAATGTAACTGCTTTGAAATCTGTAGTCTATGTTTTTTTGTCTGTGAACTATGGTAATAACTGTTAATAGCTTGACTACAATGGATTTTTTGTAGTTTCCAGCACATTTCTGATTTGCTGGAATATTATTTTACAGGAGCAGGATATGATAACCTTGTTTCTTGTGTTCCATGTGTGCACTAGTACTTCTATTTCTCAGTGAGTTCAAGCTATTTTTCTTGATTTTTCTGACCTTGTTCAAATGCAAGCATTAGGCATGAGATGTGCAATTCCTATTACAATACTATTCCATAAATGTTTAGAGGCTAGTCAAAGCCTATTTACATCCTATAGTATTTCTATGTAAGTGCTATGTACATGCAATTGTTGCTATGGACCCTCAATTTCAGTTAGTAGATAGATTCTATTTACACTATAATGTAAATGCTATGAAACAGTTATGTTTGTCCTATTTCCAGTTTTTTACAGCTATGTAGAGGCTATTTGTAGCCTATTTGCACCCTATGTTATCACTATGTAAGTGTTGTATGTAACTATGTATACACTATTATGTGTTGTGTATTTTCTGTTTCAAATCTATGTAGAAACTATGTTGAAACTACTTTTATTTTGGGACACAAAAAACGGTCCCATAACATAGCCTTAAAGTTTACATATGCTATGTAAAGGTTCCATTTTATTAGCTAAAACATAGCATTTCCTTTCAAAATATATAGATGAGGCATATGTATAACATAGGTTTTGAATAAGGCCTCTATATCGAACTTACATATGTGTATCATAACATACCATTTACATACGTGTATGGTTGTTACATAGGATTTACATACTAGATTACACGGAGTGTCTGGTTCTACAAGGGTAACAATAATATGTTGCAGCTTTTTGAATTATGCATTTGAAGTAGTCTCTTTCAAATAATATTTTATCTTACCTTCATATTTTTTAGTAAAATAAGTGGTAATTTTTTTTCCATTATTATGTTGCCAAGAGGTGCATCACGCTTTAATTTTACTCGGGAACAATGCAGTAGTGTCCTTGTTTTCAGTTTCAAAGTTGTATAAATAGTTCATTGCTTTGTAATAAAAATAGGATTTCTGTTTTAATAAAATGTTATTCTAAAGTTTTTTCTACTCTTTCTATTTTGGTAATGTTTTTTAGCAGAATATGAGAAACATCTTGATAAGATCTCATATTAAGATCTTGTGAGAATCTTGGTAAGATCTTGTAAGATCTTACAAGAATCGTGGTAAGATCCTGTAAGATCTTACAAAAATATTGGTAAGATCTTGTAAGATCTTACAAGAAACTTGGTAAGATTTGGTAAGATCTTACAAGAATCTTAGTAAGATCTTGTAAGATCTTGGTAAGATCTTGGTAAGATCTGGTAAGACCTTGGTAAGATCTTTGTAAGATCTTTGAAAGATCTTGGTAAGATCTTGTAAGATCTTGTAAGAATCTTGTAAGAATCTTGTAAGATTCTTGTAAGAATCTTGTAAGAATCTTGTAAGATTCTTAAATAAGAAGTAAGATAAGATCTTAGTAAGAATCTTATTAAGAATCTTACTAAGATCTTAATAAGATTTCCACCTGGGTTAAAAGCTCTACATTTGACAATGATGGATACGGCGTATTTTCGTGAGCACCTCAACTTTGAGTATTGATGTTTTACCATTTGAAATTATTATAACAACGACCTTTAAACCCCCTCAGCATAACTAATTAATACAAGTTCCGTTTTGGATTTCTTAGAATCGCCGCCTGGTCCAAACCGTAAAGTGACTTCAAAGGTATTTTGAAACGACGATATCATCCATTTGCCATAGCATAATATTTGACGTTGGTT
>OX421446.1:45059608-45062108 GCA_949126865.1 Montipora capitata | reverse complement strand
CAGAGGTCACTGCTAGTTTAAGATCGGCTACCGTTTTTGCAGATAAGGTTATACTGGTGTCATCGGCAAACATTCTCGGCGCAGCAACCCGCAGGCAGTTAGGGAGATCGTTAATGTAAATCAAAAAAAGCAAGGGAGCCAGGATGCTACCCTGCGGTACGCCACAAGTAACAGTGCTGGCAGTTGACAGATTGCCATTTACATTACACCTTTGGGTCCGATTACTTAGGTATGACTGAAACCACTTAGCAGTTGCCTGGTCAGCACCAAAGTAAGACAATTTACGTAAGATAATTTCGTGATCAATTGTGTCGAAAGCTTTTTTAAGGTCAATGAAGACTACTCCGTTCAGGAAGCCGTTATCGATGTTAACAGACCAGCTATTTGTCGCCTCAAGCAAGGCCGTTAGGGTGCTATGTAAGGAGCGAAAGCCCGACTGACAACTTGATAACAATTGATTGTCATTTAGGTATTGGTACAGTTGATCGTAAACATTTTTTTCAAAAACCTTGGAGACAACCGGAATAACGGAAATTGGACGATAATTGTTGAGGTCCGATTTTTCACCCTTTTAAACACCGGAGTTACCCTTGCCATTTTCCATTCTTTTGGATAAATCCCAGTGATAATTGACTTTGTAAATATGGTGGTCAGGGATGGAGTAACAATACTAGCAGCCATTTTCAACAACTTACTTGGGATCATATCGAGGCCAGTGGCTTTCTTTTCATCAAAAGATTAAAGGAATAATGGAACTCTTGTAAAAACGACACAAGAAAATTTAGCAACATGAATATAACATAGACTTACACGAAATCATGGAACTAATGAGAATTTATTGATGATAAGCTACTTACAACAATGAAATATTCCTCTTTCCTCCGGTTAAGGACTAATCTTCTATCAGTGAGGGAAATCCTATCTTATGGTCTTTAATGTCTGCTTGCCTGGTTTCTCGATGTGGATTTCCCAGTTTTCCTTTGTCTTGGGGGATCAGGAAAATCAGCTTATGGACAGGCCTTTCCAAATAGACCACTGGCTTTGTAGGTCGGCCACTACTGTGAAGAATTAGAACCAGGGTACGTTTCCTCCACTCTAGCTAGTTTCTAGCAGTTTCTTGGGAGAATTCCGTCCTTGAAAATGACGACGTCGTTTACTTGGAGATTCTTGTGTGGTCTGAACCACTTCTGACGGCTCTGTAGGGAACACAAGTAGCTCTTTCTCCATCTTTGCCAAAATTAATTCGCGAGATGTTGAAGGCGACGCCACCTTTTCCTCGAATATAGGTCTGCTCGCTGAAAGACTCTAGGAGGTGGTAGGACCCCTTTGCGACTTTTGTGTAAGGAGATGGTTTGGTGTTAGAGGGTCAGTGGTTTCCTTGGATGTGAGGTCATCCGTCGAAAGTGGACGGCTGTTGACTATGGCTTCAGCCTCTCTATCAACCATGAAGGTTCTGAGGGATTCATCATCCAATTGTTTTCAATGATTCTCTAGCAATGGACCGAAGATACTTCTAAACACTTCAGATTTGTCTTTCCCAAGTGCCACCTAATATAGCTTGCCATTGGGACATTAATTTTCATCTAGATCCAGTCGCAGGCATTCTTCGCCAATTCTCTGGTAATCACACTGTAATCCACCGCGGTGAGAGCTAAAGCAAGGTCGTTACGGGCTCCGACGAAATTTAACACTTGGTCGAATCCTAGCTGGTAGGGGTTTGGATTCATACTAACAGGATTGATCCCAACGGGTAAAAATTGGTGACGCTATTTCCCCCTGTGTTTTCCCTAGTGGTGGCATCCCCCAAGGGTCCAAACTTGCACCAATATTGTTTGCTGTCTTAGTTAACAAATTGGTAGCAGGTTGGTATACACGGGTGAAATATGTAGATGACCTTCCTGTTTTGGAGTGCATCCCTAGGTCTTCTTCTAGCTACATGCCCTGCATCGCGATCTTCGTTACAGGGTCTAATTCCAGTCTAGCTACAGCCAATTTTTTAGTGAGTCGAAATTTACGTAACTCGTCTCCTTGCTCCTTGAGTGCCGCTGTTCGTTCTGTCTCAGCGGCAGCGGACACCAATTTTATCTCCAGCTTTACAAATTTCACTGCTGTTTCGGCCTTTCTGTTTCGCACTGACGAACTGCAAGGAGACGCTTCGCTTGACAGCGCTTCTGACTTTCGACGTACTCCCGTACATCCTGACGCTGAAGACCTGAAACTTTCCTTGTCGTGTTTTAGCTCTTGAATTTTGGAGTTAATCCTCTTAAGCGCATCCGAGTGTTCTTTTTCCCAGGTTTTAAATTTCTTCATCGCAGCATGCTTTGCAGTTAAATCTGTTTCAAGGGCACGATCGAGCTGATCTTGAGCCCCAAAGAATAACTACATTTTCGTTTTGAGAGGTATCCTTTTCGGTTTGAAGCTTATTCTGATCTGCGGTAAAAAATTATAATCGGCCACATGTGTTTTTTGTTTAACTGTTTCTTCCGTGCTCTTTGAGCGG
>OX421446.1:45044608-45052108 GCA_949126865.1 Montipora capitata | reverse complement strand
CGACTTGTGGTTACGAAATCTTACTTTAAATTCAGTCGAGGTGGAGCCCACATATTGCAGGTTGTCAGGGAGTCAGGGTGGTTTAGTGGTCATCAACCGTGCCTCCCACCTCTGTGACCCAGGTTCAACTTTGGCCTCGGGTCGTATGTGGGCTGAGTTTCAATCGATCTCAATCTGACTCCGAGGGTTTTTCTCCTTCCTCCTCAAAATCGACTCCCGGCCTATTCCATCAGGCTGTGGTGCTGTGCTCCGAGGTCATACATGGGTCGTGTTCAGGGGCCGAGCGCCTATAGCCGGCAGCACAGCTCCTTCGGCCCGACCTCGTTGAGCTGCGCCCTTAGTAATTCAGTCTCCGACTGCGAGAAAGGGCGATTAGCAGATCAGATATTATTATATTATTATATCAGATATATTGCATTTGGCACAAGTGGCCAAATAAACAACATTTTGCGATAAACAAGAAAGTTTTTGTTGAATGGAATAATGACGACCAGTAGCTGAACTTTGAAATTTTGAAGCTTGAATTAAATAATTTTTACAGAGATCGCATTTCTTATTGCATTTTGAACAACCCCCATCTTCTTCTCTTTGATTTCTACAAGAGGTTACCTGAAATTTGGATGGCGCTAACAAATCCTTAAGATTTTTAGTTGTACGATAAGCGGGAAAAATTGACTTGGACGGAAAAATTTCTTTGACTTCTGGTGAAGATTGCAATAGATGAAAGTGATTTTTAATAACTTTTTGGATATCTGGCAAAATTGGATTGTAGTCAAGCACCAGTGGAAAAACTTTCTTATCTGGTTTGACCTTTTTGCTCAAAAGTTCAGATCTTGATATACTGAGAACTTTGTCGAACTGTTTATCGACAAGCTCCGCCTGATAATTTTGCATAAACATCAGTGCTAATGAACCCGTTACAAAAATGCAACGTGAGATCAAGGACATTCAAATGACTTTCGGGGTAAACCAATTCGAATTTAATAGTAGGGTACAAATCATTGATATAATCAGTGAATTCCAATAATTTAGGTAAACCCTGAGTCCAGAGGTCAAAAATATCGTCCCTGTATCTCCACCAAAGCATAGGTCTCAAGCTAACCTCAAATTTGGCTTTCTCGTCGATGATGCCCATCGCTAGATCTGCATAACTGCAGGCGTTCTTCGGTCCCATGGCCGTGCCATGTTTTTGAACAAATCTCTGACCAGCAAACTGGCAATTATTTACCCTGAGACAAATTTCAACGGCTTCAACTAAGCAATCAGTGGAAGGAATGTTAACAGATCTGGAATTAAGTGCCTTTCTAACTGCTGAAATACCTAGATTGTTATCAATGTTTGGAAACATTGACACTACATCCCAAGACACAAGGAGGGACCCCTCAGGGAATGGGCCTTTTGCATTCAAATCTTCTAATTTGTTGATAAAATCCGTGGAATCCTTCACAAAGGATGGAAGACTCTGTGAAAGAGGTTTGAGGTAGAATTCTGTGAAAGCAGAAAGCCGTTCAATTACTGTACCGCAACAGGATGTAATAAGTCGAAGTGGGTTGTCACGTTTGTGTGTTTTGACATTCCCAAATGCCACTCCCGGTTTTGGTTCCAGGTGTAGGTGTAAGGAATACAAAGGATATTTGAAATCTCAAAATTATCCGGCGGAGCTTGTCGATAAACAGTTCGACAAAGCTCTCAGTATATCAAGATCTGAACTTTTGAGCAAAAAGGTCAAACCAGATAAGAAAGTTTTTCCACTGGTGCTTGACTACAATCCAATTTTGCCAGATATCCAAAAAGTTATTAAAAATCACTTTCATCTATTGCAATCTTCACCAGAAGTCAAAGAAAATTTTCCGTCCAAGTCAATTTTTCCCGCTTATCGTAGAACAAAAAATCTTAAGGAGTTGTTAGCGCCATCCAAATTTCAGGTAACCTCTTGTAGAAACCAAAGAGAAGAAAATGGGGGTTGTTCAAAATGCAATAAGAAATGCGATCTCTGTAAAAATTATTTAATTCAAGCTTCAAAATTTCAAAGTTCAGCTACTGGTCGTCATTATTCCATTCAACAAAAACTTTCTTGTTCATCGCAAAATGTTGTTTATTTGGCCACTTGTGCCAAATGCAATATATCTGATATAATAATATAATAATATCCGATCTGCTAATCGCCCTTTCTCGCAGTCGGAGACTGAATTACTAAGGGCGCAGCTCAACGAGGTCGGGCCGAAGGAGCTGTGCTGCCGGCTATAGGCGCTCGGCCCCTGAACACGACCCATGTATGACCTCGGAGCACAGCACCGCAGCCTGATGGAATAGGCCGGGAGTCGATTTTGAGGAGGAAGGAAAACCGGAGTACCCGGAGAAAAACCCTCGGAGTCAGATTGAGATCGACTGAAACTCAGCCCACATACGACCCGAGGCCAAAGTTGAACCTGGGTCACAGAGGTGGGAGGCACGGTTGATGACCACTAAACCACCCTGACTCCCTGACAACCTGCAATATGTGGGCTCCACCTCGACTGAATTTAAAGTAAGATTTCGTAACCACAAGTCGAACATGCTGAAGAACAAAAGAACTTGTGAATTGGCTATCCACTTTAATAACTCTGAACATGAAATTTCACAAATCAATTTCATCATTATCGAACAAATTAGGTCTTTTGAAAATTCTTTACATCTTGAACAATTGTTACTCACTAGGGAGGCCTATTGGACTGCGCAATTATTTACCCTTAATCCTCATGGTCTCAATAAAAGGCGGGAATCTAGATCGAAACACCGCATTAATTACTATAATTGAGTAGTTGTGAATTGACATTTTCCCAATATGATGCATTTTTATCAATATGTCACCTATAGTTCTTTATTTGTTTTTGATTGTTAATCTATGTCACCTTGTAGCTTAGACTTTTGTTATAGTTCTTTATTTGTCTTTGATTATCAAATCCATGTCACCTTGTAGCTTTGACCTTTGTTTTGTTACGTTTCCTTAATTTCAATATTTCTGCTCTGTATATATAAGCCGCTGTTTTTGTGATTTGCACTCATTGTAAATAGTTTTGGCCGAACGGCCAAAACGTCGTATTAAACTTCGTTCAGAACAGTCAAGAGTTTGTCTCTTCGTCGCTTTTCCTTAAGTACACTTAACTACAAATTCGCGTCGAGACATTGTATCCTGTGGACTGTTTAACGGCATTAACCACTTTATTACACGTATATATATATATATATATATATATATATATATATATATATATATATATATATATATATATATATATATATATATATATATATATATAACTTCAGGTGAGTTCCACACTGATAAATCCAGAATAGTGCTCAACAATAATGGAGCGGTAATAACAATGTTTTTCTACTCAATATAGTTTCATATGGAATTTAATACAGGTCTGTTTCGTAGACCAACAAGGAGTTGGACCACTCATCAGTTAAATTCCTGATGAGTGGTCCAACTCCTTGTTGGTCTACGAAACAGACCTGTATTAAAGTCCATATGAAACTATATTGAGAAGAAAAACATTTGCAACAAATGTACTTAAGTACACGATCACTCTCAACTGACCTCTTTGTCACCGCTATATATAAGAGGTCAGTTGAGAGTGATCGTGTACTTAAGTACATTTGTGGCAAATTTTTAACCTTTGAAGTAATTAGGAGGGTACTCCATAGAGTAGTAGGTGGGTTGTTCCGTGAGGTAGCCCACGAAAAGGGGGTCAGTGTTTTCAACTCTGCTGGCTGTATTTGTCTTCTGTTGTCCCGGATTTGCATTAAACACTTTGTAAATTGAATTTCCGTGGTTGTCTGAAAGGGACGTCAAGTGATCCTCGCACTTGCACAATTAAAGCAACTGTCTCTTATAGACAGCTGAAAATTTCAGGTACGGAACGCATGACCTCTGCCATGCCAGTGTGCACAGTGCTCTACTAATTGAGCTATAAATCTACTCAGTTGGGAACAGGTCAATTTGTCAGCTGGGTTTTTCGTGAGCGTGCGATGTTAATTTGAGATTTTATTTTTCACTACTCATCGTTGCCGTGAAGCATTTTCTTTGGCAATTGTGTGATTGTATAAGAGGGTCCTGTCGTTTCTTTTGTTCTTTTTGGTATTGATCATAAACTGTCTCGTTTTACTATCAAAAAAAAAGAAGAAAAGAAAAAAGATGGTGCCAGAAGAACTTGTCTCCTTCCAGAAACACCATTTCGCTTTCTCCACTCATGCGCTGAGCTTCCTATTTCTTATTTTTCAGGGTTTTCAAAAGACGATTGGAAAGTTAATTCTGAGTGGCACTACGTCAAAGCTTACGCTGCTTTCAAGAAAATGTACCCTCGAATTACCACTGGGAATCCCTTGGATCCGTGGCGCAAGTTGGAGGGAGATAGAAGCGGTTCCCAGAAATCTTGGAAGACTGTAGCACGACTATTTCAATTATTGCAAACTAAAAGGAAAAAAGACGAAGACCAAGCCCAACAACTCAAACCCGTATTTTATGGTGCAAACGTCAACCAAGTTCATGTAGGTTTGAAACTTTATATGTCTTGCTGTGTCATTGTCATTTCGTGTTTGTTTTTGCATCTTTTGTCTTAACTTTCTTTTCAGCTTGTTGTATTCTTAGTTATTTTACTGTAAATATGCCACATATAATATATGTATATTTAACAATTATTCCATGAGCGCGCGTTGGATATATATGAGATGATAGATAGCCAACGAGGCGCGTAGCGCCGAGTTGGCTATAATCATCTCATATCCAACAAGCGCGAGTGGAATAATTGTTTTATTAAAAACGCCCCCAAAATATAGAAAATTAGACTTAAATAAAAATAAAAAGGCCCAAAAAATCACGCATATGCTTGCCGTATTTGTAGATCATGGTATAATGGCTCATAGCCCATGATGGCTTAGCCAATCAAAACTCGCGAATTGCATTATCCAATAATCCAGTTCTTAATAAAAGACAATTATTCGCCGAAGGCGAGGTGAACATCGGTGAATAAAACCCGAGACAAAGTCGAGGTTTTTATTCAGCCATATTCACCGAGCCTGAGGTGAATAATTGTATTAGTATAATCAGAAACCCATAAGGGTTGAAACGTGTAACGGCCCCTTGTGTGCTGGGAAACGAGCTTCTGAACATTCACTTTGCTAAGTACCATATTTGGAACAACAAGAGCGAGGGGTTTCCAAATATGGTACTTAGCACTGAAACATTCAGCCAATCGGTTCGCACTGAATATTCGGAAGCTGTGACCGCGCGTTACACGTTTCAACCCTTACGGGTTTCTGGTATAATTAAAAAGGTGATTATTTGAGAAATATGCATTTTCTTTCAAACAATTAACTTCTTCGTCTGTCACCTCGACAAAACAGCTTAAAGCCATTTTGAAAAAAAATAAATAAAAACGATTAGGTGATTAATGCGTAACAATAACCTCAAATTCAGCCAATCAGCGCAGAGAATTTTCAATGATCACTATGTAATTCTACTAATTACAACAATTATTCGCCGAATGCGAAGTAAATATTATCGAATATTTACCGAGCCGAAGGAATAATTGTTTTAGTATAATTTCAAAGCAGTGAACAACGGGGAAATCGATAGTTTGTTTGACAAATCAGTTTTTAAGGCCACCCTGATTGACAACAAACTTGTTTTCTTGAAATGGCTTCCGTCTTGTTTCTTTGCCGATAATTACTAAATCAAACTTCGATAGGAAGGTGTTCAATTCTCCGACTTCCATGTACTCAAAGTTTGTTTTGAATTCGGTTTGCTGTGCGAACCATTCTGTTAAATAAAGGCAAATTAATTAAAGGTTAACTATCAATAGAGTTATTACAGTAGAGTTATGACTTAGAGTTAGAGTTAGAGGATTTTGGCAGTCCAAATCTTGAATTCAGGATTTTGGCAGTCCAAAATCCTGAATTCAGGATTTTTGAAACTTAACTCTAACTCTGCGAAATAACTCTATGAAAATAACTCTAAGAATAGCTGTCCCCAATTAATTACGACTTTGTTATGCTACCGTAAAATTACGAAAATAAGCCTCTCCAAATATAAGCCCCCCCCCCCCCCCCCCCCCCAAAGTGGTAACGCAAAAAACCCTCCGTTAAATCGCCTCTCCAAATATAAGACCCCCGGGAGTTTGTACTTAAAGCCTTTCAAACTAAATGAATAAGCTCAACAGAGGAGCCTCACTTACCTTTCTCAAACTCATTATTTATTTATACAGCTCTTACCCAACCAGAGCATCTTATTCTGGTCAGGTGGATGGGTTTAGAAACCCAATGAAAAACGAGTTGAAAACCACATTGTGTTTGGAAATAATTTCAAACACTGATGCAAATTTGCATATTGATGAGCAAGAAAAACACATGACGATAAACAACTTTATTTAATCACACATTTCATAAACAAACTTATAAACAAACGGTACAGTTATTAAAGTCCCCAAAACAGAAAGGGCCATTCTTTTTCTAAATTTAAATTCTCGCTCAATGGTGGCGACCTCGCCTTTTGGTTCGCTTTCAACCTTGGTGTACACTTCCGACCTAAAATGGCACTAACGTTAGAAGTTTCCAGTTCTAAGACGTACTAATTTACTATCTACCCCTGCATTTAACAGACTAGATGCACACCTCACCTCCGAATAGCGCTGGCCACACACTTTTCCTTTTCTTCGCTAGTTTTAGGAGGTCTAAATCTGCACTCTACCATTTGTTTTGCGAAGCAACGTGTTCGTTCAGAACTGACAAACAGCTAGGTAACAACGTGACATTGATGAATATTCAAAAGTGTCACAGAGCAGCAATTTGGTGATAGGATCAAACTTCACGTCTTAAAAAAAGTATTTGAATTGAGAAAACTTATTCAAATGATAATTTAAACTAATTTTCTTTGTTGAAGAAGTAATTTCAAAAACTCGTGCTTCGTGTTTCATCAGGATTCCAAACGCTCGAAAACAATAAAACCACTCGGTCTGCGGCCTCGTGGTTTCAAATGTTTCTCGCGTTTGAAACCTGATGCAACCCACACATACCAACCTTAGGTGTTTTATGGGGACCGGGCCCTGAACCGACGTTCCAGGGACCAACTAAAATACTTATGCTGCTGGGTCAATCTTTGGTCTGCTTGTACACTACACACTAACCATTCAAATTTTACTGTGATATCGAGGACAACACCATTCCTAAAATTTGGTGACATACACACCCTGGTTTACGAGGACCAAAAAAACCAACCTCTTTGGTTGGTTCTACACAGACGTTGCAGAGACCGACCGGTCATACAACACGTTCCCCATAGAAAATCCAAAGTGTTGCCTTATTTTGTCAAATTAACTACAGGATTTGTTGCAAGAGCCTAATAGCCGGCTTTACAAACTATCCCGGTATTATGTTTATACACCTACGTTACAAGGACCAGACCTTCCATTTACGTGTAATTCTATATTACGCACGTCTTCTTCTTCAACAATCACTCTA
>OX421446.1:45029608-45034608 GCA_949126865.1 Montipora capitata | reverse complement strand
CTTCGAAGAAATCAAACATGGCGGCAAACTTAGATGGAAACCTTGAAGGACATATAACCGAAGTCTTTCAATCATTGACTGACAGCAAGGAGGAGCCGAGTCTGTTGGAAATTACGAATTTGCTATTGGCGATCGATAACTCGTTAAATTGTTCCGTTTCATCTATACTAAGCGAGAGCAAAGCTCTGAGAAAGGAAATCGAGGAGTTTAAAGTCAGTATTAACTTCAACAACAGCGAACCGAAGAGTCATTGAACAGCACTAAGAACGAAAACAAAGCGCTGAAAAAATCCCTAGACTCGTCGAATGATCAATAATACCTTCTTAGTATCATAAGGCGTCCATCTCTGCTATTTTTCTCTCTTTTTTTTATTGCCAGGTGCAATGATTTTTCAAAGTGTAGGTAAAACAACTAGTTGTTTGTTTTTTTATTATTCTATTAATGTCTGTTTTACATTTTCAACACTACTGTTTATATGACATCAAAAATGTAATTCTTCCTGATAGTGATACCCTTTGTTTCTGGTTCATTTCGTTATCCACAGGTTATTACGTGCGCAGCATAAATTCTGTTTTCAGTCTATCAATCCACAGTCATAAACGTCCTTCTGCGGTCCCAGAACATGAGTTTAATACCATTATTATTATTATTTTCTGATTTCTCCATTAATCTTGTTTAAATGTTCCCTGAATTATTCAAATTAACGTCTTTGAATGTGAGGGGCACAACTAATTTCCAAAAAAGGAGAACAATGTTTTTATGGTGTCGACGGAAAAAGTCTCACTTTGTCTTTTTTGCAAGAGACACATTCCAAAAAAGACACAGAATCTGAATGGGGAGGCAAAATATTGTTTTCTCACGGGAGCTCTAATTCGGCAGGTGTTGCGATTCTAATTAAGAATGGTTTTGCTTTCAAGGAGCATTCGGCCATTTTAGATCCCCTTGGGCGTTACCTCATTGTAAAGGCAACTATTTTCGATAAACAATACGTCTTGTTGAATATTTATGCCCTTAACAAAGATAAAGACTTGTTGGCTTTTTTGGGAACCATCAAAAATTGATCTGCGATAACAACCTAGATGATGAAGAAAATATAATTCTTGGTGGTGATTTTAATTGCCCCATTGATCCCTCGCTCGATAAAAAAGGTGGTGTCCTATCTCCACGAAGAGCTGTGGTGGAGAGAATTCTATGCATGCAAAGCGAATTGGATCTAATTGATATATGCAGGATTAGAAACCCTAGTATGAAGAGCTACTCTTGGAGTCAAAAATCTCCATGTGTGTTCTGCCGTTTAGACTATTGGCTCATCTCCAATAATCTGCAGGATTTTGTACAGTCTATTAACATCTCGCCAGCGATTAGGACTGACCACGCCGCGATTGATCTGAGTATTGGTGATATTGAAAAAGGTGATAATGGTCCTGGGTTCTGGAAATTTAATTTCTCACTACTTGACGATGAAAACTATGTTGATGAAGTAAAAAATTATTTTCAAATGTGGATAGCTGAAGGTGAAAAAGACTTGCAGGATAAACGGGCGATTTGGGACTGGTTAAAGTTTAATATTCGATCCCATGCTATCAACTATTCAAAGATTAAATCAAGACAGAAAAGAGAAACTGAAACTCGACTGCAGAATGAGCTCGAGTTTAGCGAGGCCACAAGGAAGTTTGAAGACGATCCTAGTGAAGACCATAAATCTCGACTAGTTGAGTTGAAAGAAAAACTTGAACTAATTTATGATGAAAAGGTCAAAGGTGTTATAATTCGCGCAAGAGCTTGATGGTATGAGCATGGCGCAACAAAACTCAAAATATTTTTGGAATCTAGAAAAAAGAAACCAGGTGAAAAACATAAGAAAACTACAAATGAATGATTATCTAACAACTAACCCTTCTGTTATTCTCTCGGAGGCGAAACTCTTCTACATGAACTTATACCAATCAGGAGCCAAAGATGCAGATAGAGATAGTATGATAGACAACTTCTTAAATAATCTGGAAATCCCAAAATTATTAGATAATGAAAAGCAATCGTGTGAAGGAAATATATCGTTGGAAGAATGTGAAATAATTTTGAATAGCTTTAAGGAGAATAAATCACCTGGAAGTGATGGAATCCCCATCGAATTTTACAAACGATTTTGGAATGTAATTAAAAAACCCTTCATTGAATGTGTCAATGAATCTTTTGAAAAAAGTGAAATTTCAAATACACAGAAGAAAGCTATAATAACGCTCATCGAGAAGAGAGGCAAAGATCGCTGCTCCATTGAGAACTGGCGACCTATTTCGTTGCTAAATGTTGATGCAAAGATAATGTCAAAAGTTATTGCTGCCAGAATAAAGGATGTACTACCAAATATCATCCATAACAATCAAACTGGTTATGTTAAAGACCGCTACATAGGCGAAACAGTAAGGTATCTTCTTGATATCATTGAATTCAGAGATATTGAAAATAATACTTGGTCTTTTAATATTGATTGACTTTCAAAAAGCGTTTGACTCGCTGGAATGGGATTTTCTTCTTAAATGTCTTAAATCTTTCAACTTTCGACAGTATTTCATACATTGGGTCAAGCTTTGCTATAAGAGCATTTAAAGCTGTGTGGTTAACAATGGTGTTGCAACAGATTATTTCTCACTTAAACGAGGTGTCAGGCAAGGAGATGCACTCTCCCCATATCTTTTCATTATAGCCGTTGAAACCCTGGCAATTGTGTGGGGACTATTTTGGTATTCATTTATTTCAATTATTTCAATACTATACTCTTCAGATATCTCATTAACATCCGCCATTATATATTGAAATACATTGCTAGCAGGATGTGAGTTTTTAACATGACTTTTGTTTAATTGCTCCAAAGTAACAACGTCTTTGTTATTTGTACCGTCAGATAAATTAATTATTTTATTGTTATTTAAATCAAGATTTGATGTAACTGTTTTATCCATTTTTCATTCAATTATGTGGTAACATAATTTATTAACAGCATAATAACCGAAAGTCGGTTTGTCTTTTATTCAAATCAATTCATTTCTATTCATACTCAAAGGAGCAAGCATAATACCATCTGTTTTTTTATTTGAAAAATTTGGATCTACGTATGTTGTATCTGCTTTTTGCTGCAATTGTAACATATTTACAGCATCATCGTTTTAGTCCCTTGTGCCATATTAAAGATTTTTTGACCTCCCATGTCTAAATCTGTTTGTATGCTTTTGTCTAATTTTTGAGCTAAATGAGTATCAACGTATGAACGTCTAACGGCAGCGTTTTGGTTGAGAGGACTCGCTAGATTGAGTATTTGCCTTTCGTTGCTAGTTGTTGAACTTGAAAGGAAAATCGAGCTTTGTATAATTCACCCACTGTGACCTTATTCAAATAGTGAGAGTCTACGTATTCAGTTCATTTAACACGTCGGACTCGCTATGATTCAACGGATCCGAATCGGAGACGCTGATCCTTGAACCGTCGTTGTGGACAAATAAGCTAAATTTTGTGTTTGAGAAGGTTAACGACACTCTTATCGTTGACGAGTGCAATACGCTGTAGATCATAAAACTTTTTGTTCCCTGGATCAACTGGTTTGTTTGTGTAATAACAACATATGATTTATTTGAATCATGGTTACCTATAACATGTTCCACGTCTGGAACGTAGATATGACTGACCATATTTCTTTGGTTATCTGTGATTAATCTCACAATTTGCTGTTGAGAATCTTAAGGTGTAGCGAATTTATATGAAGAGACTCAGCGGCACTTTAAATTGCGGCTTTATCAATTGAAACAACCGCAGGTACAACTCCATCTAAGTATGTTGTTTTTTGATCCATTTGTTCTTTTGTTATAGCATCATTGTTATTTGAGCCTTCTTTTAAATTTATTAATATTTTTTTTGTTGCATATCATAATTATTATCTGTTAATTTAAATCCTAACCCAGCTGGCCCTGGTAGCCCTTGCATCTGAGTTTGTGAACTTGATTCACTTTTTCGTTCATTTAAAATACCCATTTATACTATTAAATTATATATTTCCATAAAAATTTACTTTTAACAGATTTCATAGGCTTATCAACGTATAAAAATGAATATGGCTTTTTTGTGACTTTAATATATTGATCCTTTTAAACTCAAAGCTCACGGGTTATTAAGTTTCTTTCATTTGTTGATGGAAAATCATAAACACAAAATGCGAATAACTTAATCTTATACTTTTTGGACATAAATAATATGACTGTGACAAATATATTACATTACAGCTTTTCAATTAAATTGTATAAAATAATAAATTATAGGTTTTTGGTTCTTTCTGTCACGTAATCATCAAAAACAACAATCTTTTCAGATTCATTTTCCAAATCTTTAACAGGAATAATTTCATCATTGGAATAATTTATGACATTATCACCAACCTGATTTCCAACATCTGCTAATTTTTCAATCATTTGTTTGCATTTGTCTTGTTGCAAATTTTTTGTATATAAATACAGCTGATCATAATACAACAAAGGATTCATTAACATATGATACAGCATTCAAAACGTGTTTTTGGGCATATATGAATGTAATTGTTTGGGATTATTGTTTTTACGATTATTAAAATAAAAATTTGGTATTTCCCTTGTATATGTTATACAAAAAGATAAGTTAACATAAGTAAAGATAAGTTTATATAATGTATTTATATTAATGGATATTAAAAGGTATAAAAAAACTAACTATTCCAAAGATCGAATCAGGAAAAATGACTAAAATTGTTCGTGATGGTATTAAAACCACTCAAATTTCAAAACAAGATGCTTATGAAGGAACACAGGAAATTTTCAAACCAGTTATTGATGTACAAAAGAGTGTAAAGCAGAGTATTGATGACAAACAAGATAAAATGATTGAAAAATTAAGAAGCCATTACCAGTGTTTTAGATAATTTTAGTACTTTATAATCAAGCACAAGACTCATCAACACAAAAAACAAAATTACCTCTTGA
>OX421446.1:45012108-45014608 GCA_949126865.1 Montipora capitata | reverse complement strand
CTTGAAAAGTTCGAATTCTCAACAGACCAATTCGGCTAACTCAATGTTGTAGCCATTTTAAATCTTTAATTTTGGGAATAAAACGTTTTGTTCACGTATTTCCATATCATTTTAAATGTGAATACTTCATTGTCATGCAAATTCAACACACAAAGAATCTTAAACCCGAGAGATTTGAATTGGGTACAACGTAGACTTGCCACAAGTCGACCTTACGAGAATCCCAGGAGAAAACGTCTTGGCGAGCGAAGCGTGATTTTTCGGACTCGAAGCGGATGTCGCTTAAGTTAGCCGAATTAGTCTATCGTCATTTTTAAGGACAATAAGGCATCAACTCAAATATTATCTGCTTATAATTAGCGCCTACCTTTGTACTTGGATTGCTGTACGCATTTCCTCGTTTTGAATCAGTATTTATAGGGGAAAACAATCATGAATCATAAGATTTATGCTCGTTGATACAAACTTAAATAAAACCGCCGAACTGTAAGAGGAGCCACTCAGGTACTTCATGTATCCCCTATTATAGTGTATTTAAGGAGCCATCGTTGGTGACTGCTGACCAAAAGCGAAACGGCTCAGTAGTTTCCAGTCTTATCTCTCGCGTGTTATCCAAGATGGCGGAGGATTACAACCCTCCGATTCATCTGTACTTTAAAGAAAAAGTGAGAAAAAGTCATAGCAGACTCATCGAATTAACCGTTAGCGGAATGTGAAAAGATACTGGTCGAGCCGGTTCGTCACTAGAGTCTCTAGATGTGGCCCTGAATTCTGTATTTTAGCCCTGGTCTTTTTTAAAAGGATAATTTACGTGCTGACACGAATTCTTTGATATTTCGAGAGTATACTGTTTCATATTGCTTCTGGCCCCGGCCTGCAGCTCTTACGAGTTCATCAAACAAGGTAATCTGTTACTGATATTTCCGATAATCCATGGATTACATCAGAATAAAAGTTTTCTTTTTAATTCATTCGTGTACAGCGTGATTATTTTTATGTTCAAAGTTTGGTGCCTTAACGATGCTTGAGGGTACATGTACGTAATACCTCATAGGATCTTTAGGGATTTTATACACTTCACTCCTATAAAGGTCCTTACATGATCCTTGAAGGGTCTGTAAGAAATCTGTTAAAGATATTTTCAAGATCACTCTAAAGATCCTTTTTAGATCCTTGAAGGATCCTCATAGGATCTTTCAAGGATCCTAATAAAGTTCCTTTCAAGATCACTATAAGGTTCCTTTTAAGATCCTTGAAGGATCCTCATAGGATCTTTCAAGGATCCTAACAAAGATCCTTTGAAGATCACTTTAAGGATCCTTTTAAGATCCTTGAAGGATCCTCATAGGATCTTTAAGGATCCCAATAAAGATCTTTTCAAGATCCCTCTAAAGATCCTTTTAGGATCCTTCAAGGATCCTCATACAATCCTTGGGGATCTTTCGAGGATTCTTGTAAGGTTTCTTTCAAGATCACTATAAGGATACTTCAAAGATCCTCGAAAGATCCTAGTATGATCTTTAAGGATCTTGTCAAAGATTTTATTAAGAACCTTTCAAGGATCCTTTTAAGATCCTTGTAAGATCCTCAGTCACTCTTTGAGGATCTTTCCACGATTTTGTGTGTCGATCTTGGTAAGATCTTTACAAGATCCTGGTAATTTCCTCAAGGTTCTTGAGGACGTATCCCAAGAGTCCTCAATGTTAGAAAATCTTTGAAGATCCTTTAAAGATCCTTCAAGGATCCTGTGAAGATCTTCATTTTTAAAGATCTTTGTCAGGTCTTTGAAGATCTTTGAAGATCTTTAAAGATTCTTTAAGGATTTTCACCAGGGAAATGCATAGATTTCTCTGGTGGACACAGTAGAATAATTAACTTAACCTGCAATGGCGTTGAAAGTCATGTAACGAGAATGGCGTTTTAGTGGATCCTTAAACAAAATATACACTTATGGAGCTCAATAATGGAAAGTCAGTTGGATAAACTACATGTAGGCAGGCGGTGAAAAACAACGACGAGTAATGGACTTCGACAACAATTTATCGCCTGTCGAGCCGAAATCAAATTGAGCTGTATTTCTAATATTTTACCAAGTGCGCTGTTAACAATGTAGAACACTGAAACCAAATGGAAAATTCTCTGGTAACTTATGGGTTCAACAAAGACAGAGAACAAATGGAACACCTTAAGTGGATCTGTGATCAACTCTCCGGCACAGTTTTCAGTAAAAAAATAATTGGAAATGTGACAGCCAAGAATTATTTGAAAGAAAGCTTGTCATCTATTTTGTGCTTCACTATTCAGGGAAAAGGTTCTTCATGGAAACGGTTTGATCCTGAAATTTAGTTTGTTGTAATATTGTGCATATTTGACACGATTTAGTTTTTCTCTTCACGCACGTAATGAAATAGGAAGAGCTTTTTGCCTCTAATAGCAAATATGTTGTTTGTTTAAAAAAATTGTTCGCTGGAAAAGGTCGCCTTTATGAATTCATCATGTT
>OX421446.1:44967108-44997108 GCA_949126865.1 Montipora capitata | reverse complement strand
AAACCTTGTGTTCCAGATAGTGGTCCTTTTAATGCTGGTGTAGAATCATATGAGTGCTTAATACACCATGTAAGTGTTTTAGAGATGAATGTGCCGCCAAACCTTGCCTTCAATACTGTGGTCCTTGTAACGCTAGTTTACAATCATTTGAGTGAGTATGTCTTTGTGCATAGAGCCTTCTGCGCGTATTTTCTTAGGATCGAGAGGGTAGTGGAAGTGCGTAGATTTCTCTGGTGGACACAGTAGAATCATTAACTTAGCCTGCAATGGCGTCGAAAGTCATGTAACGCGAATGGCGTTTTAGTGGATCCTTAAACAAAATATACCCTTATGGAGCTCAATAATGGAAAGTCAGTTGGATAAACTAGGCAGGAATCTCAAAAGCGACGAGTACTGGACTTCGACAACAATCTATCGCCCGTCGAGACGAAATCAAAGTGAGCTGTATTTACCTGAAGTACATGGTAACTTGACACGATTGAGTTTCTTGTCTTCACGCACGCAATGAAATAGGAAGAGGTTTTCGCCTCTAAGAGCAAATATGTTGTTTGTTTCAATAAAATTTTCGCTGGAAAAGGATTCTGTGGTATTTTCTGCCTTTGTGAATTATAATATCATGTTGTGTATTGAATTGTCGACCTTAAGGTTGAAATGTGATATGGGAGAAGTTTTTTAGTATTGCTCTGTAAGCAGGAAGGGTTCACAGGCCTGTTGGAAGCGTGCTTGAGTTTCAACAAAATGAGCCCCAAAATCAGTGAAAACTTGTGACGCAGATGAATAATAAAGTAGCTGCTATTTCCAAAATGATGGAATTACCTGGTGATAAATAACGTCGTACGCGTCTTGGAGAGTAAATTTTGACTTAAAACAAGAGTTGTGCGATTGTGATCTTTGTTTTGACTTCGCTCATTTCATTGTCAAACTTTATAACACTTGACAGAAAAAGAAACTTACAAAAACCCGGTATCTTGCCATCATTTGACACAGATGCTTCACTGTTTGGCGAGTAAACATGCCGCGGTAACTTAATCACGGCGCCCGCTGAATTCCGGCCATGTCACTTTCGATTTTGCAATTTACTTGAACGTAGCAAAAATCTCCCAAAATGTTTGTCGCTGATCGTAACTTTTTATATTCTATATTCACGGTTCAAAATTAATGTTGTTTTCATGTCGTAAATATGTTATTCTCGATCGACCGTCCTGGAGACTTCCTTCTGCTCTTTCTAAAAACTGTGTATCAATAGTTATTTACTTTTGCATCAATATTTGTTTTTGCATAAGGCAAGCTAACAAGATCTGTACCTTGCTGAGTTCGCATTTGTTAGCGTTAATAGTATTTTCGGTCAGATGCTCCTGTTTTTTATGAGGGGTTTATTGTTTTGGTCTCCCATCCTAACACTAACCCCGCTGAAGAGGGATTAACTTCAGTGAAGTTTAGTATTACAAAGCTGTCAGATGCTCAGAGGGCACACTTGTGGTGAAAAGAAGTTGTGAGGGAACTTGAAAATTATCAACATGTCAGCCCAGAAGCCAATGTTTCTCGCTTCTCTTTTATTTGTTATTCTTCAGAGACTGGAATGCTGTATTTCAATACCACACAATTCAGTGCCTTCTGATTTTCTGTAGCATGTACCAGAGGCAACCCAGTGTATGCTTCACGGAAGCATCTCGTTTAGAATCATTTGAGTGAGTATGACTCTATCAGAGATGAATGTAGGGCCAAACCTTGTCTTCCAGACAGTGGCCCTTTTAATTAATGCTGGTGTAGAATACAGAAGTTGAACGAGACTTACCGGAAGTTGAAGTTCGACTGGGATTCCACCTTTGTCACCATACACAGAGGGATTACATGAGATAGCATTGCGCCTGCGTGAACTCAGTCTTTAAAGCACTAGCCATGTGCATCGTAAGAAGTAAGTAACAGGGTGGGTCCAAGGGTGGGCATGTAATCCCTCTGTGTATGGTGACAAAGGTGGAATCCCTGTCGAACTTCAACTTCCGGTCAGTCTCTTTCAACTTCTGTATTCCACCTTGTCACCCACAGAGGGATCACATGAGACTTCAAAGACAGATGCACAGGCTAGTAGTAATTAATTTCACACAAGTGAACACATTACTGTAAAACTTTATTGGCAAACGTGTCTTCCACAATCTTTTTGTCATAGAATTTAGCAAAGGTGGATTCTGACTTCCATCCAGCCTTGTCAAGAATATCTGCTAATGGAACATCACTCAGCTTTGCCTTAGAAGTAGAAGCTGACCTTGTGCTATGAGGCTTGAAAATGTTTACATCAATGCCTGAACTTTGTACTACAAACTTAACCCAACGACTGATCTTGTCTCTAGACACTGGACCATACGGTTTGACATAACTTAGTAACAATTGACTACATGAACGAGTCTCCCTTGACAACTTTGTCGTAGTCAAATACTCCTTAAGAGTGGTCACAACACAAAGTCGTGGATCTGTGAATGATTTAAGTTCAATCAACATACCCTTGGACCCTGGTTTAGACTGTTTAACATGCTCTTGAAGTCTGAATACTATAGAGGAGCCAGAATCTATCATGCTGTCCACATTGAGAAAAAGAAGGGATTGTCCCCTTTGAGCAGAGACTAGACTAGATTGTGAGCTTCAACGATAAACTCTTGAGAGGAATCTCATTAACAGGGGACAAAGTCTTTAAGTAATCAAGAACTTGGTTTACATCCCAAACTGCTGTATAACGAGGCATCGCTGGGCGAGATTCAAATACTCCCTTTAGAAACCTAATGACTAAAGGATGTTGCCCAACTGGGATACCATCTATCGAAGGGAGTATCGAGGAAAGTGCAGTATTAAGGCTACTATAACTAAGACCATTGTTAAATAAAGTCAGTAGAAATTCTATGACTTGGGGTAAAGAGGGACGAACTGTACTAATCTGTTCTCTATGACAGAAGTCAAGCCATTTTTTGTAGTAGGATTGGTACTGTTTAGATGTGCCTTTCCTCCACGACTTGCGGATAATCTTGGTAGCTTCTGCAGAAATGCCCTGCTTCGTAAGGGATTCCCCGATAACTTGCATGCAATTAGTTTCAGTTTGCCCTCCATGGGATGTGGTTGACTGGGCTTGCTTGGAAGATACAATGTCCCTCTTGTCACTGGTAACAGTCTGGGCGTGTCGACTAAAAGACTCGTCAGCTTCGGATACCAGGGCTGGGTTGGCCAGACTGGAACAATGATGATCCCTTCCCCTTCCTCCATTTCGATTTTCTTTAAACAACGAAGTATCACGCTAAAAGGGGGGAATGCATAAAATTGTTCTTGAGACCAAGAGCAAGAGAAAGCATCCACAAATTGTGCCTCAGGGTCTGGCCTCCATGACACGTAACGGGGAACTTTTCTGTTAATTCTAGATGCAAAAAGATCAATGGATGGCATGCCATAGGTCTCAACAATGCTGTGAAAAATATTTTCTTTGAGAGACCATTCTGTGTTATCATTAAATGTTCTAGATTCCCTATCAGCCTCAACATTTTCTTTACCTGGTAATGAGACTGCCGTCACCCAGATATTTCTCTGGATACACCAGGTCCACATTTCACGTGCAATCTTATTACATTCCAAAGAATGAGTGCCACCCATGGCATTTATGTAAGAGACGGCAGTGGTATTATCTATGTAGATGTTAATATGACAATTTTTCATTGAGTGGCAGAATGATTTCAAAGCAAAGAAAGCAGCAAGTGTTTCTAACTCATTGATGTGACAGTTAGACTCAGTTACAGTCCAGCGACCTCCTGCTTTATCTCCCTTGCACACTGCCCCCCACCCTTCTTTTGAGGCATCAGAATACAGGGAGAGTAATGGATCCCCATGGGATATCCACTTAAATTAGCTCTCAACATTTTTGATCCACCATTTGAGGTCTATAACTGAGGTATCTGACAATATCATTACTGAGTTGTAGTTTCCCCTACTTTCTTTCAGAGCTTTGATTTTGTCTATTTCTAAACTTCTATAAAAAAGCTGTGCATATTCAACACCAGGGAACATAGAAACCATTAAGCCTATCACTTCTGAGACATTATGAACTGAAACATGAGTTTTTGTCAGTAGAGCTGAACATTTCTGTTTCAGTTTTCCAGCTTTCTCTGCTGTTGGTCTCACGGTCATCGTGAGTGAGTTTAAGATAAAGCCCGAAAATGTTAACTCATGGCTGGGTACAAGAATTGATTTTTCTTGATTTAGAAGAAAACCCACTTTGGTAAAAAGGTGGACTGTGTCCTGAACATTATTAGTGCATTCATCAAATGAGGGCCCTTGTAAGTATGAATCATCAATGTAGTCCACATTTGTGTGTCCCATTTGCGTTAAGGTGGAGTAGACAGGCTTAAGCAATTTAGTAAAAAGTCTGGGAGCAGAAGCAAGACCATTAGGGAGGCAAGTAAACTGAAATAATTTCCCCCGCCAGGAGAACTTCAAATATTTTTGGTATTTCTCATTGATTGGAACCGAATAATATGCATCTTGCAAGTCTACAGATGCCATGTAACATCCAGGTGTCATAAGCAAAATTGCTGAAGTTAAGCTTTCCATTTTAAAATGATGGTTGCTAACATATTGATTTAAGTTCTTCAAATTTAGAATGAGCCTATACCCTCCAGTCTTCTTTTTACGAAGAAATATAGTAGAGAGAAATTCTCCATGACAGTGCTGTGATTTCACAATGACCCCCTTTGTCAGAAGTTTGTCTAATTCTGAACTGATAATCTGTGATTCTTCAGAATTAAAAGCGATTTCCTTTGGGGGAAGCATTTGCACAGGAGGGCAGTCAACAAAATCAACATTAAAACCCTTGAGGGTTTTGAGAATCTGCGGATCGGAAGTCAATTCTCTCCATTCAGGGAAATATAATTTCAATCTACCTGCCGTTTGTCCTGGTTCTACAAGACACAACTTTTGACTTACCTCAGGTAAGTCTTCAGAAGCTTTGTTCACTTGCTTTGACCCTTCGACTTGGGATACTTGTCTGAATTCTGAGCGGCTGAACCGCGACTTGCGGTCTGTCGCCAGCTTAAAAAATGCTTCTGACTTCCTCTTGCTCGAAAAAAATTTCCTCTGACACCAGACGATTGGCTTTTGTACCAAAACTTAGAGTGGGTCGGCCCTTTATGACGAGTGACGGTGGAAGTAGTTACTTTCCGACCAACACGGTTTACTTCGGAGATATCTTTGACTTGCTTCGACAAGTCGTCTCCGAAGAGTTCAGCTGTCACTGTTGTAGACGCTGAGCAAAGGTGTTTGTAATCCGACTGCAAGTCCGGTTTTATGAGCTCTTTTCTTCTATTATTAAGCTCGGTATTTGCATGTGCCAAAAGAGAAAGGCTGTCTATTGCCTCTTGAGCGAGCACTTTCCCACCTTTTATCTCATTAACTCGTTTCAAGATGGCGTCAGTGACGTGAGCAAGAGCTGTCATACCCTTAAATAGACGTTTGCACTTTTTGGAATTTTAAGTCTTGTGACCTGATGGTGGAGCTGAGATTATCCCAAATCAGTTGGTTAACTCGAACTTTCGTTAAACCTTCACAGTTTTCCGGCTGCGGATATTTGTTTATCTTGTCTTGCAGCCGTTCTTCTAGCATGCCGTCTCGCACGAGACGCGTCACAATTTTAGCGAGCTCTTCATGAATGGGAGGTCCCGTCTCCTCCGACTTCAGGTCATTTTGAACAGTTTTAAGGAAGTCTCCAACTGATTCGTCGACTTCACGCTGCCTTACATTGCCATGCTCTGTGGTATCAGACAAAAGGTCATTGACCGAGGCATCAACATCCATCTGCTCGCTCGATGAAGACGATTTTCCCGCCTTCTGGCTGGGTTTGTCTTGTGAGGGGTTTGACAATTTATTGTCGTCTAAGTCACCCTCGGTGACCTCCTCACACACATACCTCTCAAGGGTTTGTGTTAGGGCCGTGGTCAACGACTCGGCCATCCGGGAAAAACCTTGTTCCATAGATTTTTGCAAAGCACTGATCTGAGCGCTCGCCCTGTCTTCATCGTTTTGACGGGAGTCAATTATGACCTTTTTCCCGTCTTTGTCATTGCCGCGTTTCGAAGACTTGGAAGGTCTCTCTCCTGGTACTGGGTGCATCTCTACATGAATTTCTTTCGATGTTTTAGTGGGCGAATCAGGCGGCATTGTGCGTGGCAAAAACCAAGTGTTCGCGGGACGTAAAGACAATCTGTTCACTACGAAGGCAAAAACGCACTGAGTTCACGCAGGTGCAATGCTATCTCATGTGATCCCTCTGTGGGTGACAAGGTGGAATCATATGAGTGCTTAATAAGTGTTTTAGAGATGAATGTGGGGCCAAACCTTGCCTTCAATACTGTGGTTCTTGTAACGCTAGTTTAGAATCATTTAAGTGAGTATGACTCTATCAGAGATGAATGTAGGGCCAAACTTTGTGTTCCAGACAATGGTCCTTTTAATGCTGTTGTAGAATCATATGAGTGCTCAATAAGTGTTTTAGAGATGAATGTGGGGCCAAACCTTGCCTTCAATACCGTGGTCCTTGTAACACTAGTTTAGAATCATTTGAGTGAGTATGAATCTATCAGAGAGGAATTTAGGGCCAAACTTTGTGTTCCAGACAGTGGTCCTTTTAATGCTGGTGTAGAATCATGAGTGCTCAATACGTGTTTTAGAGATGAATGTGGGGCCAAACCTTGCCTTCAATACTGTGGTCCTTGTAATGCTAGTTTAGAATCATTTGAGTGATTATGACTCTATCAGAGATGAATGTAGGGCCAAATCTTGTCTTCCAGACAGTGGTCCTTTTAATGCTTGTTTAGAATCATATGAGTGCTTAATAAGTGTTTTAGAGATGAATGTGAGGCCAAACCTTGCCTTCAATACTGTGGTCCTTGTAACGCTACAACAAGTTGCAAAATTGTTGAGACACTTTCATTAAAAAACACCTTTTCTAACTTCCAATACTCGGCGTATCTAGAATTTAAACCTTTCCCACTTCCTCTCCCCTCTCCCCCTTTCAATGTTGACTGCTTAAGTTCCCAACATTTTTTTGTCTCGCTAGCAACACTGATAAGGGGGGGAGGGGGGCTGCAGTGTGAGAGATAATAGGGAAATTAGTAACGCCCCAAGAAGGTGAAGTGTCTCCACTATTTTTGCAACTTGTTGTCTGATTGATTGCAAGAATTTTGCCAGTCGGGATTTGAATCCTATAGGGAAACGTTTCAACGTAGAAAAGCAGGAACTAAAGAAACAATCATTAAATATCGTATAAGCTCTGAAACATTTCAGAAGTTTGCACGCGAAGTGCAAAGCACATTGTACCAAACACGAAAGGATATTAATTATTGACATACGGTAGCATCGATTTTCGAGTGTTTGGACTTATCATCGCTAACAGAAGACTCCGTACCAAATGCTAAAGCGAGCAAAGTATTTTGCACTGCAGATCTGATGCTCCGAAAGTTACACATCGCTCGTATTATGTAACACAATACCATTTATTGTGTTTCTTGGTGACGTCAACCGGGATGGTGGCGTTACAGTTGAAAATCGTATCTTCGAGGAAACAGCACAATTCAACTAGTACTTTCTTTTCTAATCAATCCAATACATTACCAGGTGATTCGTAATAAAGCTCACACAGTTAGAAATCCTGTACATATCGTCTATTCCATTTACCAACGGTCTACCATCCAAGCACGGTCTACCATCGCAACAGCAAGAAATATGATATCATATTATTTTCTCAGTGAAAAGTTGTGGTAGACCGTGTAGACCGTTTCATATAAATGTCATAATGTGTAGCTGGTACAAATTTGTTCACTTTTGTATCTCATTGTAAAACAAATCTCGCAAAGGATTTAACACAATCGGGTGCTTTCTTTTGATCATTGTGCTCAGTCAGTCATTCCAAAGAACATGGAATTAGCCTGTACCCGACACGTCACTTAAAAGACTTGCTAGTAAGCGTTACCGATCCCTTCTCTGGCAGCAGACTAGCCCGAAAGCAATAAGTAATGTTACGAATGGACTTCTATGAAAATGTATCTTTGTATAACAATGTTTGCTAAGAATTAATTTTTCGGAAAGTGGATGTTCCCTTTAAATGGCATGCGATCGCAGTTAAAGGAGAGGTTATGTCTGTTTCTCATTCGTAAACAACAGCTAATTTTGTACATGTTGCGCGTGCTTTAGATGTCATGTGTCGACCGAAATATAGGTGTTTAAGGCAAATTATTTCGAAATCGGTTCCAGGATATATCTAGCGTACTTTAAAAAGCGAAAGGATGGAAATCACACCTTTTCGTGTACCAAATTATGCGTATGTTCGACTTGACTCGCAGAAAGCACTGAAATGCCTTCAAATTACGTCATACCGAAACCCCGCCAAAATCCAGTTTATCGCTGGCCATTTTCCATTCACAGCAGATCAGAGAATTAAACCCTTTTTTTTGGAAACACCATATTAAACGCAAACGATAGACGCCTTCCCGTTCCAATAAACAAAGTGACCGTACGCCAATACAGTGACAACCAACTCAGACAACAAGTTGCAAAATTGTTGAGACACTTTCATTAAAAAACACCTTTTCTAACTTCCAATACTCGGCGTATCTAGAATTTAAACCTTTCCCACTTCCTCTCCCCTCTCCCCCTTTCAATGTTGACTGCTTAAGTTCCCAACATTTTTTTGTCTCGCTAGCAACACTGATAAGGGGGGGAGGGGGGCTGCAGTGTGAGAGATAATAGGGAAATTAGTAACGCCCCAAGAAGGTGAAGTGTCTCCACTATTTTTGCAACTTGTTGTAGTTTAGAATCATTTAAGTGAGTATGACTCTATCAGAGATGAATGTAGAGCCAAACTTTGTGTTCCAGACAATGGTCCTTTTAATGCTGTTGTAGAATCATATGAGTGCTCAATAAGTGTTTTAGAGATGAATGTGGGGCCAAACCTTGCCTTCAATACCGTGGTCCTTGTAACACTAGTTTAGAATCATTTGAGTGAGTATGAATCTATCAGAGAGGAATTTAGGGCCAAACTTTGTGTTCCAGACAGTGGTCCTTTTAATGCTGGTGTAGAATCATGAGTGCTCAATAAGTGTTTTAGAGATGAATGTGGGGCCAAACCTTGCCTTCAATACTGTGGTCCTTGTAATGCTAGTTTAGAATCATTTGAGTGATTATGGCTCTATCAGAGATGAATGTAGGGCCAAATCTTGTCTTCCAGACAGTGGTCCTTTTAATGCTTGTTTAGAATCATATGAGTGCTTAATAAGTGTTTTAGAGATGAATGTGAGGCCAAACCTTGCCTTCAATACTGTGGTCCTTGTAACGCTAGTTTAGAATCATTTGAGTGATTATGACTATCAGAGATGAATGTACAGTAGGGCCAAAGCTTGTGTTCCAGACAGTGGTCCTTTTAACACTGGTGTAGAATCATATGAGTGCTTAATAAGTGTTTTAGAGATGAATGTGGGGCCAATTTACCTTGCCTTAATACTTTGGTCCTTGTAACGCTAGTTTAGAATCATTTGAGTGATTATGACTCTATCAGAGATGAATGTAGGGCCAAACCTTGTCTTCCAGACAGTGGTCCTTTTAATGCTGGTGTAGAATCATACGAGTGCTTAATACCTGTAAGTGTTTTACAGATGAATGTGAGGCCAAACCTTGCCTTCAATACTGTGGTCCTTGTAATGCTAGTTTAGTTTGAGTGATTTTGACTCTATCAGACATGAAAGTAGGGCCAAACCTTGTCTTCCAGACAGTGGTCCTTTTAATGCTGGTGTAGAATCATATGAGTGCCTAATAAGTGTTTTAGAGATGAATGTGGGGCCAATTTAACTTGCCTTCAATACTTTGGTCCTTGTAACGCTAGTTTAGAATCATGTGAGTGATTATGACTCTATCAGAGATGAATGTAGGGCCAAACCTTGTCTTCCAGACAGTGGTCCTTTTAATGCTGGTGTAGAATCATATGAGTGCTCAATAAGTGTTTTAGAGATGAATGTGGGGCCAAACCTTGCCTTCAATACTGTGGTCCTTGTAACGCTAGTTTAGAATCATTTGAGTGATTATGAATCTATCAGAGATGAATTTAGGGCCAAACTTTGTGTTCCAGATAGTGGTCCTTTTAATGCTGGTGTAGAATCATATGAGTGCTTAATAAGTGTTTTAACCCTTTCACTCCTCTGGGGTTCCCCATTTACGAGTAATATCGTCTGGCGTTAGACAGAGTAAAATATATAAGTGTCACACTTGGGAGTGAAAGGGTTAAGAGGTGAATTATTCTGCCTACGTATGACTACGCTGATGCCATGAATGTCACTGGTCTTCAGTGTTTATGCTCGTAGACAGCAGGCCTTCATAATATTTGTTTATCAGGCTAAGAATAAGATCCCTTTGAATAATATAATCAGTAACAGAGCAGAGGTCGTGTGCCACGGTTACAATCTTATGTCAGGGATTACAAAGACACTGAAAGCGCAAGTTAAAACTAATCATTTTTCTAAATTTGTAAGATTGTAATATAGCTAGCTGATTGTCGCACATTGGCCTTCAACTGTATTCCGGTACACTAACTGTAATAGTTGAATTAAACATCTATCTATCTATCTATCTATCTATCTATCTATCTATCTATCTATCTATCTATCTATCTATCTATCTATCTATCTATCTATCTATCTATCTATCTAGACCTTGTCCACAAGACAGTGGTCCTTATGACGCTAGTGTAAAATCATACGTGTATACGTGTAAGTGTATAAGAGATGACTGTAGGGCTAAACCTTGTCTTAAATACTGTGGTGCTTATAATGCTAGTGCAGAGTTATACATGTATGAGTGACTTTAAGAGTAGAAGAGATAAATTGGCTACAGTATGGTGGTCCTCAAACTATTACAAACTATTACTGAGAGGTGTAACAAAGGCTACTGCCGTGACAAACCTAGTCTACAAAACACATGTACCGAGGACAAACCCTTTGTACAGTTAGATATTAATGTGTAAAGTTGTGTATTAAGTTTTTTAATTCTTGTTTCTTTAGTTCACTGACTAGTAAATTCACCAATTGTAAATAATTTTTTGCTCACCAAATCTTTGTTTGCTAAGGTTGCAATAAGTAAGAAACAACAATTTACATTTGTCTAAAATACTTTTATCTCTAATTACATACATGTACAGTGTAGCTATGTAGTAAAATATGTGTACGTTACCAATTAGCCAAGTGGAACATGTAAACAGATTCAATTACTACTAATAACGAACAATCACTCATCATTTGGGTTTCAAATAATTATGTAATTGCGAATTGCTATTATTACGGTCTATCTATCTATCTATCTATCTATCTATCTATCTATCTATCTATCTATCTATCTATCTATCTATCTATCTATCTATCTATCTATCTATCTATCTATCTATCTATCTATCTGGAAATCCAACGATGTAGTCCCCAAGCTAGCAGGATACGAAGGATACACAACGCTTTGCTACAAATATTAAGTGATTGGAGTGTAAAAATAGCGACAGCGAACTACTAACTGATCCATTTGAATGAAAAACATATTGTCGTGAGTGGGAATCGAACCCGCGTCCCCCTGGTTACTAGTCGGGTGTGCTAACCACTGCACCATCACGACAACCCTGCTGGAAACAGAGCAACGGTGAGGTGAATGGTTAGCCACGGGGTTCCCCGGCGTTTAAATTCAGGAACAGGACGTACATCGGATCATCCGAGGATGATTCACAGGCTACCAGCTAATAACAAATTACATTTTTGAATTAATAAGGCTGGAAATCCAACGATGTGGTCCCAAGCTAGTAGGATCCGAAGGATACACAACGCTTTGCTACAAATATAAGTGATTTGAGTGTACAAATAGCGACAGCGAACTACTAGCAGATCCATTTAATGAAAAACACAATACCGTGAGTGGGAATCAAACCCGCGTCCCGCGTGTAGATGAGTCAGCGAGGCTGAAATCCATGCTAATTCAGGTTGTCCTGCCATAGCTATAGGTGGTTTTGTCAAGGTATACGTAGTGTTTAGGCGCATATCGCAATTGATCATAATTTTTTTCTCTAACATTTTTATTCCTGTTGGATCAATTGTCTTCGTCACTGTACGTTGATTATTTATCACTGATGTTTCACTTATAATCAACAGCTGAATGGTAATGGTACTAATAGTGAACCCCCTAATATCTCAGAAGAAGGTTCGAAGACTGCACCTAAGAGTTATGAAGCTGGCACCTCTGATGGCAATGGAATGGTTCCAGCATGTCACAAAGAAGGGCACAAAATGTCTGAGAGTGTGGTGTTTTCAAGTACTGTTTAATAAAAGAGCAGCTTTGCCTTCGTGATTTTAAACCCGATAAAACACGCCATGCGAGTATATTGAATAGCTTGAAAAACGTACCACAAACAGCGTCTCTCTTAGGAGTCTTAACAAAGCTAAATTCAAATTGTGAGAGACTGACATTAGCATGGAAGAATAACAAGCTATACATTATTAGCATGCTTTATATAAAGAATTCTGGTGAGGAGTGTTTTATGTAATGTTTTGAAAAAAAAAAAACGAGCTGCAGCGTTTTATCGTGTTCAAGTTTTTAGACCCGATAAAACACATGCTGCTGGGTTTTCGAACGGCTTCAAAAACATCCACAAAAAGCGTGTCCCTTGGAAGTCCGAACAAAGGTTCAATTTGTGACGTGAGAGGAGAACGTTATCATACAAGAAAAACAAGCTATGCCTTATTAGTATGCTTTATATAAAGAATTCTAATCAGGAGTGTTTTATCCGGTTTCAAGCTCATGCAGGTGACGTTCTTATTCAATGACCTGATAGGCTTTTTCTCTCATGAATTATTAATGAGTTTTTGAACAGTTTATAAATCGGTGACCTGACATCGTGTTTTCCTCGTGAATTAATGATTTAATGCGTTTTTAAACTTTTATGCTGCTATGATAAAAAGACCACTTCCATTTTTTCTTCAGATTTTGAAAGTGTGTTTGCTTATACCTGCCTGGCAAAATTTCAGCTTTGATTTTTATGCAAAGGCTGTTTATATAATTACTTTGAGTGTTTGAGTTTTGGACTTCACTGTCCGCCCTTACTCACGTTTAAAACTGACCGACTGGACCTCAGAGGGTTAAATCTAGGGAACGTTACGTCATTCACTCAACAGCTTAAAATTTCAGCGTGTAAACGCAGTTTATTTTGTATGCAAAACACGTGTTTAAAAATCTGAAAGCCCGAAACTTCCGTGCTGCATATTAATTCATCCGCGTACACACGCGTTGCATTCATAAACTAGTGAGTCTTTGACGTCATTTTGTTCCCGATCCAGCTCTCTCAAGATTTTAAAGTCAGTAGTGGCGGACCATTAATAGGAAAATTCCAGTTAAAAACAGGTGTCTTTAAAATCAGGGTTTAAAACTTGGGTTGCTTAGGGTTTAGTGAACATAGTTTGAAATCCCAAAAGAAGATTTGACTTTTTTTGGTCATAGTAGCACTTTAAAAGATCGCTTGAATAAGTGTTTGTGTGTACAGTAATGTGTGAGCGGCCTTTTCTGATAGCTTTGTTGTTCTAGAGAAACGTGCAATGATCTGCGTTGAAGTTGGAGAATGGGTGTGTTCTGTGAAGAAGCGTGGGATGAGAGTCAAATGGTACGCTTTTGGCATTCTTTAAGAAAATTGTATCAAAAGAAAAAAAACAGCTATGCAGTAGCCAGGCAAAGATGAACCTCGATTCAACTGACCTCGAGGCGTTTTCCAAGTTTGAGAACTGTAAAAAATGGCTAAAATGTGTGATTATTGGGTTTGTTTGCTGAATTCTGGACCATGCAATGGTTTCTTTTTTCTGAATTTTGAAGAGACGTATAATACTGACTACGCAAATGCAATGTTACACAACTTGTCTCGCAATTGTAGCGACAAAAGCTCTCACATAGCAAAACAATGATTGATGGGTGTTATACTAGGCAACGTTTCCTAAAACTTGTCTCGTTTTTGATGATCACATGAGATTAAGGGAAAATCTTCATTTGCTGGTGCCGCAAACCGTTGCGACACAACTTGCAGGACAGATATTACACTACGCAAAATGCTTGAAAAATTCGTTCCAACGTTGGGTGAAGCGTTGCGGAGAGTAGAACTCAAGTATACTTTCCGCAACGGTTTCTGCAACTTTTCTCGTCATGCCGTTGCGAGACAACTTGCACGAAAAATTGAGCAGTGTAACAACGCCTCTAGTCTGCTTCTCTTGGTTAACTCGAAAGCCTCTGTGCCTCTTTGGCCGATAGGTAAATAGATATCCCTGTACATGTGTGTTTCTTTCATTTTGCTTTATTTAATCTCTTATATACACTCTTCTTTATAAGAACGTTCAGGCAGAGAATAGTCAAAGGAACATAGCTATGCTGAGAGTCAGTTAATAAGGTCTTTATTTTCAGGGACGGCGGGGGGTATTTTGTATTGGTTTGGGGGGGGGGGGGGGGGGGGTGAGGAAGGTAACAAGCAAGCGCAGGAGACGCTAACTTGTAGGGAGTTCTGGGGAAATTCTCCGCCAGTAAATTTTCTTGAAGCTTGGGAATGCTACTTTCAGCCCCCTTCCCCCCGCCCCCGGCTCCGATGTCCCTGATTTTGCTTTTTTTTTTTCTTTGCTTTTGTTTCTGTTTTAGAGTGAATCATGAATAGAAACAGTACAATTAACTCAAATACATGGGGACGTTTTTCTTTTCTCATTACATAAAGAACACACCGAAGAACAATTCAGTTTGTAGTCGAACTTAGGATACTCCAGAACTTTAAGAACATTGCGAAGAATGTTTTCAGCCTGAAAAAAATTTTTTTTAGAACGTTCTGCCTCAGCCCCCAAATTAGATGTTCTTACAAAAAGGAGTGTACGTACCCGTCATCGAATGTGTTCATCTAGATAACAGTGTGAAAATAAAAGTTGTTGCTGTTGCTGCCCTTTGGCATGCTGAGCAAAAACTGCTTTAGAAATTTTTACTGGGTTTATCCAGAGAATTGGAATAGGTGTTGCATCTCTCTCAAGAACTTGGAGGCAAGTGGAAACAGATTGGTAGGAGCTTAATTAAATCAATTAAGTGTTCTCTAACAACTAGTTAGGAGTGCAAGCAATAATAACTATTTTATCCCTCGCCCTCGATGCAAATATTTGAAAGAGAGTTTTGGCGGCATATCTATGGAATCAGTTGTCATCAGACGCTAAGACTGCCTTTTCCTTGCACTCCTTCAAAGCTGCGTTACGTCAGAAGGATTTTATGTCATAAATTCTTCCTTTTTGTAATTGTTAGCTAGAGTTAGAGAATTATAGTAGCTTTCTTTTGTGTTTTACTCACGGCTACTTAAAAGGCAGTCTTGCTAAATGTATTTTTACCGTTTTAAATTTAAGGATATTATTATTGTTATTATTATTATTATTATTATTATTATTATTATTATTATTATTATTATTATTGTAATGAAATGCAATTATGTTAATGAGAGGATGCGCATGTGTACTGTGTGTGTATGTGTTATGATCTAGCGAGCACATGTTAGTTTCGGAACTTGAGAAATAAAGACAAATAACACGGAGTACCGCAAATCTTCAGTTATTACATGGTGTCAGAATTGGACAAGTACATAAAGAGGACGCAATGGCTTTAAGCGGGATTGACACTCCCAGCAAGAAGTGGGAAGGCGAAAACCTTCGCGAAGAATGGAGACGGTTCAAACAACACGTCGACTTGATGTTCAGCGGACCTCTCAAATCCAGGTCAGAAACAGAAAAGTGCAACTATTTACTCATTTTGGGTGGGTCAGAAAGGCCGCGACATCCACAATACCTAGTCCGACATAGCCGAAGAAAACAGAAGTAAGCTCAAATTAAACTTATTATGAACGATTCGAACAACATGTGAATCCACGATTAAATGTAGTATTCGCAAGATACAAGCTCCATAAGAGAGTGCAAAGTGCCTGCGATTCCGTTGAGCAATTCGTGACTGAGTTACAAACTCTCGCAAAAGACTGCGAATTCAAAGAAATCGAGGAAATGATCCGTGACAGAATTGTGATCGGTTTTTATGCTGAGAAGATAAGAGAGAAACTATTTGATGAAGGTTCAACGCTGACTCTATAAAAAGCGATTAGCATTGCAAGGTCATATGAATCATCTCAAAAAGAGCTTAAAGCTATGGCGAACGGAAGAAAATCGAAGCAGCAAAACTGCAATAAACATCGCCCTCAGCACACCAAAATTCCCAGACATACCTCTAGACTGCAAGACGCCGAGCGCCAGACACAAAATCGACCCGAAAGAAAACAAAGTAACGCTCTCCACCAGCAGACGCAGTGTAACAATTGCGGCCGCGCTCATAAGATCCAGTAAAGTTGCCCGGCAAGAGGGAAAAGTTGCAACCATTGTAAAAAGAAAGGTCACTTCGCCCATGTATGCGGTGGGAAGAAAACATCGCTCAATACAATCCTAAACATGAGCGCACCCAATCAAGTCAAACAAGCCTTGAACCACTGTCATTCGAGTAGACTTATGTGGAATCCCTAAACCAAGAAAATTCAGCAGATAAACAAGAGGTCTATGCAACAGTTGGTGTTGAAATGTCCCGCCAAGGCAACACTAAGACAACACTGAAAGCAAAAATCGACACCGAAGCTCAATGCAATGTACGGCCTCTACACATCTATAGCCAAATGTTCTCCCGAAACATCAACGAACAAGGGCTACCGAAACACGGAGCACTGCACCCGTCCGACGCCGTCCTCGTAACGTATGGAGGTTCTAAAATCAAGCACCTGGGTATTGTTACAATTCCTTGCTCGTACAACAACAAGAAAGCCAAAACCAACTTCTACGTCACGGAAACACCAGGGCCCGCTATAATTGGTCTTCCAACAGCAACTGACATGGACCTGCTAAAGTTCAACCTGGAAATAAAGGATCTCTCCGATCGAACCACAACAGCACCAAACCCATCAGGGGGTGCCCAACCAAACAACTGCAAAGAGCAGATGCAGACAAAAAACGATCTATAGCTAATCGCTCAGTACCCGGATTAGATGACATGGTCGACAACAATGTAATCGCAAAAATACAAGAGGGCGAGCCGACAGCCAGGGTAAGTTCATTGGTATACCGAAGAAAACCAAGTGGAAGACTACAACTATGTTTATACCCGAAAGACCTCAACGCTGCAATCTTGAGGGAACATCACACAACCCACACTCTAGAAGAAATCCTACCGCAGCTCAGTGGTGCCAAATTGTTTTCCATAGTCGACGTCAAAAGTGGCTATTGGAACGTAATATTAGATGAGGAATCCATCTTTCTAGGCACGTTTAACTCACCTTACGGGAGATACCGTTTTAAACTCATGCCTTTCGGACTGCAAACGTCTTGCGACATTTTCCAAACGAGAATAGACCAGACTTTCGAAGGATGCAAGGGCGTAATAGGCATAGCCGACGATATCGTTATTTTTGGTTAGAATAAGGAAGACCATGAAGCAAACCTGCATGCCATGATGAAGCGCTGTAAAGAAACTCGGATAAAGCTCAATCCCGACAAGTGTTTTATCAAGAAAGATGACATCTAATTCTAAGTAATTATTTGCGGCCCCGATGGGATCAAGCCCGATCCAGACAAAGTTTCTGCGCTCCAACAGATGAACCCCCAAAGGAACAGGCAAGAGCTACAGACGTTCTTAGGCCTCGCCACTTATATTGGACCGCTCATCCCAAATCTTAGCATGCTAGCCGTAACCCTACGAGAGCTCGTAAGGCAAAACAGTTCATTCACCTGGAGTGCGACGTATCAAGACGTACTAGACAAGATAAAAGAATCAATCAGCGACGAGATAACTCTGACGTACTTTTACGCACAGAAGGAGAGAGTCCTTCAAGTGGACGCATCTTCCAAAGGCCCAGGCGCAGTGCTACTACAAGACGATAAACCTGCCGCTTTTGCAAGCAAAGACCTTAATTAAGGACGTGGAGTCAAGATACGCCAACATTGTGCGGGAAATGCTAGCCTTGGTGTATTGCTGCGAAAGATTCCATACCTTTTGTTTGGGCCAGACCATAAGCCTCTGGAAAGCAAGCACCTAACGGCTGCCCCACCACGCCTACAAAGGATGCTCCTGCGTCTCCAGCATTACAATCTCGTGATTAAGTACAAACCTGGGAAACAGATGGACCTCGCCTATGCATTGTCGAGGCTGTCACCCGAAGAGAAATGTGCCATTTCGGACATGAACGTACAAATTGATCAAGTATGTCCCCAGTTCAGCACCAACATACTAGAAAGAATCGGAGCGAACACCGGTGCCGATCCGAAATTAGCGGCCCTAAAAGAAAAAAAGCCTACCAAGGTTGGCCTTCAGTTATCAAAGACGTTCCACAAATCCTGAAACCATACTGGTCATACCGAGACGAGATCACTATTGAAGAAGGCGTAATTATGAAGGGCAGTCGAATCATCATGCGTAAGATAGTGCAATCAGAAATTATAGCAAAACTCCATGAGCCTCACCAAATAACTGTAAAGACAAAACTCAGCGCACGAATGTCAATTTTCTGGAGAGGACTGAACAAAGATATTGACAGTATAACTACAGCATACCAAGATTGTCGAGAATTACAGTAAATCAAGTGAAGCTATGATCTTCGCAGTTATGAGCGCAATTTTCGCAATTGCGTAGAGAAGCCTGAAAAATTCAGGACTTCAACGGGGTTTGAACCCGTGACCTCGCGATTCCGGTGCGACGCTCTAACCAACTAAGCTATGAAGCCACTGTCGTTGGGAGCTGGTCATTTGTGGGTTCTAATGGTCCCGTGAGGAATGAATCAATGATGATAAATTTTTCAGGCTTCTCTACGCAATTGCAAAAATTGCGCTCATAACTGCGAAGATCATAGCTTCACTTGATTTCATATCCGCAGTTCATATATGATTCATTTCATATACCATTTCATCATTGATTCATTCCTCACGGGACCATTAGAACCCACAAATGACCAGCTCCCAACGTCAGTGGCTTCATAGCTCAGTTGGTTAGAGCGTCGCACCGGAATCGCGAGGTCACGGGTTCAAATCCCGCTGAAGTCCTGAATTTTTCAGGCTTCTCTTCGCAATTGCAAAAATTGCGCTCGTAACTGCGAAGATCATAGCTTCACTTGATTTCATATCCGCAGTTCATATATGATTAATTTCATATACCATTTCATCGCAACATTGCATTGCTCAGTTTAAGAGCAAAGCCGATTGATAACAGGCTCCCTTCTCCCGCCGAACTTTTCCTAGGTAGACCCATCCAGGACAATATGTCGAGGAAAATACAAAGAGCGGACTCAAGCGAAGAAGTTATCGGAAGACTGCTATTGAGACAAGAACAGCATATATTGTACCATGATAGAGGCTGTAAAGCTCTACCAACTCTACTTCCAAACCAAAAGATCACAGTTCAAGACCCAGTAACACACAAATGGATGCCTGCCACAGTCAGAGAGAAGATCTACGAAGTACGGCGTTCATACAACATCACCACTGCACCGGGAAGTGACCTGGCGTAACCGTAGTCACATCAGAGAAGCCCCGAGTACTTTCCCTGATGTCAAACAAGGCTCGTGCATTCGGCTACCATGTAGATACGGTTTCACAAACTATTAAGAACTGTCTACCTGAATAACTGTTTAACGTTGAGTTAAGAAATTAATAACAATATAGTTAATGCAGATAAATGCTCCTTTCAGAGGGAGAGGGATGTAATGAAACGAACTTATGTTAATGAGAGGATGCGCATGATTTAGCGAACACATGTGAGTTTCGGAATTTAAGAAATAAAGACAAAGAACACGGAGTATCAGAACCGCAAATCTTCAGTTATTACAATTATTATTATTATTATTATTATTATTATTATTATTATTATTATTATTATTATTATTATTAGTAGTAGTAGTAGTAGTAGTAGAGTAGTAGTAGTAGTAGTAGTAGTAGTAGTAGTAGTAGTAGTAGTAGTAGTAGTAGTAGTAGTAGTAGTAGTAGTAGTAGTAGTAGTAGTAGTAGTAGTAGTAGTAGTAATAGTAGTAGTAATAGTAGTAGTTAAAGACCAGCTGGTACCGTTTGGTTTCGGTGACAGTTTCCAGCTGGTGGCCTTTGTCCCGCGTGATGCAATGTGGGTTGAACACGGATATCTGACGTGGTCCATCGAGAGGGTCCCGTAACTCTTTTAGCACTGCATGTTCTGCTTGAGAATGTCATAACTGAGCTGTCGTCGGCCCCGATACTTTTCTTTTGTGCGTCCGATACCCATAGCACCTTGGACTCCCCGACACAAACTCCACAATGTAATCTTCAGTTCCCCTAGAAAATTACCGAGTGGATTCGCCCTGACCACCACTTTCAAATAACAAAATCAGAGTCAAAGTACAGTGCATTGTTACCCACCATCTCCAGATAGCTGTACAGTTTCAGGCGAGCCCAGCAGGTGGTCAAGGCCACGATAAAGATGATGGTACGACCGCTCTAGGGTGCTGTTTCACCGGTGTAATTGTAGGTGACGTCTAGCATTTCTCCGTTGACGATGCACATGGCGTGAATGAACCCCAAAGTTTCCTGCAGGAACTTGTAAAATCTTACCGAGGTGGTGACTTCCTCCACCCTGCACTTGTTGAGTATCAAATACAAGTGACATTGTGGATATTACTGCACACAAAGAGTAAGTGCAGGATTTTGCCAGTCATGCTTAAGGGTAGGACGTGGTCAAATATGTACCATCCTTTTACTCGCCTGATGGCCCTTTCCACATGTATCCTTACAGTAGCTATTCTCACTGTTTCGAAACACTCTTCTTTGAAAACCTGATCAGCAGCTGATTGCCTTTTAGGTGGTATAAACAACTGAGCTTGTTTTGTTGCTGACAAGTCTCGTATATCGAAGCCATAATTACGTCACCTTGCTCCAGAAAGTCAACAAACGCTTTTTTTCCATTTTTCTATCTGAAATACTGCCCCCATACAGGCTGCTTACAAACGTAACCCAAACATTAGGAGATATTTTAATCAGTCCTTTGAAAGTGTTGTGTGATTTGTACTCTGAATAAAACTTACTCTGCTTTTGGAGATCTTCTGGTTTCTTACACTTGATCTCTGTGGATTCAATGATACAGCGTACATTTTCGAACCTTTTTTGAAAGACTGTAGGAAGATGTTGTTTTATCACATCTTTAGAAGCTCATACTGGGAGGCTTCCCAGCATTGTATGAGGCAATTACTATAGGTTATTATGATGTCAGAAACTGTGGCTACCAAAATGTTAAACCTGAAGGACAAATGGCGCTAAAAAAGACCTAGCCTGAGTCGAGTTAGGAACAACCAAAATTCGTCAATAGGATGAAGACGTCGCTGTGCACCAACAATTCCTACCACGGAATGTTTTCCTGGAGCATTTAAATAGGGAAAAACATCAGCAGCATTTGATTAGGTGGTACCCCTCATACTGCTGTAATACGTTAAATTGGTGCACTTGGTTCTATGTATACCCAAAATTCTAAAAGAGTCTCGTAATCTGGAAACCCGGTGTAAAATTGAATATCCTCGGGGCTTTTAGAGAATCTCTCCAGCTAGAACGTTAAGATATATTTTCTTTTTCTTTTGCTTTTGACAGTTCCCTTTTCAGGAGATTCACTTCTAAACTTTTTGCTTCAGCAAATTCTTCGGGAGTTGGAGGACCTATAAACTCATCAGACTCCAGCATTTCATCGCACAAAGGAGACTCGTCTGACTTTTTCACCCGCGTATGCGAGACGTTTCCTATCCTCAACTTTAAACGTTCTTCTCTAATACTTGTTTTGGCTGGAGACCAAGGAAAAACAGAAGGAATAGCCCCTTTCTTTAAGTCCACCCTATGTCCAGTGAGACTTCGTCTGTAATCGGATGACACGACATGTTCCTGTTCTTGACGGTCTTAAAATACTAATCTCCTCTTCGCATACGAACTTTCCACTTCTTACTGGTTTCAGGATCTAAAGGAGAATTATGGAAAGTTACCTCTACTCGATTGTTATTGCGGTTGTTTCAGGGTGCTGCAGCACATGTTTTATGGCTGTTTTTTTTTTTTTGCTTACATACTGTGGAGTAGTGCTTCAGAGCCGCTGTTTTGTTTCCACAAAGGGCCCCTAAGCCTCGCTTCCATTTGACATCCAGTTTTTTCCTGGGTCAGCGTATACGTATTGGCCTATAATTGTTAGTATCCGATTTAATAATTTATCCTTTTTAAAAGCTGGAGCTACCTTGGCCGTTTTGCATTCGCTTAGGTATATCCCAGTGAAGATGGACTTAAAGAATATGGCAGTAAGCGAAGGTGCGATAATACCAGCAGCCGTCTTTAACAGGTTACTCGGAATCTTATCAAGACCGGTACCAGTGGCTTTTTTATCATCATTTTTTCTTTTAAAAGGTTTAATACAATATCGATACTCGGAGTTTCCAGAGAAAAAAATTTATCAGTGGTTTCCAGATAAAATTCGTGATTTGCATCCACAACAGGAATGTTCTCTTCTAGTAGTCGCGCAATATTTGTAAAGTGTTCGTTAATAGTTTCTGCTATATCAACCGGATTACTAACAATTTTATTGTCAGCTTTGATCTCCAATAAATTGGACGTCTTGCCATTGTTACGGGAGGCGAGCTCGTTAATTAGGTTCCATGTTTTGCCCAAATTACCTTTATTACCTTCCAGGTTGTCAGAAACATAGAGTTTCTTTGCGAGCTTAATTGCGTTATTTGCCCGGGCTCGGTTGTTCGAAAGCCGATTAACCCTCATCCCAGATTAAAAATTAACCAAGAAAATTATTTTTCTATTCCCAAATGTTGTTCAAGGCTGAAAATCGGCAAAACTTTACATGAGAAGAAGTCAACTTTGGAAAACAAAAATAAGCAAAAGAAACTTTCACCAAGAAGTTGAAAATATGAAAATAAAGTTTACTCTAATCCTGGATTAAGTTAATCGGCTTTCGAAAAACCGGGCCCTGGTTTCTAGCACGCTAATATTGATCCCATGCGGCTGAATCATTGGAAGAGATTGCCTTCTTTTTAATTAAATTATAAGGAAATCTCTTGTTCTGGTTTTACAGAGTAGATCACTAGTAATCCATGGTGCGTGTTTATCAACGCAGCAAAGGAATTAGACATTTCTTTTCATTCACGTCACATACCGTTTGGGTCAGAATGCATGCACATCGACATTGGCCTATGCCATTTGGTTGGGATCACTTAAGAACTTGTTTCTTTCGAAGTGCTTAAATTGCCGTGTCTCAATCGTGCGAGGACCATCACGTTCGTAGTGGGCCTTACGTGTGAAGAAAACAAGAGAATGATCACTAATACCAAGGTGAACGACAGGCGATTTTGTAACCTTCCCTTTGGACTTTGTTATGCACAAGTCGATTAGAGTATTAGAAACTGAAATGACACGTGTTGGTTCCCTGATGAACTGGCTAAGACCATAACCATATGTATTGCTTCAGGCAGCAAATAGCAGTCGACATCGTCAAGTATATATATTCAAGTCCTTATTTTCAGCGTCAATTTTGGCAATAATTTTTTTCGAACTCACCAAAAAGATCAGGTGGAGAGCTTGGGGACCCATACCAATTCCCGAGAAGGAATGGTGCTCCCGCGGGTTACTGATTTCGACAAATAGAGACGCCTCACGTATTCAATAGTTAAGATTGGTGCGCAAGAAAATGCAAACACCTCCACCATTCCTTCCATAGCCTGCGAGCAGGCTCTCTCTCTGCGGTGGGAGAGAAGGAGAATCTGCACGCGTCCCTCTGAATTTTTAAGAGCGATGTTTCTCGTGACGTCCGCATTGTTCTTAATATGCCAACCAGAAACTAATTGGCTGTTGAAACAATCACTTCTTTTGTTCCGTGGTTGGCAAATTTGAATATCAAAAGAAATGTGACGTCAATGTCTGTAAACAAGAAATATCGCTATACCGCCTCCTGATGTCACGCTGAGAGAGCTGTCAAAAATTAGCCAATCAGCGCTCACCCGAAGTAAACATTGAAAAAAAAAAGCCACGCTTTTTGTATTTCAAATTGCTTGAGGCAGAAACTCCAAAAAAACTGTAAAGGAAGGAAGCCTTCGCCAGAAAATCCTAACAACTACTGCTGATGCTGTAAAGCGTACCTGAATATTCTGTACAGTAATCGTCGAAGTCCCTTCCACGGAAAATGTATTTCGTTCGTCAGGGAAAAATTTAGTACACAAACTTGGGAAACGTCGGGAATCGTAATAAAGAAATCCGTTTTCCCTGACCGCATCTCCACTATATGAGACTCGTCGACCACAACTGCTGCCAAATTTCGGTAAAGCGAAGCGGAGTTATCTTTAATTTATTTTAAAAAAATACAGACATTACATCTACTACGTCACTCTTTAATACTAGACAGATATTCTAATACCTACACCATTTTATTTTAAAGGCTTATCGAGTATTGGTGATTATAGATATGTATTTTACTAATTCTATAATTTGAAAACTGGATTGTTTTGTTTTCAAGTGTATCCGAGTATTGCGGAGTAATCAGGAGATCGAGCAATCATTTGTGGAGCCGTCTTTTCCTGTGGATAACAGAGACAGAACTTCTTTCCTTCCAGCAGAGAAGCCATTGTATCGCGTTGCCCGACCATTAATTATGCAAAGTTACGGTAAAATTGGAACATTCTAGAATTTTCTCAAACGCATTTCTGACCACCTCATCTCTCGAAGCGATGTATAGGAGCTTGTCAATGGTGACGTCACCAGGTAATTTAATTTCAGCCAATCAGTATTTTGCGTCCAAAATTTGGACGCGACATTCAAAATTCAAAGCCATGCGGGCAGGCCCTCATTCTACACCCAACCCCAGTCCCTCGGAGAGCCTACTCCCAGGCTATTCCTTCCGTTAATTTTACGATCTTTTCTGAGCAGTTCAAAGCCAGGTACATAGACTTCGTTATGATGCACTGTAGAGTCTAATTTAGACTCGTTGATTACTAAAATATCAATTTTAGAAGATGACATAAAAACTCTAAGTTCGTCATTATGGGACAGCAGACAATTAATATTAAGAAAATGAGTTAAGGGACGCATAGACTAACCCTCGACCAAAAATACTCGGTAGATTGGACTTACCGCGGTCGTCACACTTGAAGGCAACAGCCGAATCGGATTCCCAGACGGCATGGTCCTAATCGAAACGTAAATAGTTAATAAAATTCTGAGTGAGACGCGAGTTGCAACGCTTGTTTAATTGAGAGCCACTCCGATTAAGGTGGACAGTTGCTGAAATCTTTGAATGATCAATGAATATCCAGGACATTTGATGGCAAAACTGCTTAAGAACTTTACTTACAGCAGGAACTTAACTGGTCAAGGCTTCATCGTCAGATCTACTGATGAAACGCCACTCTTTTGAGCACGAGCATCTTAACAAGAGCATTTTACTTCTGCGTCCCAGGTATCCTAACAGATCGAAACTGACAAAGTAAAAGTAAGAGGGTATTTACATGAGACTGAGACGAACTCAGACCGGCACGAGTTCGTATAGGCCGCCATACATTTCTTTTTATGTGTTTACATGAGATCGGCCTGACAATGAGCTCAGACCGGTCTGACTTTGTCCGGTTGCTGGACCGAGACGAGAAATTCTCGTACCGGTGTGAGTTCGCACCGGTCCCATGTAAATGACAACAAATCTCAGACCGGGTCCAGAAATTTCAAGCTTGTATGCTTTTCGGTCAGCCCATATATTTTTCTAGACAAAACATATCATCTCATCTCGAAGCCAGGCACCAAGCATTTCGTCCCGGTTTCATGTAAACGGCTGCAAAAATTTCAACCGGTGCAGGTTCATACCAGTCTGAGTTCGTCCCGTTCTCATACCCCATAATTTTAAATAAAGTAAGCCATGCATTTCAGCACTGAAATAATGTCACCTAGCTCGTTAGCTTCAGAATTGTTCCATTCCTCTTTCTAAATAGGCCAATCTTAAAAATTCCGCTCAGGTGATTCTACCATGTATAATTCAGTCGACTCCATTAAGATAAAAGGTAATTTTAGCGGTTTTACTTGCTAAAATCACCCGGTAGATCACACGACGATCAGGCCAATGACGATGTTTCTTGTTTTCAACAGCACGAACTGGCGCGAAAAAAATATTGGGCCAATATCGGAATACGCTAGTTGAGATTCAAAACAATAACAAACGATCGCGTTGAGTCTGGGGAGAAAATGGGCCTTTCAAGTGTCACTAATTGGAGACACTGTAGAATCAACTCTTATCAAATCGTTGGTTTGTTTCTGAGAAGAGGAAAAACAGGAGTATCCGGACAAATCAGATCCACTGGAATAAGAGTAGAGAACCAACAATATCAACCTACATTGATGCCGAGTTCGATGGGAAGCAAATGTTCTCACCACAGCGCCATCCTTGCTCCCCTACAGCGGGGAATGCAAACACGCACTTATCGACTTATTCTAATAAAAGTTTTGCCAACAATACTCGTATAGACACTAGATCTAAAGAGATCGAAACACACCAATAACTGTTCACCGTCTTCACAGCCAAGCTTAACAGAGAATCGACCAATAACATTACGACTTACTTGACCAATCACATCAACGATCATCTGTTACACTAGCCTCGTTCTCAGGACCCCCTCCTCCTCCTCCTCCCTAGCTTCTTAGTGAGGCCAAGGTAGAGGTCCTGGAAACGATGTTGACGTTGCACAAATCACTTGAATCTGACTATGACTTCCGCTCAGGCTGTCGAGAAGTCAGTCAATGTCATCCTAAACGGTCCTTGTCAGAACTACACTCACCTGGACCATCGCACTTGACTTAGTGTTAAATTTGGGAGGGCTGAATCTGATACTTTTGACACAAAGCCAATTGCCTGGTCCACCGAGACATTATGTGGCCTTCTGTGGAAAATAATAACCCGGTTGTACTCGGCGGACTTGGAAATACCGGTAGCAAGGGACTTTAGAACCAAAACACCGGTTAAAGGATAGTTCGGCCAGAGGGTTGGCCACCTGAGTCTTCTTGATAATTGCCTTTTTCACATCTAGATATTATAAACGTTAGGATCCATTTATCAAACTAAATGGGTATAGTTTGATGTTGAAATAGCACCAACGCCTTCTGTAAAAAAATGGTAGCCAAACCAAGCGAGTTCAAAAGAACAAATCATTAGTGGATTCAGAGCCCCAACGGAAATACAATTCGGTGTAAACAAAGAACACGTCAACCGGAACACACATCCATGCACCCTCATGGGAGCAGAGACTGTTCGGAAAGGACAGAAAAAAAATGGAGTTATGGAGTAACGCCATGTAAGAACTGAAAAAGATAGATGTAGAAGCAACGTGTGTTACTGGAAAATGGGCGCTACGCGAGTCTTTAACATTCCCAGGCTGTAAAAATTTGAAATTTTTTCAGGTTACAAAGGGGAACATTGGACAGAGAGCGATGGCTGGCATTACATCCAAGCCTACAATGCTTTCAAGGAAATGTTTCCTCGCATTTCTACGGGGAGTCCCCGCGATCCTTGGCGAGTCGAGGACCCAGGAACACGCAGACAAGATACGATGAAGAATTCACGGGTAAAATGTGCAATAACGAATATTTCCAAGACTGGAGAGTCCGTTGATGCGAAAGAACCTAAAGTTTAAAAGACGACTGTGCTGAATGGAGGATAAACTGATATTTTAGACGAAGATTGAGGTGATTGATTTGGGAAATGAGCTTAAATATTGTCAGCGTTGTGCTATGTCTTCCCAGAATGATTCGCCATTGCCAGCTTAAGCCTTGCGGCCACCGGTTGACGAACCAGACGAGTTAAACGATACGAGTTTTTCCCTCCCCAACAAGAAAAATGGAGGCCCGGCCGCCAAATACTTCGTATCTCTTATACACGCAGCATCGTCTTGGAGACAATGAGGAGGTTAAAGACGTTCGTTATGTTTGGTGACTCGGCGATACTCAGAAAATTCCGATTGCTCTCTTGGGAACTTTGCAAAACTTGATCATAAACCTACGACCTTCAGAATACCATTACTGATGCTCCACCATCGACCTTTTACCTGGGCAATTAAAGGTGAATGTGTTTCGGCCATACTGGTAGGATTTAAAAAGTTGTCGAAATGAAGTATTTTCGCTTAGGGTGAAAGGAGTAACTGTGGCAACCATCGAGGTCTTTCCCTTCTATCTACTGCAGGTAAAGTGTTCGCAAAGATCCTTCTAAACAGACTAAAGCGGGTATCAGAAAGTGTTCTTCCTGAAAGCCAATGTTGTTTCAGGGCCGGAAGGTCAACATCCAACATGATATATACCCTGCGTCAACTTCAAGAGAAAGCTATCGCACAACAACAGCCTGTGTACATTGTGTTTGTCGATTTTTCTAAAGCTTTCGACACGGTTGATGGAGCCACACTGTGGAAAGTACCAACCGCCACTACAGCAACAAGAGCACGAGCAACCTGTTATGGAAGGAGATGGAGAGGCTTTGAAGAACACTGACCCAATCACCAACCTGGGTAGAACTGTCACTGACAAGAACCCGTCCGATGCCGAGATAGACCGCAGAGTTCAGGGAGCCTACAAAGTATTTGGGTCTTACAAGGAACGTCTCTGGTCGCCTCATGCTGTCAAACTCTGCACTGAGATCAAAGTCTAAAACGCTGCAGTGCTACAATCACTTCTATATTCCACCCAAACGTTGATCCTCTACCGTAGAAACATCAAACAGCTGACAAAAGTCCACCACCTACAGCAGGTCATGAACATCAAATGGCAAGACAAAACTCCAGACGTGACGGTCCTGGAACGAGCAGCAGTTGCGAGTGTGGAAGCCTCGATTGCCGCTGTCCAGCTCCGCTGGGCTGGACATGTCTCTCGCATGACTGATAACCGCCGCTCTATGCAAGTGTTTTACAGTGAGCTAGTGGATGGGAAGCGAAAGAGTGGCGGTCAGAAACTGCAGTATAAGGATATGCTGAAACGTGAAGTATACCGAGGTTGATGCTGATGCCTGGGAAGAAAACAGCCTCATCCCGATCAACATGACGGAATGTCTTACACCAAGCAATAAAGAGAGTTGAGGAGAGGCGAGCATCCGACTATCTGACTGCTCATGCTCGGGACCACTCAGTTCCTAGTGACAGTGACTTCAGCTGTGACAAATGTAAAAGGCTATGAAGATCCAGAGCTGGTCTTGCAGCTTACCTACGAGTATGCAAGAACAAACCAACATGACTTACTCGCCCTCTTTCTTCTACCGTGTCTACATCGAAAACGCTTGACTGCCGATGATGATGATGATGATTTTCGCTATTGTAATGAAGGAGTTGTTAGATGTTAATCTCACTTAAAGGAAATAGCGGGGTGTTCTTTTTCGATAGCAAGAGAGGATGAGGCGAGAGAACACATTCACCATATATGGGCCTCTTCCAATGATATATATTTTTTTCAATCTAACTTTTACTCGTGGTCATGATGCTCGGCTATTTTACGAAAGACATCAGGGGCCGGTTGCTCGAAGCCTGGTTAGCGCTAACCGTTGGCAAAGAGGTTTCAATGGTATTTAACGCTGGTTAGCGCTAACCGTGCTTCGGGCAACAACGGGCTTGGTATATGAGATATACGAGAAACTACTTGTGACTAATCATCGGCTAGGCGAGCATGGGCACGAGACCAAAATAACTTTTACAGCGTGAAGAGAAGCTTAAAATAGATTAACAAAAACCGTCATGGAGCAAGGGGATGTGTTCTTTCCCTTCATCCTCTCTTCTCAATGACGAATCAGGGCACTCATATTCGGCAAAAATCTGAGTGCTCCTGTCTTTTCTTTAAACATCTTCTTATGGTCTGGTACAATCGTAACGTTGGTCAACAG
>OX421446.1:44949608-44964608 GCA_949126865.1 Montipora capitata | reverse complement strand
CATCGCTTTGAATAAGGCTACTATTTTGGCTCGAAATTTGCATCGTTGAATTTAGCACGTAGTGCAGTGCTTGCTTATACCATCACGGCTTGGAATTTCTGGCAAAAACGGTCCCGTGTAAACAGTTCCAAACCACGTCGATTTTGACTCGGTTTCGTAGTAATGAAACTGTGTCGATGTGGAACCACGTTCGTGTAAACGCTGCCTTACTCAGCCGTTCACAACAGCACAGCTTCCGGCTTACATTACAAAAACAAAAAGACTTAATATGCTAAAGGACAGAATTTCTAGGGAGTACTCCATATAACTATTTACAATTGAAATCAACCCAGTTCTAAACGGTTTCTTGAAGAGAAGCTCTGAGGTAATCTCAAATCTCCTTTCCCCCCCCCCCCCAAAAAAAAAAAAAACAACAACAACAACCACAACCTCCAAACAAAATTTACTTGCAGATAATCTAGTGGGATAAAAACTTTAAAAGTGTAACTGTTACGCTAAAACAAGGTCTACTAATTAATTGAGAGACTAACACAAAGACAGCACGTAGAAAACGCGACCTAGAGAATACAATAAAAGGCAGAACTAAACTCCTGCAAAACTAATGACGCGGAAAATGAACATGCTTATTTGAAACACATTTGTACGAACCCTTAAATTGAAAAAAATGTAAAAACCTAGGTTCATGGTTATGCTCCAAGATCTATGGCTAGTTTTCTGTTTTTAGAAGGAAAAACGGCCACTGCACAAAAGGAAAGGTCTTTGAAAAAAAAAAAGAGGCTTCTTAAAACATATGAGATCTCATACATTTGAACTGAGGAATGGCCATACAGATAGCTCAGTTGGTAGAGTTTATACAGATAAAAGGCAATCACATGTGTTGGCATCATTCACTTCGTTTCAACATGACCGATTGGTAGATCACTGTAAAGCAATCGCATGGTCACAGGTTTGTTTCCCGTTCAAGCCGGAGTTTACTGCGATGATCTTCCATTCCATGTCCCGCATTGCGCAGTACGAATATACGAAAGTTTCCTTGTCGGTGCTATGCTCTCCCAACTGAGCTATGAAGCCACTCAGTTGGTAGAGCATTTCATCGTCATCGCAGAGGTCATGGGTTTGAATCCCGTTGAAGCCACTTGAAATTTTCAGGTGTCTATAAGAGACAATTGCTTAAATTGTCCAGATAAGTGCGACGATCACTTCTCGCTTTCAACCATAACCCACAGTACAAACCTTTATCAACTATTTATCGAAGTGACGGTGGCTAGTGGTGGATGTTTACCGACTAGCCGCGAAGGGGCGAGGTATTTATTCACCACTAACCACCGACACTGAAGTGAATAGTTGTTTTTGTATACATTAAATGCAGTTCTTCCATAAAGCGGGTAGTTGGTCGTAATTTGCTCTGCTGATGGAGATATTCCTGTATGTCATCTTGTAAGACTCTACAGGGTTGAGGAAAATTGTACAAAGCGGCTCAGAATCTTGACCCAAGGTTTGTCTTCTCTTGTTTGACATAAGTGAGATGGATGTTTTCAGTTCTATTCCGTCACCGCATTGAGGGCTAACATGAGATAGCATTGCGCCTGCGCGAACTCAGTGTGTTGCCGCCTTTCAAAGCGAACGCACGTTTATATTTTAGGTTTTAAGCAATAATTTGCTATACAGCGTCAGAATACCTGGCAACGAGAAAGATCATAATTCCGCCCATGAGAAACGAGTAGTTTCAAGAGGCTACTGATGCCTTTTCTCTGTTTGCTAATGCTAATATTGAGCTTAATCACAGGCGTAGAGAGTTGATAAGGCCTGACGTGCATCATGACTATAAGCATTTGTGCTCCTCATCCCTTGCCATCACAGATCAATTGTTTGGGATGATTTACCAAAGCAAGTAAAAAACTTGACAGAAGTCAATCGTGTTGGTAAAAAGGTCACAACAAATGGTGGCTCATCCTTCAGGTCTCATTTGGATTCTAGAAATTCTAGAAACTACATGTCACACTCTTCAAGTGGTGGACGACCATACCGTCAGGCCAGAAGGCCTTTTTAGGCTGGCGCTTCCACAACCGGCAAAAAAACTTCCCGAGCCAAAGGAAGACATAGCAAGGAAACTCAAAGTAGACAATAAGAGTCTGGATCATGTTTCTAATGTTGATGTTAAGGTGAGCAAAACTCTAAACCTGTCTAATGACTGTGTTGCTGGCCGACTGAAACAATTTTCTTCTCAGTGGCAGAATATTACATCAGATCATTTTATTCTTGATAGTATGACTCAGTACAAAATTGAATTTGCTGCTGGGTTCCCACAGCAAGAGGCTGTCCCAAGGGAAATCGGTTTTTCCCTTCAGCAGCAACATATTATTCAAAATGAAATTGACAACTTGTGATCAAAGAGACCAATCACTGTGAAGGGGAATTTATTTCTACTATATTCATCCGCCCTATATAAGTAAGATGGCACTTATAGGCTCATATTAAATTTTAAACATCTTAATGATCATGTGGAGTATCATCACTTCAAGATGGATACTCTACATCTGCTATCAGGCTTATGAAACAGAATTCTTACATGGCTTCCGTAGATTTACGGGATGCTTACTACTCGGTTCTCATTGATGAGGACTATCAAAAGTTTCTCAGATTTAGCTGGAGAGGACGATTGTTTCAGTTCACTTGTTTACCTAATGGTCTTTCTTGTACCCCACGCCTCTTTACGAAAATTTTAAAACCTGTTTATGCTACCCTTAGAAACGAAGGGCATCTAAATGTGGGATATATTGATGACTCATATCTACAAGGAGATACAATACAAGAATGTCAGACTACCATTACTGATACTTGTTGCTTATTTCAAGAGCTGGGTTTTATTATACACCCGGTGAAATCAGTGCTAAGACCAATCCAGACAATTGTTTTTCTGGGTTTTGTTCTGAATTCTGTCAGTATGACTGTGTGCTTGCCTACAGAAATGGTTTTTCGAATCAAAGAGCGGTGCAGTAGTCTGGTTTGCAGTGCCGCAATTTTCTATCCAGGAACTTGCAGAAGTTATTGGACCACTAGTGTCTAGTTTTCCAGGTGTGCTTTGTGGCCCACTTTTTCTATAGACACTTAGAACATGATAAAACCATGGCAATTAGACAATATAAAGGAAACTTTATCAGGCAGGTATAAAATTATCGCAAGAAAGCCTTGCAGAACTACAGTGGTGGTGCAATAATATTGAGACAGCTGAATACCCTACTTGTACACCAAACTCAAAGATTGACGTTACTCTGTACACTGACGCCTCAAACAAGGGTTGGGGTGTAGTCATGGGTAGGGAAAAAACAGGAGGCAGATGGACTGAAACTAAATCAAACAATCACATTAACTATCTCGAACTCATGGCTGTATTCCTTGGTTTGAAAGCCCTCTGTATTAATATGACATCTGTACACATACGCATTTATTCGGACAATACCACTACTGTTAACTATATTAACTCTATGGGAGGCACACATTCTATGGAGTGCACCTCTGTCGCCAAGGAGATTTGGCTGTTCTGTATTCAGAGAGAGGTCTGGACTTCTGTAGCTCATATCCCGGGGAAGAACAATATTCAGGCGGACAGAGAGTCTAGGGTTTTTACTGACAATAAAGAATGGATGCTCAGGAAAGACATTTTTCCAAACGTTACAGCAATTTGGGGGGAAACCCACAATAGATCTCTTTGCCTCAAGGCTAAATGCGCAGGTCGCTTGTTATGCATTTTGGAGACCTGATCCTGGAGCAACTTATGTAGATGCTTTTTCTATCAGCTGGGAAAACCAATTTTTCTATGCGTTTCCCCAATTCAGTTTGATTGCTCGTTGCCTGCAGAAGATAGCAAAGGAGAAGGCAGAGGGCATAATGATTGTTCCTTTATGGCCCACTCAGCCATGGTACTCACAGCTGTTACCCCTTATCGTGGATGTTCCAAGGACACTTTCACAACAACTGACCACGCTCAAAATTCCCGGGAGAGAACACGAACCACACCCGCTAATCAAGAAGATGGTTCTGATGGCATGCAGATTATCAGGGAATCCCTCGCAGCACAAGGGATTTCTCAGAAGGCTAGAGACATCATCGTCCAATCTTGGAGGCAAGGAATTCAAAAACAATACTCATCTTACATTAAGAGGTGGACTTCGTTATGTTATAGACAACAAATTGATGGTGTTTCTTCCACTATATCCCAAGCATTAGGTTTTTTAGTTGAACTGTATGAAAGTGGAATAGGATATAGTGGTATAAACACTGCTAGGTCGTCTTGGTCATGTGTTGTCAAACCCATAAATAGGATATCATTGGGCTCCCACCCTACGGTTACAAGGTTCCTCAAAGGCGTTTTCGAATCAGGACCCACAGCACCTCGATATACACAAACTTTGGACGTTGGCAAAGTACTCAGCTACCTTCAGACCATACCAAACTCAGAGGATGTATCGTTAAAGGACTTGACATTAAAAACTGTCTTACTAGTATCGTTAGTGTCTGCCAAAAGAGGCCAAACCATTCATTCTTTTAATCTTAATTATATCATTAGTTCCGAAACTTTCATTACGTTTGCATTGAGCAAACCGCTCAAACAATCAAAACCAGGCGTTAGGCCAATGGTAGTTCAGTTTACTTCATATCCTGCTGACCCTCGTATTTGCGTGGTCACTACTCTCAAGATGTACTTAGCTCGTACAAGGTGTAAACGTGGGGATTATAAGCAATTGTTTATTAGTTACTTGAAACCTTTCAAGCCAGTGTCTAGACGTACTATTAGCAGGTGGATTAAGGTTGTTATGTGCAGCTCTGGGATAAATGTAGAGGTTTTCCGGCCACACAGTACCAGGGCTGCAGGCACATCCAAAGCAAGTGCCAGTTTTGTCCCTTTGGATCAGATTCTATCTACAGCTGGGTGGAGCTCAGTCTTTACATTTGCTAAGTTTTACAACAAACAAATTGATGTCAAGAACAGTTTTGCTGAAGGTGTTTTGCAGTCTGTAGGCCAAGTGATAATAAACTGTTGTTACCGTTTATGGATCCTGTGTTGACTGTTTTTGCATGTGTGCAGTGTGCTTTGAAGTCTCATGGGAGCCCCCCAGTGCGGTGACGGAATAGAATTCAAAAATTAAACGAGACTTACCTGGAAGTTGAAGTTTGATTGGAATTCTATTCGTCACCAAGCACTGAGGGATTACATGCCCTCCCAACTTATTCCCTCCCATTTCCTTGACAGGGAGCTTCTCCACTGCACACATGGTAAGTGCTTTAAAAACTGAGTTCGCGCAGGCGCAATGCTACCTCATGTAATCCCTTAGTGCTTGGTGACGAATAGAATTCCAATCAACCTTCAACTTCCAGGTAAGTCTTGTTTAATTTTTGAAGTAAACGCTTATTTTAATAGTTAGTCACCCGTACTTATCAATTGGTCCACATTGGTGGCTACCAGTTACTCAAGTTAAGTTTCGAAGGGATATACTTAAAGCTGAGTGCCGGTTTATTTTTAATTTGTTTAGAGCTACTTTTTTCTCTATATTGCAATTTTTGGTGTATCTTTAGAAGCTCTGATAAGGTTGCATGATGCCTGGAGGACCTATGACTAGAGCAGAAACGAAAGGAGAGAGAAAGAGAACGACAACGACAAACAGAATACCAGTACTAGATCAACTGAACTTGGTGGAAGAAGTTACTGCACAAATTCTTTCCTTCGGCAGTAAACCGTTTGTTAATTTTACGGATGCGTATTTTTAAAAAGTGGTTCAATAGTGTTTTTCCTTTGTTGAGGAATGAAACTAGAATTTTTAGTCTCAACTGGAATTAAATAACAATTATCTGTATTCTTTTGGACATGAAGAAATAATTGATTTGTTTGTTTTGCTATAAAATGCGAGCGAACAAGCGCTTTTTTAATCCGTTTGCCCAACTGTTTTTCGATGTGCCCCGACATCGACAAGAAAATTGTGCCCTTATGTTATAAACACGTAATTGCAATGAGTTTTCGTAAAATTAGGGAGAAATATTACCACCTAAAAGTAACTTGTTGGATCGGATCTTGTTTGAAGTTTCATTGTCCTTTCTTGGTTGCATTGCCGTATTTTGCCGAATCTTGTTCCAAGCCAACCTGGCGTGTTTCAATGAGATACATCAAAATGTGAATGATCTCGTTTTCAAAGATAAAGTGGAATAAAGAAAATCTGTAAAACTCTTTTTTGACCTCGAACTGACAAAGTTTCCTGACGGTTTCTAATTTTAGCGTGATTCCTATTCACTGGCTATTGACAGTTGACTTAGAAATAGCTTTTTTTCCCATTCGCTCGCTGAGGGTGTGCGCGTTTTCTTTTAAAACTCATGCGATTCAAGAAAAAATCATTGCCAAACTGGTGAATTCCAAAGTAAATTTCACTCGAAAAACCGATCTCATACTCATCCCTTCATGATTCATGCAATGTCGGTTTTTTTTTTCGCGTGAAATTTACCGTGGATTTCACTAGTTAGACAATGAAATTTTCTATAGAGGAAAGTAGAGAAAATGATTTAATGAATTAAGCAGCAACCGGAAACACCAAAACGCGGATAATTCGAAAACCTTTTATTTTCATTAACCCTACAGGCAATAGAAATAAATAACCAGGGAGCTCCGCTGTTAGGCTTGGCTACTCTATATATTAGTTCATGAAGGAAAATAAAGAAAGTGTTTATAATCTGACATCCTGATGTACATAAAAATTTCTTTCGATTTTCTTCGCCGGATTTCGATAGAATCCAGAATCCATTTCGGTGGAACCGTAATCCATGACTCGGGATCCGGAATCCTATGGGCTGAGATGTGGAATCCGAGGGCTACCTGGACTCCACAACATAGGGCGATTTAGATGCCACGAACCAAAAGTCTAATGGTTGGCAAGTCATGAACACCGAATGTGTGCATTAAACAAGCTGTTCACAATACTTATTTGGTCTTAGGGATACAGAACGAACTCGCAGTTGACCCAACCTTACTCAGTTTGTAGAGCAAGTGCAGCGCCATCGCACTGTTATGGGTTCAAGTCCTGTTCCCGATTTGATTTCTTCAAACAACTCAGTCAACGTGTTTGAAGGTGACAAGGTGATGATGATTTATTTAACTCAGCTCAGTTTCACATAATATAAAGAATATATATATATATATATATAGGTAAAATATACATAGGCAACAAAAGAGAGTACAGCTAAGGTGTAATAACAAAATAGGGAGCGAGTTGGGATCATCCAAATAGCAAAGGCTAATCTAGTGGATGGCATTAACATTAACAGTAATAACAGAAATGATTTTTCGTTAAGGTCGCCGCATTCTAGCCGATTTTGTTTCGTATAACTGCAGATTTCTTATCCGGGAAAAATCGGCTAAATTTGTCGGGCCACCAGCTTGCCGCACACTAGCCGATTTTTTGTCGCGACCAACTGCGCCGAGGCTTGGGACCCACTCATCCACTCATCACTTGCAGCAAGCTTGTCCTCCTTTTCAGGTGTCCACTACTCGAAAAATCTGTTCGATCTCCGCCATTCTCTACTTGCACAAATCCCATAATGCACCTCTTTTACTCCCCAAAAGTTTGCATAATCATTGTTTGCAATTTCTCGACAATGCCTATGCAAATTTTTGGGGAGTAAAAGAGGTGTATTTTGAAATTTGTGCAAGTACTAGAGAATGTTGTAAAAGACGCTTGCTCACGGGACTCTTTATGACACTTCCTAACTGGTTGCGGCACGTGCAAGGCCTGACAAAAAAATCTTGGTCGACCGCACAATATCCGAGAAGGCCCGACAAGACATTTTGAGATCTAGCCCTGTCAAAATCGTCTGACAAGCCCCGATCTTGTCGCAGACTTGTCTGAATTCACCGCACACTAACCTACAAGTAAAGAGTTTCCGTCGGCCGACAAAAAATCTGCTATTGTGCGGCGACCTTTAGGGAGCTTAAGCACGCGACGTTTTTGAGCCACCGGGAACGGCAGCCGGAAGTGAACATATCGCATTCCAGGACAGAAGTCTCTCACAGCTTTTGAACCTATTCGTCTCTAACAGAGACGCGATGCTAAACAATACAAAAGTGATCCGTTGTGTGAAGACAAGGCAAACAGAAGAACAGCTCTCTTCCGGTTGCACTCCAGATCTCAAAAACGTGGCATGCTTAAAAGCTCTGTCACCTGTGCCACGTCAGCCAATAAAAAATGTTCCTCTTGCCTCCAAGCTTTCGAGAAGGATGCAACACCTGTTCCAATTCTCTGGATAAACACAGTAGAAACTTCTAAACCAATTTTTTTCCAGCATGTCGAAGGGCAACAATGGAAACAACTTTATTTTCACTAGCACGGTCTCCTAGATAAACACATTAAACTACGACTAAATGACTATAACGCGAAATGTAAGAAACACACACAGATATCAATTTGCTAGTTGGCCAGAGAAACACAGAAACTTTCGAGTTAACCAATAAAGGATTTTTGCAGACTGTACATTGCAGCATTGTTATCTGTGCCTCATGATTCAATACTTTATTCGTAGCTGAATAATTGAAAAATGATATCCTTTTCACGGTCCTAATGAGGCAAAAAGTGTAAACAGATTCCCCAAGACCAACGAAAACTCAAATAACAAAAACAAAAAAGAGAGGAAAGAGGAAAAGGAACAATAGTTAATTAGAGCGAGTTTCAATCTATTGTCGTAAAACCAAAACTAAAGTAATTACTTTGGCCAATCAAAAAGGACGGACACAATCCGGTAAACCAATCAAAACTCGAAGTAATTACACGTGGCCGACAAAAAGCGCAGGAAAAGGTGCACGCGCGAGCCATGATTGGTTTTGGTTTCACTTCTGACTGATTGAAAAAGTGGCGCGAGAACTTGGAACCAATCACTGACTGAAGTAATCATAAACCAAAGCAATTCGCTAATTAATTACTTTCCACACTCAATTGACAACCGCTATACAGCAAATGACAAGTTTTTGAGCTTACAATGTTACCAAGATAATCCAATACGAATGAAAAGTGATTAAAAGAGGAGAACGGACTTGAGAATCAGTGTAATAGTCAGTATGATATACCTCTTCAAAATTCAAAATAAATCGATTGGTCCAGAATTTAACAAATAAACCCAATAATCACACATTTGGCCATTTTCAGAGAACAATTTGTCAAACTTGAAAACATTTTCAGGTCAGTTGAATCGATTTTCATCTTCGCCTGGCTATTGTAGATATGTTTCTTCTTTTATAATTATAATATAACTTTCCGAAATGATGCCAAAACGTACGCCTTGACTCTCGTTCCACTTTTCTTCAGAAAACACACCACCTTGTCTCCAAGTTCAACGCAGATCATTGCAGGCCACTCTACAGCAACAAAGCTGCCAAAATTGTCAATCACGCATTATTGTACACACAAATGCTTATTGAAGTCATGTATTAACAATTTAAGAACATTTATATACGCATGTGAAAATAAGCCAGTCTTTTAGGACATGTGCTTTCACCGCTTGTTGCAATGATGGATCAAGGATAACAAAAACGAAACTCTTTTCATGTTGGTTGCAAACCGATTGATCGGAATGCAAAGCTTGAATTATAGCTATTCGCCAGAATCATCCTCCGCAGTCAATGGGTGCATCTGTTGTACGTGTTCCCCTCTTTCCCTTTTTGATTTCGTGAACTTACTGGAAGGAGGCAAGCCAACGGTTTTAAGAGCATCATCCTCAGGGTTCTTCTTTGTCACCTGCTGTACCCTTCCACTGCCATCTGAGGTGCCAGCATCATGGTGTTTGGGTACAGTCTTCAAGCTTTCTTCTGCGATAGTACTGGCATCATTACCATTCAGCTGTTGATTTTATAAGTTAAACATCAGTGGTAAATGATGAACAAGCAGTGACAAGGGCAATTAATACGACAGGAATAAAAAAATGTTACAGAAAAAAAAAAAAAAAACATTATCATCTTCAATATGTGCCTAAACATCATGCGCCTTGACAAAACCAACTATGGCAGGACAACCTGCATTAGCATGGATTTGAGTCATATTCATTCACGCACTTAGTTTGCTGCCTCATCCATACTCACTCGTTCACTAAATGTCAGAGGGGTATGCTTAATGAAAAAAATGTCAATTTAAATATACTAATTAAAATATACTAATTAAAATATACTAAATATACTAAGCATGATTTGTATGATAAAGTGAGAAACATATTTAACAATTATTGCTCGAGCCCGAATGGGCTCTGAGTCAATAGCCCATGAGGCCGAAGGCCGAATGGGCTATTGACACAGAGGCCATGAGGGCGAGAGAAATAATTACTGGGTTGCCCTATGGCAATCCCAGTCGGAAAATAGGTAGATTTCCGTTTTTTTTTTTGTATTTTTTTCCGTGTCGGTAAAAGTCTTGCCAGTCACTCCCCTGGTAAGTGGTGTCTTTGTGCATAGAGCCTTCTGCGCGTATTTTCTTAGGATCGAGAGGGTAGTGGAACTGCGTAGATTTCTCTGGTGGACACAGTAGAATCATTAACTTAGCCTGCAATGGCGTCGAAAGTCATGTAACGCGAATGGCGTTTTAGTGGATCCTTAAACAAAATATACCCTTATGGAGCTCAATAATGGAAAGTCAGTTGGATAAACTAGGCAGGAATCTCAAAAGCGACGAGTAATGGACTTCGACAACAATCTATCGCCCGTCGAGACGAAATCAAAGTGAGCTGTATTTACCTGAAGTACATGGTAATTTGACACGATTGAGTTTCTTGTCTTCACGCACGCAATGAAATAGGAAGAGGTTTTCGCCTCTAAGAGCAAATATTTTGTTTGTTTCACAGGCTCCCCAAGCTGAAAATACGGGTGTATGCGACAGCTTGTGTATATAGAGAATTGTATGGGAAAATCACCGATCGTAAAAAAATTGTGTAAATAACTATCTCATTTGAAATAAAGTTTTCCTACCTCAAATGTGTGACCAACTTGTCTCTTTTGCCGAGTTTCGAGCCATTCTGACGCCGTTTAGTGAAGTGATCCGGAAGGCCGTTACTGAAATAATAGGAAGGCCGGTAACTCCATCCATCGCCGGTCAGACCTCACTCCACAAATCGTTTTCTCCTCAACAGGAAAAGTCCCGAATCGCAATAAAAACAACAGTTCCATAAAGCCCAATAAATTTCACTCCAAATACGTGTGTTTCGGCGGCCGAAAGACTCGTGACGAACGAAAACTTTGCCTTAAAATTCACCACTTCGGCTTTCCTCAGAGGCTTGTGACCGGGCAGTCAACAACGGAAACTCGCAAGATGGTTTCACCCTCAACTCTGATTGGTCCATTTGAATTTGACCGCGCGCTGGCAACACGACCGTTGTTGACTGCTCGGTCACAAGTCAACAACGGTCGTGTTGCCAGCGCGGGGTCAAATTCAAATGGACCAATCAGAGTTGAGGGTGAAACCATCTTACGAGTTTCCGTTGTTGACTGCCCGGTCACAAGCCTCTGAGGAAAGCCGAAGAGGTGATTTTTAAGTCAAAGTTTTCGTTCGTCACGAGTCTTTCGGCCGCCGAAACACACGTATTTGGAGTGAAATTTATTGGGCTTTATGGAACTGTTGTTTTTATTGCGATTCGGGACTTTTCCTGTTGAGGAAAAAACGATTTGTGGAGTGAGGTCTGGCCGGCGATGGATGGAGTTACCGGCCTTCCTATTAGTTCAGTAACGGCCTTCCGGATCACTTCACTAAACGGCTTCAGAATGGCTCGAAACTCGGCAAAAGAGACAAGTTGGTCACACATTTGAGGTAGTAAAACTTTATTTCAAATGAAATAGTTATTTACACAATTTCTTTACGATCGGTGATTTTCCCATACAATTCTCTATATACACAAGCTGTCGCATACACCACGTATTTTCAGCTTGGGGAGCCTGTGTTTGTTTCAATAAAATTTTCGCTGGAAAAGGATTCTGTGGTATTTTCTGCCTTTGTGAATTATAATATCATGTTGTGTATTGAATTTTCGAGCTTAAGGTTGAAATGTGGTATGGGAGAAGTTTTTTAGTATTGCTCTGTAAGCAGGAAGGGTTCACAGGCCTGTTGGAAGCGTGCTTGAGTTTCAACAAAATGAGCCCCAAAATCAGTGAAAAATTGTGACGCAGATGAATAATAAAGTAGCTGCTATTTCCAAAATGATGGAATTACCTGGTGATAAATAACGTCGTACACGTCTTGGAGGGTAAATTTTGACTTTGCATAAACAAGAGTTGGGCGATTGTGATCTTTGTTTTGACTTCGCTCATTTCATTGTCAAACTTTATAACACTTGACAGAAAAAGAAACTTTCAAAAACCCGGTATCTTGCCATCATTTGACACAGATACTTCACTGTTTGGCGAGTAAACATGCCGCGGTAACTTAATCACGGCGCCCGCTGAATTCCGGCGATGTCACTTTCGATTTTGCGATTTATTTGAACGTAGCAAAAATCTCCCAAAATGTTTGTCGCTGATCGTAACTTTTTCTATTCTATATTCACGGTTCAAAATTAATGTTGTTTTCATGTCGAAAATATTTTATTCTCGATCGACCGTCCCGGAAACTTCGTTCTGCTCTTTCTAAAAACTGTGTATCAATAGTTATTTGCTTTTGCATCAATATTTGTTTTGCATAAAGCAAGCTAAGAGAATCTGTACCTTGCTGAGTTCGCATTTGTTAGCGTTAATAGTATTTTCGGTCAGATGCTTCTGTTTTAAGAGGGGTTTATTGTTTTGGTCTCCCATCCTGACACTAACCCCGCCCGAAAGGGCTTAAGGACGTTCGCGCCAATTGTTTCTGCGCATCCTTACTGCGCACGCAAATGCACACGCCACGTCATACACGAGCGCGCGCGCTAAGTAATAAAATGAGAAATGATAGGGCAAAAGGCCATTGCTATAGCTTTGCCTGGATTTAACGGTCTTGGACGTTCGGTGACCCCTATTTTTCTTTCCAGAAACGGATTTTATTTACAATTATCTCCACGTTGTCCAAAAATGAACAAAAAATCAATGTGGGAAGTTAAAAAAATTTCAAGATTTCTGCTCACGGGATATCAAATCATGCCATCTTGCGGCTGCAAGGCGAGTGAAACTGTGGTCGCTAAATGCGAACTTGATCTTTAAGGAACCTCACCAGTTGACTAAATTCACTAAATAAGTCCACTTAAACAATATTTGGCAGAGAAAATTTCACTTCAAAGATTTAATTGCAATATATTTGGGTTTACAGACACTGGCCTTATTCGCTAACGAAGCCCGATTTTGTCACATTTTGGGTGTTTTTCCGGGCATGTTCTCTCCAAAACGAAGTCGGTGACCCCCCATTTTTTTTACATTTCTGACATTACTAACTCATCATCTTACAGTGGTAAAAGTTTCAGAAAAAAATCAATGTTGAAAAATTTTCGCGCGAACGTCCTTAACTTCAGTGAATTTTAGTATACAAAGCTGTCAGATGCTCAGAGGGCACACTTGTGGTGCAAAGAAGTTGTGAGGGAACTTAAAAATTATCAACATGTCAGCACAGAAGCCAATGTTTCTCGCTTCTCTTTTATTTGTTATTCTTCAGAGACTGGAATGCTGTATTTCAATACCACACAATTCAGTGCCTTCTGATTTTCTGTAACACGTACCACAGGCAACCCAGTGTATGCTTCACGGAAGCATCTCGTTGTTTTAGTAAAATCCAACTAGTTGGTCAAAAAAATATCGAGACAAAACATCTTTCGCTAGTTAAAGCTAGACTTTAATTGTTGTTTTGGTTTTCAAAGCCAGCGCTTTTCGCTACTAGTGGGCTATAACAAATAGCCTACTAGTAGTTCAACCAATCAGAACGCAGCATTGATAATAGACCACTAGTTGGATTTTACTAATAAAGGATAGACACTTTCATTAAGCCCGGCCTATTTTTCAAAACAAACTAAAATCTACTATAACGTTAAAAGCTTTCCTTTAAGAAAGACAAACACGAAGTTTATGAGATGTAGAGATTTTTTTTCATTTTTTATTTATTTGATTGCATAATATAAAGGTCCATTTGAGTGGATATTTAGTCGATGGAGCGTCAGGTTGATATCTTTGTCGAGGAGTGCGAGGTCTCTAATTTATCTATTGCTTGTTTTCTCAGACTTATAGTAATTTTTCGACTGCTCGTTCACGCATAAAAGTAGAAATAGATTCTCGATGAATTAGCATGGGATATTTGCTTTAATTTTTTTTTTTTTTGTTTTTTTAAGGGCACCAAAATGACCGCCTAATCGAGAATAGTGTGATTTCGATTAGAAAGCCAAAAGAGCTTACAGCTAAGCAACCTCTTTCCCAGGGTCCTATCCCGCTCCAGGGGAAGGGATGAACAGAGAGACCCTGGGAATGCTGTTGACCCCCGAGTTTTCCTTTTCGATCAATGTTTGATATCAGCGTTTGAATCAGAAGTTCAGAACTTAACTTTTGAATTTATATAAACTTTACCTTAAAAATGGAAAACTGCTCTCACGTTTAAACGAGACACTTGTGGTTCCCAACCTGCACAGCTTTATGGGTAACCCAAAACGCACAATCCCCATGGACCAGACTCGATGCCTCCGTTCAGACCGATAATTTCCACTATTGGGGCTTATAACTATGAACTTGCTAAATATCTGTGCAGTCTCATTCAACCTCATATTCCATCTAATCATTGCTTTCAAGATAGGTTTACGTTTGCACAAGAACTTCAAAACATACTACTATCAAGCTAGTAATTTTATGGTTTCGTTCGATGTTGAAGTCTTATTCACCAACATACCGTTGGATGAAAGCATTGAGCCAGCTGTTCGTTACATCAAGAGCGTAACCCCGACATCAAGCTTACTAATAGAGAACTTGAAAAACCTTCTTCGCTTTGCCACTGCCCAGACACATTTCGACTTTAATGGGTCTTTCTATGACCAGGTAGATGGGATCCTTTCTTG
>OX421446.1:44934608-44939608 GCA_949126865.1 Montipora capitata | reverse complement strand
GCTGTTTGTCAGTTCTGAACGAACACGTTCAACTTGCTTCGCAAAACAAATGGTAGAGTGCAGATTTAGACCTCCTAAAACTAGCGAAGAAGAGGAAAAGTGTTTGACCAGCGCTATTCGGAGGGAGGTAAGGTGTGCATCTAGTCTGTTAAATGCAGGGGTAGATAGTAAATTAGTACGTCTTAGAACTGGAAACTTCTAACGTTAGTGCCATTTTAGGTCGGAAGTGTACACCAAGCTTGAAAGCGAACCAAAAGACAAGCCTTGCATACGGCGAGAGCTACTGAAATTTAAACTGACCAATCAAAATTCAGCGAGCGGGAAAAACTGTGCTATCCTTGTGCTATTCGACGTCACGCCAATTGTTTACATTCGGATTGGTTTGATCGGTGGACATTCGCTCAGCCTTCTCTTGTGACTCTCTTGACCGTCGCTTCTTTGAACTCATCGGGACAGAAATGATGCATTGTTCTGGCAATCAATTTGCCAATCCAGTTTATGAATTGGTCTAGCATGTGATTAAAAACCAGGATCGCCTTTGAACTTTATTCTGTAGAAGAAGAAGACGTTGCTGAGTGAACATTTTTACGACGAAATCCCTTGGTTTGTTCAGCACTTTGATGTCCGATAACTGAGCCGCTGTAATGAATGTTGGATCAATCGCATTTGGCCGTCTGACCATATGAAGTTTTTTCAGCTCTTGTTTGTGTCCATCATGATCGATTTCCAGGTGAAGCGCCATGCTGCTTTATGCCAACTTCGATGGCTTGTGATGAGCTTGCCTGCTGCCCAAATTGTTGTTGTATTTGGGCAAGATTGGTCTTATCGGGTTGGAACTTAATAGTGAGGGGAACAATTTTTCGTTCATCTGCTGTGCCAAACAACAAACAATCCTGTTGGGTGTTCCACGTGCTTGGCGAGTCTTGCACGACCATCATCTATCAGATCTGGAGTGGAGTTTTCTTTCAGTGATTACAACTTGCGATCGTTCTGCAAACATCCACGTAGCATGCAGCACTTTTTAGTGACTTCAGGATCCCCGGCTCGTTTTGCTGTTTCAAAGGGAGTCGTGCATTTTTGAGCAGTTTGTCTTCATTGCTTGTATTTTTTCGATTGTTCATGGTGGCGCAAAGTAACTTTAATGATTTGAAAGGACTTGAATCCTTAATTGCATTAGCGATTTTTTAAATTAAGGAACCAACAAGTGAATGGTACACAAAATTAGGAGAAACTGTTGGTTGAATAGACAATATTTGTAGACATAATTATCTACCCAGTTTAAGTACTAAGCTCAACAAGTTGTTTGGCTCCACAAGTTTCAGTTAACGTTTCAGGCCACGTACCCGAATTCACCCAGGTACTGTTGTACACTATCGATTTTTTAAATTAAGGAACCAACAAGTGAATGGTACACAAAATTAGGAGAAACTGTTGGTTGAATAGACAATATTTGTAGACATAATTATCTACCCAGTTTAAGTACTAAGCTCAACAAGTTGTTTGGCTCCACAAGTTTTAGTTTCAGGCCACGTACCCGAATTCACCCAGGTACTGTTGTACACTATCATAGTTCTTTGGAAATTGAATAGCTCCTTGAACACCAGGTTGCTTGAGAAGAAACTTGATGCGTTTGTTCTCTACATTGGTGAATGCAGCCACTAACTGTCCATTGTGGATAAACTCCAGACCAACTCTTTTTTCAATTTAATCTTTGTTCTTCGCAGGGCATTAAGAATGGTGTCCCTTGTAAAATGTTAGTTTAAAGAGTTTGTTTAAGTTATTTCCAATTTCATAGGGCACTGTGGTTGCCAGATTCACTTTAAAACTTATCATGGAAATGTAAATCAATGCCAGTGAAAAGTCAGTCTCTTGAATTGTTGATAGAAAATTAATTTAAAATATGCATATTGAAACATCAGTTGAGGAATATTTTTTCCCCTTTTTGTGAACCTAACATACATTGCTGCCATTTATTTATTGCTTGGTCATTCAATGTCTTGATCACATTAAATAGGTAGGTATTGTGTATCTTTATCTAAAAACTTAACTGGTTGCTTTTTGGAGCCCTTGTGCAGCATATTTAGATAGGCAGGAAATGTTCCACATTTTATGGTAAATAGTTCTGCATAGTTTTAAGGAATATTGCGGCCAAATCTAATTGAATATGAGAATAAAATATGCTGTTTGACATTTTGTGAATTTAAAGACTATTAATATTGTTTGTGCTTGTTTTAAAAGGCTTAAGGTTGGCACTCAAAAGTGTTCCTTCAACAATCTTATTCTGTAAAGATTACATTGGGTGAATTGGATTAATGCAAGTTTTTTCTTCTAGCCTCTTTCCCCAGTGCCCTCTGAGAATGGAGTTGATTTGGTTTTGCCCGATGTTGAAAGATGAAACAATGCCTAAACCAGCCGCAAGGAATACTTCATGGTGCTTTTTTACAAACATGGGCATGAGGGTGCTCGTAAGCATCTGAGTATTGTTTTGCATGCTAAAGTGATAATTATAAATAATTTGTTTATCTTAGAGAGTCTTCTTTTCCTGTTGGTCATTCAAAAATTGTTGGAATAGCTTGTTTGAGCTGTTGGATAGAGGCAGAACATTTGATGAGGGCCTCCTGGGGAGAGGAGTCCTTGTTCCCTTTAGATATTTTCTTGTGTTTCCTTGTTCCCCAAATTACTTTGAAACTTGTTCCCAGCCTTTTGATCCCTAAAATTTAAATATTAGTTTTCTTCCCTTGTTCCCTAAAATATTTTGATATTGTTACTCTATTCCCCAGTTCAAATAAGCCATGTTCTCTTCTTCCCTCAAACCCCTGGGAGTGCCTCTTTGATGTTGATTCTCGTATTGGCCTAATAGTAATTCACTGTAGAATTGCAAGACACAGCAAGTTCTTATTTGGGAGTGAGGGAAAAGCTTTGAAATAAATTTTTGCTCAATACAAGAAACAAAATTTGACTGCACCTTCTAGACCTTACTCTTTTCAGACATGAATCAGCTTGTTTGCACCTTTCTGGCGACCTGCGGGAGGGCAAGCTGTAGAAACTCTTCCTTAGTGAGCCTTCCGCTGAAAAACTTTCAAAGTCTGGCTTTCCGGTGTTAGGGGTCGAGGTTTTTGTGCAAAATTCATCAGCGGCTTCCTTGCAGCTTCTCAAAGGTGTTCCTTCGGGCAATGGTTAGTAAAAGTTTTGTAGTGCTTATACAAATTTTCGCTACTTGAAAAGGTATGTTTATACGAAACAAATATCAGCTTGACAGTTTTTCTTTCCCTGTACTCCATTTAAAATGCACGTGAGCGCTATTAATAGAGGGCCAGAAAACCATTTAAAACATTTTGTGGCAATTTTTTTGTCAACAAACTTGGGTTGTCGGCGAGCAGAATTCGAACGTAAGCTGTTGTGCTTTGACATTTATTTGTGCTTTTTCTAACTAATCTAAGACGAATTCAGGCTGGTATTTTCGAATCAAGTGTAAGAAGACGGCAAAACCGTATTGATAATGTATTTATTTGAGTTAACTTCGCGAATAAAGACTTTAATCGCTTCCTTTCGACGGGGTAGATCGACACGCACAACCGAAATGCACTGTTTCCGGTGAAAGGGCAAATGATTGACAGGATAGCACGGTTTTGACTGCCGCGCGCACTGCGGGCGCGGGTTCCGTATGCAAGGAGGTCGCCACCATTGAGCGAGAATTTAAATTTAGAAAAAGAATGGCCCTTTCTGTTTTGGGGAGTTTAATAACTGTATCGTTACATTTAACGTCAGCAGTAAATAATTTGGGTTTAAAGTTTGTTTATAAAATGTGTGATTAAATAAAATTGTTTATCGTCATGTGTTTTTCTTGCTCATCAATATGCAAATCAATCGTTTCCAAATCGATTGGGCTAGCCTTATAGTTGAAAGTAAATTTACCGTTTTTACTTTTTTAAAATTTGTATTTGAGAACAATTTTTTAAGTACAAGCTCCCGGGAGGCTTATATTTGGAGAGGCGATTTAACAGAGAGTTTTTTGCGTTACCACTTTTGGGGCCTATATTCGGAGGGGCTTATTTTACGGTAGCATAACAGAGTCGTAATTAAATGGGGACAGCTATTCTTAGAGTTATTTTCATAGATTTATGTCGTAGAGTTAGAGTTAAGTTTCCAAAATCCTGAATTCAAGATTTTGGCAGTCCAAAATCTTGAATTCAGGATTTTGGAAGTCGTTAACTCTAACTCTAAGTCATAACTCTATTGAAATAACTCTATTGATAGTTAACCTCTAATTAATTTGCCTTTATTTAACAGAATGGTTCGCACAGCAAACCGAATTCAAAACATAAACTTTGAGTACATGGAAGTCGGAGAATTGAACACCTTCCTCTCAAAATTTGATTTAGTAATTATCGGCAAAGAAACAAGACGGAATTCGAAGCCATTTCAAGAAAACAAGTTTGTTGTCAATCAGGGCGGCCTTAAAAACTGATTTGTCAGACAAACTATCGATTTCTCTGTTGTTCAGCTGTGAAATTATACCAAAACAATTATTCCTTCGGCTCGGTAAATATTCGATAATATTTACTTCGCATTGGGCGAATAATTGTTAATTAGTAGAATTTCATAGTGATCATTATAAAATTCTCTGCGCTGATTGGCTAATTGAGGTTATTGTTACGCGTTAATTCACCTAAGCGTTTTTATTTTTTTTTCAAAATGGCTTCAAGCTGTTTTGTTGAGGTGACAGACGAAGAAGTTAATTGTTTGAAAGAAAATGCATATTTCTCAAATAATCACCTTTTTAATTATACTAACACAATTATTCACCTCAGGCTCGGTGAATATGGCTAAATAAAAACCTCGACTTTGTCTCGGGTTTTATTCACCGATGTTCAACTCGCCTTCGGCGAATAATTGTCTTGTATACATATATTATATGTGGCACATTTACAGTAAAATAATTGAGAATACAAAAAGGTGAGAAGAAAGTTAAGACAAAAGATGCAAAAACAAACACGGAA
>OX421446.1:44922108-44929608 GCA_949126865.1 Montipora capitata | reverse complement strand
CTTAGAACTAACAGAGGACCAGCGAAAGAAAAACACAGTTAAAAGACTTATATCAAACTGGGAACCAAGCACCAGGGAGAGGGCAGGTGCAAAATGCGACCAGACCCTCTTGACCCTACCGCAGTTTAAAAAGCAATGGTCAATGGTCTCACGTCGGGGACAAGAGGCGCACTGACTAGAAGAGATAACACCCCAGTTAAAGAGAGAATCACGCACCTTGACGCCACGAAAGATAATCAACCAAATAACATCTTTCTTAAAATTCTCTGTAAAAGGATCCCGGACGAGAGACCAGTGACCATCGAGAGAAAACCCTGGCCCGATAACCAGAGACCACTGTCGATGTAGGATTGGCGGGGATGACTCAACGGACAAGAGTTTCTTATAGAGAACCTTAGAAACTAGAGCGCTGTCACCCACCCTTGACAAGGTATCCAAACAAGCCTCGTAAAAAGGAGTCGGGAAGACAGCGCTAGGAGCAGAATTATCACGCAAAGAAAACCATTCGGTACGCAGACAAGATAAACGGCGACCAACAAAGTACTTAAGCATAAAAAAGCTAGAATCCTCGGGAGAATTGAGAACAGAAGCCATCCCCGCCAGTCTTAAGGCCTGGGCCTTTAAGGGGAGGCTAATGACATTAATACCCCCATCCTTCGGTTTCAAAAAGAAGGTATTACGGCTGACCGTTTCCATCTTTGAACCCCAGAGGAAGGGCCAAATCAAAGCATTAACACGTGCAGTGACCCAGGCTGGCAGAGTGAGAACTCTGGCCAGGTAAACCAGCTTACTTAAGCCAAGCATATTAATAATAAAAGCCTTGCCAGGCAAGGACAAGGACCTAGATTTCCAGAGATTGAGGGATTTCTCCAATTTCTCAAGCTTGGGCTCCCAATTCAAATGTTCGGTAGGGATAGTGCCGAAGATGACACCAAGGATCCTCATTTTCTTAACCCAAGTGAGGCCAAGTGGTTCATCAGAACGACTTCTCCAAGCCCCTAACCACATTGCTTCAGTTTTACTACGATTAAGCTTGGCGCCAGAACCATTTTCATAAACGGTGACGCAATCAAAAAGGTTGGTCAAGGATCGAAGATTTCTGAGGATCGCCGTGGTGTCATCAGCATACAGGCGAACACGCGCCTGCAGTCCTCTTGCACCAGGAAGGAGAAACCCCTCAATCCCAGGAGAGCTGCGGATAAGGGATGCCAAGACCTCCACGCAAAGAACATAAAGCAAGGGAGACAGAGGGTCCCCCTGACGCACCCCACGCTCAAGGGAAATAACATCAGTGAGCCAACCGTTCAGAGTAATTTGCATGAATGCGCCGTTGTAAAAGGTGGAAATCCATCGACAAAAATCAGGGCCGAGACCATAAACCTGAAGGAGCGTTAGAAGAAAACAACGATTGACTCGATCAAATGCTTTCCCCTGGTCAAGACTTATCAAAATGGCAGACTCATCAGTCCGTTGAAGGTAGTCAAGGACATCGCGCAAAAGGGTAACATTTGAAAAAATGCTTCGGCCTGGAACAGAACAGGTCTGGTCCGGGTGAATAATGTGCTCAAGGACTTTAGAGAGGCGCAAAGTAATCGCTTTAGAAATTATCTTGTAATCTACATTCAAAAGAGAGATGGGCCGCCAATTCTTTAAATGCTTGACGTCACCACGCTTCTTAAAAATCAAGCGGGTGACACTGCCCTTCATTGAGGGACATAATTCGCCGTCAGCAAAACATCTATTAGCAACACAAAGCAAAAGGGGACCCAAAGACTCCCAAAAATGTAAATAAAATTCCACCAACAGCCCATCAGATCCGGGTGACTTTCCGGTATTAAGACTTCTGACGGAGTTCAATAACTCCTCACTAGACAGGAAACCCTCGCACGAGATACTTTGAGAAGGAGAAAGGAATTTTTCCACGGAATCTAAACAACGTTGTTGTGAAGGAAGATCTATAAGTTCATTAGAAAAGAGACTTGAATAAAACTGCACGTGTGCACGCTCGATTTCTTTACTTGTAAAAACCTAGACATCGTTAGAATCTAGAATAGAAGTGACAATATTACGCTCAAAGCGCTCACGCTCAAGTTTAAAAAAATAACGAGTAGGCCTTTCTCCCTCTTCAAGCCACTGAACTCTGGAGCGAACCTTAGAGCCATCCAACTCTTTCAAGGTGAGGGCCTCCAGTTCACTTTCGAGCTCGGAAATTACAGAGCTAACCGACAAATCACCAGAAGTTAATTTAAGCTTAAGATCAATGATGCGATTAACCAAAAGAACGCGCTCGTGCGAGAGCTCCCTGCGCTTATTCTTAGAAAAATATGTATTTTGTGAACGAATAGAATGCTTAAAGAAATCCCACCACGACTTGACTGAAGGAAAGTGCTGCAGACAACCAGAAAGATCATCAATGCAAGTTGTAATATATTCACAAAACGCGCTATCATTTAAAAGCGAGTTGTTGAATTTCCAACAACCAGGACCACGGGAATTATTCCCAGAGGACTGGATAGAAAGATAGACAAAATCATGATCGGAAAAAGGGCAAGGTTTAATTTCGCAGGAAACAACCGCAGACATAAATCTCTGAGAAACAAAAAACTTGTCAAGCCGGGAACCGATAGAAAAATCAGAATTAAACCAAGTGCACTGACGCAGCCTTGGATGAAACTTACGCCAGGCATCTGACAAAGAAAAAGTCGAACGAAAAACAGAAAGATATTTAGCAGGAACAAAGTTCCCACCAAACTTGTCAAGATGGTGATCATAACAATTGTAATCTCCAGCGATAATAACGGCGTCAGATGGCCAAAAATACTCGTGCAAATTATCAAAAAACACTTTCCTTTCAGTCGGATTAGTAGGCGCGTAAATATTAATTAAATTAATCTTAAAACCATCAAGCTCAAAAACAAGACTAATAACCCTACCAGATACATCTCTTTTCCAATTCCTAATTATACCCGAAAAGGAATCAGAAAAGCAAGTTAAAACGCCGGCTCGTTTTCCAACAGCGGGAGACCAGAAACAAGGCCCACGCCAGGCTTTAGAAAAAGCACAAAATACTTCAGGATCAGTAATAAACGTGAAAACAAAAAACATCGTACGAAGCATGAAGATTATCAATAAGATATTTCTGAAAACGTTTACGGAATCCCCTAGAGTTTAAGGAAACAATTTGAAAGTTCATGAAGTGTGAGGGTTATTAGTCTTCCTACCAGAGCTAACCGGCAACGGTGTAGTAGACTTACGTGGAAGAGGACATCAGCAGGGTCCAACCTAGCAGGCTTACGCTTGGACGCCACGCGTGAAACAAAAGCACGAACAGAATTCTGAGACGGAGGAGGCGAAACAACAGAACTAACTTCAGAAATTTCCATAGCAGCCAAGGCTTCATGTGAGACAGTAGGAGGAGATTGTGAGGGAACTTCAGCGGCAAGTTGCAAATCAGATACAGTGGGCGTGCCAGTAATAACGCTTGATGGAGGGGAAGGAACCGGAAGAGGGTCGGAGAGAGGCTCAAGAGACTCGAAGAGCGATTGAGACTGCGAGAGCTGTGAAGGGTCTGCAGACTGCTGAGAGGAATCTTGAGTAGGCTGCGTAGAATGCAAAGGAGACGGAGAATCCTGAGGAGCAGACACACCAGAAGAAGGCGAAGACAACGGCGACGGCGACGGCGATAATGATGACTGCAAGGGAGGCGTAGAAAGTGGGACAGAAAAAGGCGGAACATCAGAAGGCGGTTGTGATGAAGAATCATCGGACAAAGGCTGGGGCGAGGGAACAGGCGGAGGGCGTTCATGAACATCAGAAGTAGGTGGAGAAACGGCAGGAGGCACATCAGTAGAAGGATGCGAAGGATGGGACACAGGAATTGCAGGAACGTCAATGTCAGCCAAGGCAGGGCTACGCCACCAGGACATGCGGCAATCAATGGCATAATGACCATCCTCCTTACAGATGCTGCATTTAATGTCTTCTGTACAGTCACTGAAGGTGTGACCAAGCTGGTCACAGTTAAAACAAACGACATTAGGACACGCTCTGGCAACATGGTCTGGCAAATGACACTAACGGCAGGTGGGGATCTGACCTTCGTGTTTAATCCTAAGGAGCTTCCTACCAAAACGCATGAACGAGGGAATTGACTGGGACAACTCCATTCTAGCCACACGTGTACCACTTTGGATGCCACAATAGTCCTGGAGGCCACACCGACGAATTCCATGAACAGAGCCATAGTGGCTAAGACGATGAGAAAGGGCTTCATCCAGAAGTTCATGAGGTGCGTCGTAGATTACCACGAAAGTGAATGACGAAGAATTACGACGAGCACGACGAGAGATGAACGAGGACTGGCGAAGAAAACAATCACGGTACTCGGACGTAGAAAACGTTACTGATACAAAACCATTAGGACTGCGCTGCAAACACCTAACACCAGCTGCACGAATGCCGCAATTCTTAAAATCAGTGAAGACTTGAGACAAAGGCGCATCTTTAGTAGGAAGGACAAAGTGAGCCATACAAGGGCGCTCAGGAAGAATATTCAGCGGGTGGATCTGATCCTTTTCGGAATCCGAAAGACGGGCTTCATTTTTCATAATGTAATCATCCTCCATCGACTGACTCAACACTCTTGGACGGCGGCCAGGTCGGGCCATCTGGGCATAAGACGGAGGACCATCCGAAGACACGACAGACATATCATCTGAAACATCATCAGCCCAGCTATGCTGGGGATCAACATCAGCACTTGACATAACACTGCTGGGCCAAAGGCCAAAGCAGCGATACCACAAGCGAAAGCGAGAACGAAAAAACAGACTGATAGGGCTTCGCCCTGGGTTAGCCCAACTATAAACTGATAAAAGGCCTGGGTCTCATCAGTGCAGTGCTGATGTCTAGGATGGAGGTTAAGCTATAAAGCCACCCCAGATGTCCCACACATGTGGTACATCCAAGCCATGCTAGAGTGCTCAAACTAGCGAGCTAGTGAGCTTGCGCGATTGCTAGCGGCAATGACTCATCCTAGTAGAGTGCTCAATTTGAACATGAAAGCAAAAGCTTTGTAATGTCAAAGAGCTATATCTAATATATATATATATATATATAGAGAGAGAGAGAGAGAGAGAGAGAGAGAGAGAGAGAGAGAGAGAGAGAGAGAGAGAAAGTTATGGGAGACTCAACACTGGACAACTTCTGGGGAAAACTGTAATTGCCCTGAGCGGGATTTGAACCCACGTCCCCCTGATCACTAGCCGGGTGTGATGACCACTACACTATCAGGACAACCATGCTGGCAACATGGCTGATTTATCACTTAATGTGTGGCATTTTACGTGGGACTTCCTAGTGGGCCAGTTTTTCTATGTGATAACGCTGGATCAACATGTGATTCACAGGCGGACAAGGGTAATTAATTTTAAAGAGTCAGTTAAGTAGATCCCTTGAGCAAACAACGTATCACCCCCAGGAGGATCGCAAATGGATTCACAGTCCAAGTTGAGGAGAAATTGAGAGAAAGTTATGGGAGACTCAACACTGGACAACTTCTGGAGAAAACTGTAATTGCCCTGAGCGGGATTTGAACCCACGTCCCCCTGATCACTAGCCGGGTGTGATGACCACTACACTATCAGGACAACCATGCTGGCAACATGGCTGATTTATCACTTAATGTGTGGCATTTTACGTGGGACTTCCTAGTGGGCCAGTTTTTCTATGTGATAACGCTGGATCAACATGTGATTCACAGGCGGACAAGGGTAATTAATTTTAAAGAGTCAGTTAAGTAGATCCCTTGAGCAAACAACGTATCACCCCCAGGAGGATCGCAAATGGATTCACAGTCCAAGTTGAGGAGAAATTGAGAGAAAGTTATGGGAGACTCAACACTGGACAACTTCTGGGGAAAACTGTAATTGCCCTGAGCGGGATTTGAACCCACGTCCCCCTGATCACTAGCCGGGTGTGATGACCACTACACTATCAGGACAACCATGCTGGCAACATGGCTGATTTATCACTTAATGTGTGGCATTTTACGTGGGACTCCCTAGTGGGCCAGTTTTTCTATGTGATAACGCTGGATCAACATGTGATTCACAGGCGGACAAGGGTAATTAATTTTAAAGAGTCAGTTAAGTAGATCCCTTGAGCCAACAACCTTGTGAATCACATGTTGATCCAGCGTTATCACATAGAAAAACTGGCCCACTAGGGAGTCCCACGTAAAATGCCACACATTAAGTGATAAATCAGCCATGTTGCCAGCATGGTTGTCCTGATAGTGTAGGGGTCATCACACCCGGCTAGTGATCAGGGGGACGTGGGTTCAAACCCCGCTCAGGGCAATTACAGTTTTCCCCAGAAGTTGTCCAGTGTTGAGTCTCCCATAACTTTCTCTCAATTTCTCCTCAACTTGGACTGTGAATCCATTTGCGATCCTCCTGGGGGTGATACGTTGTTGGCTCAAGGGATCTACTTAACTGACTCTATATATATATATATATATATATATATATATATATATATATATATATATATATATATATATATATATATATATATATATATATATATATATATATATATATATATATATATATATATATATATATATATATATCTGAGCGAATTCGCTCAAAGGTAGCTGCTGAAGTTTTCGCTTGAGCACGGGCGCAGCCCGTGTTCAAGCCATTGTGGCCTCTCAAAATGGAGGGGGCTTGCCGTCAACCCAGGGACAGTTCTAGCTCTGAGTTGTGTGTCAAAAGCACAGGGCTGGGGGGGGGGGGGGGGGGTTGCTGTTTTGAGACTTTAACTGCAGTTAGAGTTTGTGGCCTTGTTAAGTGAGATTTTACAGTATAGCATGCCTTCATTGGCAATTTTCCCTGCACCAGTGTAGAGCTGAATGATAATTTGCTTTTGATCACCAATTAGAGTGAGCCCACACTGTGGTGTGGGTAGGTGATTGGCAGTTGTATGACCAAAGCACAGGGGTGGGGAGGGTAGCTTTTATTTAAGTTTGTGACGGGAGAAGAATTGGCTTGTTTTCACAATTTGTGCAGCCACCTTTTGACAAATCCAGTTAGAAATTTATTATTATCTGCGCGTTTCTCTCCAGAATGGCATTCTGTGAGCCAGGCTGAGTACATCGAGTGTCATCAGCCGATTTTTGACTGAATTTCAGGCGTTTGGCCCTTGATATCTGAGCGAATTCGCTAAAAGGTAGCTGCTGAAGTTTTCGCTTGAGCACGGGCGCAGCCCGTGTTTAAGCCATTGTGGCCTCTCAAAATGGAGGGGGCTTGCCGTCAAGGGCTGCTTTGTCAAACAGCCCAGGGACAGTTCTAGCTCTGAGTTGTGTGTCAAAAGCACAGGGCTGGGGGGGTTGCTGTTTTGAGACTTTAACTGCAGTTAGAGTTTGTGGCCTTGTTAAGTGAGATTTTACAGTATAGCATGCCTTCATTGGCAATTTTCCCTGCACCAGTGTAGAGC
>OX421446.1:44882108-44914608 GCA_949126865.1 Montipora capitata | reverse complement strand
CGCGCGCGCCGAGCTCCGCTATGAGTATGCCTCATTCTTTTAAGCGTAGTGTCAACTTTAAATGTTGTTTTAAGCGTGGAATTAATTTGATCTCAAGCGTTGCGTCCTTTAATCACTAAACTGTGGCACTCAACAGACTCGTTTTTTAAGTGTGACGTCAACATTAACTCGTTTTTTTTAAACCGCGGAAATAATTTGAACTTGTTCTTTAATCAAGACGGTAGCATCAACATTGACTTAGCAGCTTTTAGCATTAAACAGCGGCTCTCAACATTGACTCGTCCTTTAAGTGTGGCATCAAAGTGGCGCATGTACGAGTCAATACGATTACACTCCGTTTCTTTAAGAATGGCGTCAATGTGTGGCGTGTGTATGAGTATCGGTCAAGTTTTTTCAAAGTGGCGTCAACATCGTCCCGTTGCGTTAAATCACGTCTTATAAAGTGAATTCCCCTAAGAATTGGTATTATACTCTATAACTGATCATTTCAGTCTATTTCATCATGGCTAATTGAGACATAATTCAACTACAAAATCATGATAGTTGAACTTAGTTTCAAATAGTGAGCAGATAATCGACACGGTAATATTGAAGGGAAGCCATGTCCATGTCGGATATGCTACAGTTAAGGGAACCTTAAATACTCAGTTGATGTCGGTTGTTTTATAGAATTGCCTCTAACATGCCTAAGAGTAAAAAGCGATTTTCAGAATATTTACCAAAAGTCGGCTATAATGGTTCTTTTCTTTTTGAACCGGTCCTGATAGAGGAAATAGAGTTGGAGATCAGTAATGTCGATACCAACAAACAAAGCATATGGATTCTACTACTGCCCAATAAGCTTACTAAAGTGCTCTAGAAACATCATTGCTAGGTTACTTTCCCCTAAAACTTAACTAAACACGCAAAAATTATCCCCGTTTAGAAAGACGGGGAAGAAACTGAACCGTGTAATCATCATCTGACCTATATCTCTTGTTTCAATTTTAAATCGGATATTTGAAAAGATCATGTATAATCGTTTGAAGTCATATTTTAGCAAATATGATATATTCTACCAGAAACAGTATGGTTTTCGGGACCAACGTTCAACAGAACACGCTATTTTAGATATTGTGAATAAGATTCAGGAAAATATCGAGAAAGGAATGTTTTCATGCAGTGTTTTCATCGATTTACAAAAACCTTTTGACACTGTAGATCATTATATATGATCCTCCTGTAGAAACGTAATCACAATGTAATCACAATGGTGTTCGTGGTATAATTCATTTAATGATTGGTTTCCCTCTTTTTTCATCGGAAGAACTCAGTCAACGGAGACTGATATAGGTTCTCACGTTTTTAAAAAAAAAGGGAAAACCCTATTTTGGGGTCGCTCATCCAGATCAAGGCTCGGTTCTCGGGCCTTGTTCCTCATTTATATTAATGACATATATAAAGCTTGTGATAATCTAGAGTTATATCTTTTTGTTAATGACACTAACTTACTATATGCCGACAAAAAATAGGAAGTACTTGTCTCTAGAAACTACCATGAATCTCGAATTAACAAATGTGTGAAAATGGTTAACTCCAAATAAGCTTTCCCTTAATATTAAAAACAAAACAAAACAAAATACAAAAACAACTTTGTCATTTTTCACCCCTACCAAAAGCGACTAAATCAAAACCTAGCATGCACATATAGACAGCTTGCTTTGGAACGCAACGACTATATCAAATATTTAGGGGTTCTAATTGATTGCCATCTCACCTGGTAGTATCATATTAGCCACGTTGCTTCAAAGAAAAGCAGAAACATTGGAATCATTGCTAGAATCATACATATTACCCCATTCTCAACACTTCAACATGTTTACCGGTCCCTTATTTATCCATATCTGTCGTATGGTCTTATCGCATGGGGCCAAGCTGCTCAATCCCACTTAGAAAAAAATCCTAATTCTCCAAAAAAGAGCGGTTCGCTTGACGAACTTTTCCCAATTTCGAACTCAATTTATTCCTTACTTCTTTTCCTAATATATAATGCCGATAGCTATGCCATACTCCCAGCTCTCCTCTGTCTTACTGCATGATGTCACTAATGATTCTGCATCGCCTAGCATCCCTGACATGTTTACCCTCTTAAGTCAAGTTCACAAATACGGCCGCACCCGATCTTCTTCAGCTGGTAATTTTTATTGGAAATACTCTCGACTGAATCATCGCAAAAATTCTTTCGCTAGCGTCGGGGTAAAATTTTGGAACAGTATACCTGAGAATTTGAAAAGACTTTCGAAGCACACTTTTAAGAAACAAATTCAATACACAATCTATTAGTACTCTATCTTCAAAGACGGGGTAGAGTATGCTGACATCGACACCCTCATTATTGAAATTAAACAAGGAACAAGTTAATTCAATGGAATGTAATTTCTTATTCATTTACTTAATTACACGTGTATTTATTTTTCGTTTCATTATCATAAATTTCTATCTTTCCTCGTATATTGCTGTGAAATGTCTTGTAAGTGTTAGTATTGTGTCATGTATGTAGCGTCCCCACACTGCCTGCCTCGAATAGCCTTTGCATGCTAAATGCAGGTAGTGTATATTTGTGATTTATTGTTTTAAGTTTAATAGAAAGTTGAATTGAATTGAATTGTTTCTCATCTCCGCACTGTGGTGTGACTGACAATATATTACACCTTTCTCCTTATTTTGGCCTTTTTCGTCGGCTTATATTTCTTTATATACCGACAAGTGCTTTTTTTGCTCTCATCGTAATGTGGTCTAATGTATTATCTTTGCACTTTTAAGTAGACTGGCCCTACTTGGCATGCAAGTGCGCCTTGAGCAGTGGCCTTCAGATCACTCAAAGGGTGCATTTTATTTACCATATTCCAGAATAGGAATACATGCAATAGAAGTTACAAATCCTTCGTTTTTACGGAGATTCACATTAAAATTGTCAAACACCTGATAAAATGCTATTTCAAGCATATCTTTATTATCCTTGTTGCTTCAAAACGCCAGACATACCGTTTAAAATCATCACTTCACGTATTTTTATTCCGGAATAGGGTCAATCAAATGCACCCTAAAATTCTTAAAGAAAACAACCACTCTTTCCTCTCACCTTTAAATAAATTCTTCACAGTTTCTCTTCCCAAAACTTCCGGAACTCCGTTAGGATACAAAATGCATTTTTCTCCATCACTACCTTTTATTTCAATGCTTTTTCGAGAACAATCTGTTTCTTCAGCTTTCGAGGCATTGTCAACTTCTCCAGTTCTTTCTTCTATGCTACTCCCTTCTTTTGCTTTGTCTTCTTTTTTCTTCTTCTCTTCTTCTTTTCCTTTTGTTGCTTCCAAGTCATGTTCCTTCAAGTTTGGTCCCCCAACTTGGTTCAAGAACTCTTGCATTGCGCTCAACGCTTCCCTTTTTTCGAAGGCGAAGTGATCTGCTCAAAGAGGGAAAAAAGGAGCGATTTCAGAATACCAGTTTTATCTGGTATTGGGGACCTTTAGATCGGAGGACGACTATGAATAAGAGTTTTCGTAATAAGCATGCGCATAAGGTTTGAGGCCGACATTTTTCGAAGTGCGCGTGCTCGGAACGGAAAACTCGTACTCGTAGTTGCCCTCGTCATCCGATCTAAAGCTACCTATTAATAACTTTAGTAACTTAAAACATTATTATTACGCATGCGTGACATGTATATTCCCGTGTTCCTCCACCAAACATGAACGGTCACGCAAAGCATAGCCAATATGGGTAAATTTACAATGGAATTTGTCACTTTGGACACTTCAAGCCACATGGAGGGGAAGGTAATGGTTGATTCAAGCTTGGAAGAAAGCGCTGAGCAAAGTTTTGTTTCACTGAAATCTCGATCTCTAGAGCCTCAGCTTATACTAAGAATAATTGTTATACTTTAACTAGTAGTAATGTCGGATTAAAGTGCGTTCGACAGTCGCTTTGGGAACAAAGAAGGAGGGTAAGGAAAAAAGGATACGAGCATGTACTTTTTGATATGGTTTTAATAAGCGCCGAGTACTATGACTCACGTGACAACATTGAAATTATAAGTAAGTGCGATCTGGTAACTAAAATGTCCGCATCGTTTCCGAGGAAATGATACAACGTAAATAGCCCCCTGAGAAGACATGTAATTGTTACCCAGAAAGAATGCAAAAAAAAAAGTAAAATGAAATCGGGTAACAAATTGACATCAATATTGTTGATCATTTGGAAGTTCACTTCAACTTCTTTTTCTCAGCAGCAGGCAAGAGAAATAAAGTGGGAAGAGAGAGTATGCCCTTTCCAGTAGGTAATGTGTCTCAAGTTATTTTTAGATCGACTCCCACGCTTTATAGAGCCCAAGGAAATTATGCAACAGCCAATCAGATGGCAAGAAATGTGTTCGGCGTGGAGAAGTGACGCTAACCAAAATGGCAGAAGATGCGGGAAGCAAAATGATTGCTGTTCGTTTTATCAACGAAAACGACTACAAGAATATTTCGACTGGAACTCTGTTTGCAAAACAAAATTTGAAACAAAATCACCCTTACTGGCTTGTTTCAAGGGAATTTTCCAGTGATTCCAGTGAATACGAAAGTTGTAGCGTAGAAGAAAGAAGAAAGTCAGTGTTAAAGAAGAAGAGGAAATACAAACGGAAAGCGAGCTAGAGAGTGCCAGCGAAATATTAGAAAGATCCTGCTCCGATGATAATTCAGCAAATGAGCGGAAGGGGATACAAAAATCGGACGGGTCAGGAAAACAAAAGCCCACGACATTGAACTCGTCCACTGGTGCAAAGCCAAAGAAGAAGGCACAAAAGAAATCAACTGACAAACGGAAGAAAAGTCTTTCAGAGGAAGAGATGGAGGATTTATGTGGAGAGTTGGAAGAAAGGTGAAAAGGCCTCGCCGTAAAAACAAGGAAAGAAAGATTGAAAAAAATAAGGGAGCTCAAGACGATAGAATCTTCTGACAATCTCGAATTCTACCCGTCCCGACCAGGAGCTCTTGGTGCATTTTGTGAGTTAACTGGAGAATTTATTGACGAATTCATCGAAGTAACTCGCAAAATATTTTCCACCAGGATAGCACCAAGAGACAAAAAGGCTACTCTGGAACATGAGTGGTCGAAGAAACTTAGCGAATTCTGATTTATATCGCCAACTTCTCAGTGATTCACCCTCAAATTCATTTCGCATTCATCGCGACGGCGTTTTGAAGCAAGCAACCGTTGACAATATTCCTGTCGGTGTACGTTGGATCAGTGGCTTGATCTTATAGGCGTAATTACAAGTTGAGAAACTAAATTGTGAACAAGAGCCGAGAGAACGTAGATTTGATTTTGAAAAATTTCGCATGCGCTTGAACAATAAAAAAAAAAAAAAAACCGGGAAAAAGTTAGAACTTCCCAATGGCTGGAAATCGTTAGTCCACTTCGATCATGAAAAAGAGACTGTCATCAGATCGAGATCAATACGCGAGCAAGAATTCACGGGAGGGTGCCCCTGCAAACAACAAAAAAATGTTCGGGGTGGCTATTTTGGTGTCGTACAGTACGGAGAGAAATCTTGATGCCCTTTGGCAATTCCATACAATCACCCAATCTGAACAAAAGTAGGACGCGTTCTTTTTCGACGAAGGACACTACTTACACTTACGCAATTACTTACACTTAACAACACACATTCCAAAGACTTTTGTAGCGGAACTCCTCGCGCGCTAGAGAGCGGAGCTCCATAGCTAAAAAGGGCCGATTTTTATTTTTTATCTTTTATTTATTTATTTTTTGCCACAGAAAGAAGAAATTAAAGTACAAATATGAAAAATCAAAAAAGAGAAGATGGAAAGAAAAATTATTGAATTACATTGGTGGCGAGGAGGCCTAAAAGAAACTACTAAGCTTATGTAAATTAGGCTTCCCCAAGTAAAAGCATCTATCTATCGTTGACATGCAAGTTGGCAACGGAGAATACAATTATTACAAACGTTTAGTTATTTAACGTGTTGAAATATAAAGTAATAAACGAAAATTAAAAACAGTTTGAACTTACAAGTTGGTAATGAAGCATACAATTACAAACACTTAGTCCTTTAATTAAGGTGTTGAAATATGTAAACAGTTGTGAAAGTAAAATTACAGGGTGAAAACAATTTGACACAGGAAGAACAAAATACTTAATTTTCAGAATAGTTGTTAAAAAAGAATGACTTAAGTGCTTTCTTGAAGGAAGCTGCTGAGGAAGAATTGATTATATCAATGTCAAGAGAAAATTTAGGTCCCTGATAGAAAACAGAAAATTGTTTAATGTTAGTCCGACAGAAAGGCAAACGAACTGCATGAGAGTTTCTCGAATAATATGTCTGAATTTGACTGTTTAGAGTGAATTTGCTAGCTAACTTGGGAGGAAGAGTTCGAATTTGGTAGGAGAACATGAATTGACCAAGTTGTAACAGGTTAAGATCATGGAATTTCAAGTTTCTTAAATATAGGGTCAGAATGAGCATTAAAATGAGATTTATCTATGATTCTCACCACTCTTTTCTGCAATTTTACCAGACGAACAAGGTTAGTTTTATAGGTGGAAGGCCCAAACTATATTACAGTAAAAGAAGTAAGGATAAACAAGTGAATAGTACAATACACGTAAAGAGTATGAAGATAAATAAAAACTTGATTTGTGTATCATTCCAATTGATTTCGACACTTTGTTAGCCACATGAGAGATCTCAGACCTCCAGGTTACGTTTTCATCGATGATTACACCCAAGAAAACTGTTTCTTTAACTTGATCGATTTTCACCGGCATTGCCGTCGTATTCAAAAACTTCTTTACTTTAGGAACTTGTTTTCAAGTATTTCATACTATTAGTGACGAGCAACGGGATAAAGAGCATGAAAGAGCAAGAAAGAAGAGGCGACAAAATTTGAGAAATTTAAGCGAAGAAAGCCTCGTGAGAAGCCGACGAAGGAGAAGAAGAGAAATTTTTGATGAAGAACACTGTTAAAAGCTGAGAGAAATAGAGTGAGAAACAAAACACTTCTTTACAACGGTTTGCTTTCAGGTAATGTTTTCCTTCTTAATGCATGCCTCGCTGCCTCACATATTTTGTAAAACTCGCTAAAAGAACGAAGAAGGCCTGAAAACGTTTGCCTGAAAACGTGTCGAACGAGATTCTGAAGTATTTTAACAATATAATCACACACCACGTCGCCAATTCAAGCTTACAGCAGACATCATTGGCGAGTTTTCTTGTCATCATTGCCTATTTCGTCAGACATACTACAACCGAACTCCCGACGCCGTATTTTATTATTTATTTATTATTATTATTTTTTATTTGCAACACAACAATACAACAATGTACATAAAGAATAAAATCAACTAATAACAAACAGCATACAATTCTCATGTTATGTATAACATATATATATATATATATATATATAACTAACTGCAGACAGTACTGTTTCGGCCTTCTGGGCCTCATCAGTGCAGTGCTGATATCTGGGATGGAGGTTAAGCTTATAACGCCACCCTAAATGTCCCACACATGTGGTACATCTAAGCCATGCATGTCCCACACATGTGGTACATCTAAGCCATGCCAGAGTGCTCAAACTAGCGAGCTAGTGAGCATGCGCAATTGTTATATATATATATATATATATATATATATATATATATATATATATATATATATATATATATATATATAACTGGTTAAAAATGAAGCCGAAAATGGACAACTTTTGGTTTAAAAACTACAAAAAAATTCTATAAAACGTTAAATAGGGTGTTACAACAATGAATAAAAACCGGTTACATAAGAAATTCAAAGAAAACAATAGGAATCCCCGAAGGGGGCCCCTGAACACTGAAATAACCACAATTAACACTTATACTATCTAGAGCATACAAAAGGACTTTTTAAATAGTTCAGTGTTAAAAAACACTTTAAGAAATATGCAACAACTTGCCCTAAGTCCGCTAAAGTCAAGTATAGTGGATGCGATTTTTTGAATGGAATTCTTGTTTCATATATATATATAATCATTTATATAGGGTGGGAGGGGGAATCTGGACAACTGATTGCCTCACAAATCAGGATCGCCTCACTACTCCCCAGTCGATCGGCTATGCACGGTCCTAATTAATAGTAGATTGAGGAGAGGAATCTGGACAACTGATTGCATGAGTGAAAATGTGGTTCGGCAGGGAATTGAACCCGGATCTCCAGATTACTAGTCGGGTGCCTTAACCACTCGGCCACCCAACCACGCTGGCAAATCAGGATCGCCTCACTACCCCCCAGTCGATCGGCTATGCACGGTCCTATCCCCTTAGAGAATTAATAATCATTTATATAGGGTGGGAGTAGTGACTGGGGAGTAGTGAGGCGATCCTGATTTGTGAGGCAATCAGTTGTCCAGATTTCCCCTCCCACCCTATATAAATGATTATTAATTCTCTAAGGGGATAGGACCGTGCATAGCCGATCGACTGGGGGGTAGTGAGGCGATCCTGATTTGCAGAAAATGTGTTGAATTGTCTCCTGGAGCCAGCCACTATAAGGTCAATATAGAGCCACGTTGCCAGCGTGGTTGGGTGGCCGAGTGGTTAAGGCATCCGACTAGAAATCTGGAGACCCTGGTTCAATTCCCGGCCGAACCACATTTTTACTGGGTTGCCTATGGGCAAACCCAGTCGAGGTCTGCGTTTTGTTTGTTTGTTTTCTTTTTACTGGGTTGCCGTATACGGCAATCCCAGTTGGAAAATGGGTAGAATTTCTCCGTTTTATTTTTTTCCGTGTCGGTAAAAGTCTTGCCTGTCACTCCCCCGGTAAGTGGTGTCTTTCTACATAGAGCCTTCTGCGCGTATTTTCTTAGGATCGAGAGGGTAGTGGAAATGCGTACATTTCTCTGGTGGACACAGTAGAATCATTAACTTAACCTGTAATGGCGTCGAAAGTCATGTAACGCGAATGGCGTTTTAGTGGATCTTTGAACAAAATATACCCTTATGAAGCTCAAAAATGGCAAATCAATTGGATACTGAACAAGACAGGCGACAACAACCTGTCGCCCGTCGAGCCGTCTTTTACCAAGTGTGCATGTAGAACATTGAAGATTCGCAGGGCAGTGATAATAGTGAATTCAAAGACTAGACAAGGTGGATTGAATGGAATTTCAAGCGTTAAAATCGCTGAAAAGGTAAGATTATTGTCGAAGCGATGCCGCAATTGCGTGTCTTCACCACATGTTCCTTTGATCTCACATTATTGTGTTTTCCGTCAAAATATTCGCTTGTTTTCGCTTTCGCTCGAACATATCTACCTTTATTACATGTCCAGTGAATAGTTTTATCCTCTGGGATGAATTTTCCGTCGAAGAATCGGTTATTTGGGCGGTCAGTGTAAAACGCAGACTGCAGACCGGGGGTAAAATGCAGACTGAGGGTAAAATAAATATAATAATAAAAAAACGAGTCATAAGGATAAAATAAAGATTGTTTGAAAGACAATCCTGTTTTACATCTGTCAACAACTCACATTATTATGACTGCAGGTCGCTGCACCTTTTGGAGATGCGATCGTACGCGTTGAAATCATCTGTGCTTTGTTTTTGCGCTTCCAGATGCATTGCAATGTTCCAAATTGTTTGTCACACCGGTACATCGAAGGAAATCGATCGAAAAACCAACAATTATTACTTCGAATACCTGAATAATCTCGGTTGTCTTTTTTCGGTGCAACGAAATGCACAAAGAATTTCATGTATTCCGAGCAATTAGGACGCGGGGATTTCATTGGTTAAGCTATGCGTGATAACCCCTAGGGAGAGGTTATAATTGAAAATTACATCTTCCAGATGCAAAACAAACGAGCTTGTGAACTAAAGGATAAACATAACGTACACGAAAGCGAATGAAAGGATCCTAATAGAGAAATTTTTACACCTCAGTCATACTGGCTTAAGCCGACTGAATTGAAACGTTAAATGGTTGCAAAATCCACGTTATCTCTGTCTTTGTTAATTGGTACTGTAGCCATGCGTGTCAAAATAAATTGAGTTATTGGGTAATTACTCGATTACTTTGTTCAGTGCAGCAAAATGGACAGTTGAATTACGGGGTGGTGACTTCTTTGCCTAAAAGCAACTCACTTAACGAAACTGTCCTTTTTCCAACAACAACAAGGATTCAAACAGCTTCAATTCTTACAGAGTTCGATAAAAATCCGGATTTAAAACATGCCGTGGGGCAACCAAAGCGATGGGAGCTGTGTTGGGGTTTCAGTGTGAAAGTACAAACGGCTACTAACACTCTTATAACTCTTTTTTCATTATTATTTTATTAACCCGCAGTCTGCAGTCTGCAGTCTGCATTTTACCCTCAGTCTGCATTTTATCCCTGGTCTGCAGTCTGCAGTCTGCGTTTTACACTGACCGGTTATTTGGGTGGTTTTTGGCAACAGAGGTTAATTATTCGTAATGCGATCGCTTCCGTTGCCGTTAGCAATGGGTCGCAAATTTGACACTTTTATCGCATTATCACATTACCCATTGAACCACGTTATCTATTATTCCTAAAAATCTAAAAATATTCGTGCCTTATCAGTTTTCGGTCGAATTTAAGTCCAAGAAAGCAGATAAATTGCAGAAAATATTAGTTTTGCATCCAAAAATTCGTAATCAACGCTAAAATGACCAAATTTTGCCTAGAAAACATATTTTACTGTTATTTTTCTTAAATTTTTCGTTCAACTTTCGCTTTTATAAAATGTTTCAGTTGTCTGTAAATAAGTTATATGCTGTTGGAAAGCTTATTTTCTTAGCTTTAAAATGATGCATTTTTTCCCCCTAACTTTAAATATTTTTTGAGAAAAAAAAACATTTTTTGGCGATGGCTGATTTACCGCGGTTTATCTCGCGGTTGGGAAAGTAGGAAAAAGAGTTAGGCCAGTAGCCAGGCTTCAGAAAAGGATCTGTTTCGTCGTACGAACGTGTGAGGACCTGTGAGCCAAAGGGCCTCTGCTGGTATGACTTCTGGGTGACCCCTTAATAACTTCTTACTAACCGAGCGCGAGGGCCGTACTGCCAGGGAAATATTGGCCCGAGGTCGTGGCAGTACGGACCGAGCGCAGCAAGGTCCGTACACAAACGACCCAGGGCCAATATTCCCCAGTACGGCTCGAGCTAGCTCGCTTAGTAAGTAGTTTATTACATGGTTTTTTAATTACCTTTTGCTTTGTTTTTGCAAGCCCGTAATCGGCCCGTGGGCCAGTCACAATTTGCCTGGAACGCTGCAGGTACCACAGGCAAACCAGTGTACCCTCACGGAGGGTCTAGTTACTGGGTTGCCGTATACGGCAATCCCAGTTGGAAAATGGGTAGAATTTCTCCGTTTTATTTTTTTCCGTGTCGGTAAAAGTCTTGCCTGTCACTCCCCCGGTAAGTGGTGTCTGTGTGCATAGAGCCTTCTGCGCGTATTTTCTTAGGATCGAGAGGGTAGTGGAAATGCGTACATTTCTCTGGTGGACACAGTAGAATCATTAACTTAACCTGTAATGGCGTCGAAAGTCATGTAACGCGAATGGCGTTTTAGTGGATCTTTGAACAAAATATACCCTCATGAAGCTCAAAAATGGCAAATCAATTGGATACTGAACAAGACAAGCGACAACATCGACAACAATCTGTCGCCCGTCGAGCCGTCCTTTATCAAGTGTGCTGTTATGTAGAACATTGAAGATTCGCAGGGCAGCGATATGCAGACTGAGGGTAAAATAAATATTAATAATAAAAAAACGAGTCATAAGGATAAAATAAAGATTGTTTGAAAGACAATCCTGTTTTACATCTGTCAACTCACATTATCATGACTGCAGGTCGCTGCACCTTTTGGGGATGCGATCGTACGCGTTGAAATCATCTGTGCTTTGTTTTTGCGCTTCCAGATGCATTGCAATGTTCCAAATTATTTGTCACACCGGTACATCGAGGGAAAGCGATCGAAAAACCAACAATTATTACTTCGAATACCTGAATAATCTCGGTTGTCTTTTTTCGGTGCAACGAAATGCACAAAGAATTTCATGTATTCCGAGCAATTAGGAAGCGGGGATTTCATTGATTAAGCTATGCGTGATAACCCCTAGGGAGAGGTTATAATTGAAAATTACATCTTCCAGATGCAAAACAAACGAACTTGTAAACTAAAGGATAAACATAACGTACACGAAAGCGAATGAAAGGATCCTAATAAGAAATTTTTACACCTCAGTCATACTGGCTTAAGCCGACTGAATTGAAACGTTAAATGGTTGAAAAATCCACGTTATCTCTGTCTTTGTTAATTGGTATTGTAGCCATGCGTGTCAAAATAAATTGAGTTATTGGGTAATTACTCGATTACTTTGTTCAGTGCAGCAAAATGGACAGTTGAATTACGGGGTGGTGACTTCTTTGCCTAAAAGCAACTCACTTAACGAAACTATTCTTTTTCCAACAACAACAAGGATTCAAACAGCTTCGATTCTTACAGAGTTCGATGAAAATCCGGATTTAAAACATGCGGTGGGGCAACCAAAGCGATGGGAGCTGTGTTGGAGTTTCAGTGTGAAAGTACAAACGGCTACTAACACTCTTATAACTCTTTTTTCATTATTATTTTATTAAACCCGCAGTCTGCAGTCTGCATTTTACCCTCAGTCTGCAGTCTGCGTTTTACACTGACCGATTATTTGGGTGGTTTTTGGCAACAGAGGTTAATTATTCGTAATGCGATCGCTTCCGTTGCCGTTATCAATGGGTCGCAAATTTGACACTTTTATCGCATTATCACATTACGCATTGAATCCACGTTATCTATTACAGTCCGACCTCTATTAAGCGGCCACCTATTAAGCGGCCACTTTCCCAAGTCCCGATTTATTTGTCAGTAAATTGCTGTAATTAAGACCTCTATTCAACGGCCACCTCCATTAAGAGGCCGCGGCCACCTTTTTGCTGTCGCCAGTGTATTATTTATGTGGTTTTTTACCTCCATTAAGCGGCCAGCAAATTATCTTTCCTAGCGAAATGTTGACAGATGATACAAGATGATTACTGATAACAACAAGAAAACAAGAACCGTGATTTAATCTCTACTATAACAAGTCACAAGCGGCGTACACGTGCAAACTTGTCACATCCGGCACTATACAAGCAACGATTCAGTACGTAGTATCAATAGATGGCTGATTTACCGCGGTTTTCTCGCGGTTGGGAAGTAGGAAAAAGAGTTAGGCCGGTAGCCAGGTTTTTAACCTCAGAAAAGGATCTGTTTCGTCGTACGAACGTGTAAGGACCTGTGAGCCAAAGGGCCTCTGCTGGTATGACTTCTGGGTGACCCCTTAATAACTTCTTACTAACCGAGCGCGAGGGCCGTACTGCCAGGGAAATATTGGCCCGAGGTCGTGGCAGTACGGACCGAGAGCAGCGAGGTCCGTACAAAAACGACCCAGGGCCAATATTCCCCAGTACGGCTCGAGCTAGCTCGGTTAGTAAGTAGTTTATTATATGGTTTTTGAATTACCTTTTGCTTTGTTTTTGCAAGCCCGTAATCGGCCCGTGGGCCAGTCACAATTAGCCAATCAGAGCGCGCGTTATATCGGCTACAAACCCCAACTTGAAAAAAATTGCCTGGAACGCTGCACGTACCACAGGCAACTCAGTGTACCCTCACGGAGGGTCTAGTTTTTCTTTTTTTTAGTTTTTTTTTTTTTCCGTGTCGGTAAAAGTCTTGCCTGTCACTCCCCTGGTAAGTGGTGTCTTTGTGCATAGAGCCTTCTGCGAGTATTTTCTTAGGATCGAGAGGGTAGTGGAACTGCGTAGATTTCTCTGGTGGACACAGTAGAATCATTAACTTAGCCTGCAATGGCGTCGAAAGTCATGTAACGCGAATGGCGTTTTAGTGGATCCTTAAACAAAATATACCCTTATGGAGTTCAATAATGGAAAGTCAGTTGGATAAACTAGTCAGGAATCTCAAAAGCGACGAGTACTGGACTTCGACAACAATCTATCGCCCGTCGAGACGAAAAGGATTCTGTGTATTTTCTGCCTTTGATAATATCATGTTGTGTATTGAATTTTCGAGCTTAAGGTTGAAATGTGATATGGGAGAAGTTTTTTAGTATTGCTCTGTAAGCAGGAAGGGTTCACAGGCTTGTTGGAAGCGTGCTTGAGTTTCAAGAAAATGAGCCCCAAAATCAGTGAAACCTTGTGACGCAGATGAATAATAAAGTAGCTGCTATTTCCAAAATGATGGAATTACCTGGTGATAAATAACGTCGTAGGCGTCTTGGAGAGTAAATTTTGACTTTGCATAAACAAGAGTTGGGCGATTGGGATCTTTGTTTTGACTTCGCTCATTTCATTGTCAAACTTTATAACACTTGACAGAAAAAGAAACTTACAAAAACCCGGTATCTTGCCATCATTTAACACAGATGCTTCAATGTTTGGCGAGTAAACATGCCGCGGTAACTTAATCACGGCGCCCGCTGAATTCCGGCCATGTCACTTTTGCAATTTACTTGAACGTAGCAAAAATCTCCCAAAATGTTTGTCGCTGATCGTAACTTTTTATATTCTATATTCACGGTTCAAGATTAATGTTGTTTTCATGTCGTAAATATTTCATTCTCGATCGACCGTCCCGGAAACTTCCTTCTGCTCTTTCTACTAGCCCCCCTGAAAATGTGTATCAATAGTTATTTGCTTTTTCATCAATATTTGTTTTGCATAAAGCAAGCTAACAAAATCTGTACCTTGCTGAGTTCGCATTTGTTAGCGTTAATAGTATTTTCGGTCAGATGCTTCTGCTTTTTACGAGGGGTTTATTGTTGTGGTCTCCCATCCTAACACTAACCCCGCTCAACAGGGCTTGACTTCAGTGAAGTTTAGTATTACAAAGCTGTCAGATGCTCAAAGGGCACACTTGTGGTGCAAAGAAGTTGTGAGGGAACTTGAAAATTATCAACATGTCAGCCCAGAAGCCAATATTTCTCGCTTCTCTTTTATTTGTTATTCTCCAGAGACTGGAATGCTGTATTTCAATACCACACAATTCAGTGCCTTCTGATTTTCTGTAGCACGTACCACAGGCAACCCAGTGTATGCTTCACGGAAGCATCTCGTTCACTCATGCAATCAGTTGTCCAGATTCCTCTCCTCAATCTAAACGAAAATCTGACGGCTCAAAGGGCAAGTTTATTCAAGAAAGTGCGAGATAAGAAGCGTCTTCAAGAAGATTGGCGAGTTTGGACTCTGGACGGAAAGATTTACGTCAAAACAGATCCCGCAAGCACCGAAATAATAAAAATTCAACATCTTAAAGATCTTGATAAGCTTTAGATCTCAAGTATGTATAATATTTATATTATTTATTTTGTTAACTCTTCCCTGCCTGCATGATATTGGTTCAACTATATTGTTTTCCTTTTTCCTTTGTGTATCTCAACTATCGAGTCATGTTTTTTTTCTCTCTCTTGATTACGATCTCGGGTTAGAAATTTGCATTTGATTGTCGGTTGAACTGTTTAATCCCAGGAGAAAGAACTATTTATACCGGTGTGATTGTTGTCGATATAGTGTTACTAGTTCTCTATTGTGTTACATTATTTATTTTTTGAAGCGTAGCTTGTTTGTAATTAACCTTATTTGTTTTTAGTCTTCTAGCCGTTAACTCTAGCTTATTATTGTTGCTGTGCTATTGTTCCCTTTTTCGTGTAGGTTGGTATGTCTAGTCTTTTGAAAATAATTAGTCTTAATGTTAGGGAGTTGCGTAATCAAATCAAACGGAGAGGAATCTTCTCATATTTAAAGAACCAAAAGGCGACACTATATTGTCTTCAGGAAACTTTTTCACAGGAAAAGGATGAGAATATCTGGTCTGAGGAACGGGGAGGACAAACTTTATTTGCTCATGGGTCGGAACATTCTAGAGGTGTATGTATCCTTCTGAAATCTAACGCTCATCGCAGTCTTCATATTATTTGCAGTGATCCAAATGGTAGATACATTATAGCTCAACTTAAAGTGGGAGACGAAGAACTCTTTGTGGCCAATATCTATGCGCCGACGCCGTATATATTTATACCGGATTGCAGTACATTTATCTGCAACGAATATTAATGCGCTTGTAAGTGAGCATTGCTTGCCACAGTTTAGGTTTTTTTTGACCAGCGGTTTGATATGCTCGAACCTTCGATTTTTTGGCAAATCGTTTGTGTTGTTTGTCACGCGGTTTTGGAGCCGGGTACGGTTGCTTATTTTGGAACTGAATTTATCATTCAAGTACTGTGGCGACCGTCCACACCAAATTAATACCTTTCGATTAACAGGCTTTTTATGTGAAATGGATGACCAGTCCTGAGCTGCTTTGTTTTACTGTGAAGTTGCAGTCGAGTAAGCGAATTACTACGCTTTAGCTTGACTGTTTAATTACAGTAATCTACTTTTGCTGTTGTTATTAAACTGAAGAGATCTAGAGAGGGTGTAAAGATTATCAGTCAAACGGAAAATGTTGTGAAAGAGATTACTGACGTGTGCATGTAATTTCAGTTTTAGTTGTTGATTAAAATTGTTGGTTATTGTTTGCAAGGCTTGTTTGTTTACTGCTCTCAGCTCAGAGGTGTTTGATCACTGTAAACTGTATACAGTAACGACGATTAATTTTGTACTTTATGCAGAAGCATTATTATTTCCGTATACACTATATTGCTTTCTGGGGCTAGAAAAGGGATGCTCCGCTTTTAGGCTTAGCTAGACCTTTCTGACTTGGACCTTAAGTTCTTATGCATAGAGGTTAAAAAACCACACACCAAACCATTCGTTGTCTCTAATTGGTACAGACCTCCTAATTTGCCCATAGAGCTCTTTGAAAAAGTTGAGATTTTATTGGAAGAGACAGAGAATAAAAATATAGTCTTATCATCATCATCATCTATCGACCGCGGTCGAGATGGATTGAACAAGAGAACGCCAGAGTTATTTTTCCTTCATCAGGCTACATATGGCATCCACTGAAAGATTCAAGTCCCGAGCCACAACGTCCATGAAGGTGAAAGGTCGCCTCCCTCTGTTTGAGCACGAGCGTCTCCAGGATATCACCCTCGAGACTGGTTGGTCCTGTGCTCGAGTGCAGTAGTGGGTAACATCAACTGTGATATGTCGTCATCTCCCCCCGGTAATCAGACCAGACACCTAATTTTAAAGCTCCGCGAGGCCTGCCAATACACTCAATTAACAAAGGAGCCTACACGTATTACTCCTTCCGTACGCCTAGTTCTACATCGCTAATTTATCTTTTTCTCACTAATGAGCCAGGAAAATTCTTTCTCTCGGGGGTATCCCATATTGGATCTAGTGACCATAGCTTAATCTATGCATCACGCAAGCAAATAAATCGTAAGTCACAACCACGAATAATTAACTCTAGGGACAACAAGAATTTGCTGGAGTACTTCATGGATGATATTGAACTGGTCCCTTGGGCCATGATAGAGCAAATTCATGACCCCCTTAAAGCATGGAAAATGTGAAAACGGTTATTTCTGATAATAGCAGATTTCCATGCTCCGTTTGAGAAGAAAAGAGTACGGAATAACTGCACCCTGGCTTAATCTCGAAATTAAGCGTTAAAGGTGGCGAAGCCTTGATCGGTTAAAACGCATTGCTAATGACACAGTAGATCTAGTAGATGGACAGACTATAAACGAATTAGAAATCAAGTTAACCAAGCTATTAAGATCTGTAAACAGAAATACAGTAACTATAATTCCTATTTCACAACTAGTCTTGGTAACGTAAAGGCAACTCGGAATGGAATCAACACTATACTTTCAAAAAGGAAGACACAACCCACGTAACAAAACGTATGAATGAAGATGATGAGATAACCGATCAGTGGGAGCTCTGCAATACATTTAACAATTATTTCACTGATATGCCCAACCCTAAAGTGCATGATAAATCCTCCTGGGGTCAACTTATCAAGCCATGTGAAGTAACCTTTGAACTCAAACTTATTCCCCTTGACGATTTATTCAAACTTGTAGCCGACCTTCCAGCAAACAAGACTGAGGGCTTTGATTGAATTACTGCTCGCCTACTCAAGGCATTAGTCTTACTTACAGGTCCATATTTGATAAACATTTTCAATACATTTTTTTACCACTGGAATTATCCTTAATGAATGGAAGAGTGCTAAAGTAACCCCAGTCTTCAAAGCTCACTCAAAGACTAACCCAGCCGACTCCCGGTCTATTTCAGTTCTGTCTGTAATTGAAAAACGTTTTGAAAAGCAATCTTTAATCAGGTTTATACATCCTGAGATGATAACAATCTGCATGACTTCACAAATGTCATTCATTTTACTGATGGATCATAAAAAGGCATTTGATACCACTGATCACGATATCCTCATCGAAATTACAGTATTATGAGTTTAGGGGTGCTTCACTAAATCACTTTAAAAACTATTTGTCTGATAGAACACAGGTCACAGTGATGGGTAAAAATAAATCTGAAACCAGCCACATACGGTGCGGAGTTCGACAGGGTTCTATCCTCTGACCGCTACTATTTGTATTATATATAAATGACTTACCAAACTGCAATCTTCTTTCAGAAGTGAGAATGTACGCTGACGATACCAACTAAAAACCCTGACGATTTGTTTAAATCCCTGACATCTGACCTTCATATTCATCTAAGACAGTTGCACGATCCAAATCGATTAAGTTTTAAAAAATGTTTGTTTACTTGGACTCGGCACAAAGTATCAACCTGACATTTCTCTTGATGGTCATTTAAGGTTACTTCCCACCTTCGCGGGTGCCCTTCGCCAAAAACATTGTACGCGCGCCAGTTTAAATAAAACCCCAACAAACTATATATCATTAGAAAGCTTAATAAATGTACTTGACGAAAAAAATACAATTTTAGCGAAGTTTTCTTTCAGGAAGTGTCAGAGGCCGGTAAGGCGTGAAACGACCGAGGGTTCTTCTATTGAATTTATCGGCTATCGGATTCCAAAGTACGAGCAAAATGGCTGCACAGTCTTATTCACAAGGCATCAATGAACAAAAGTGTGTCGGGCTTTTTCGATATTCTGATTGGTTGTCTAGATATCCACATCTAAAGTTGGAGTAGCTAAAAATGTGCGAGACGTGTTGCGTAAATGGACACCACGCGAAAAATATGTTAAGCATCAAAATTTCCCGACACACTTTTGTTTGTCATTATCTCTGGAATGTTCTGGCGAAATTTCACGACAATCCGCCAAATCTGCATACCCTATAAATTCGGTCAAAGTGGATGTATTCCTCTCAAAATCATATGCGAGATTTTCGCTTGTAAAGGTTAGTAAGCAACTCGCGCCACGCCTGGAGATTATCTCGCCTGATCAAACCGCAAACCAATGGAACGACAGGACCTCCTACCGTCTGTGACAATAGATGAAGATTTCCCGGGAAAAGCATCGCATTGCAACACGTTTTTTATATCGCTCAGTCGAGTGGAATTCAGGACGTCGACACAATTACAATGGGCAACGACACTAAAGGCAAAGGCAAAGGCAAAACCCGTGCCAAAAAGGTCAAAGGCGGAAAACGTGCCGCTGAAAAACAAGAGGCGACTAGTAACGAATCGACGGACAGCTCAAGTGCTCCAGTGTTTAGGGCCGTTGGTATCGCATTTTTCTTTTTCTTCATCGCTTCCACCAGATTCCGACGAAGAATCTTGTCCACAAACTGCACTGGCGTTGACTTTGATTTTTAAGGTACTTGCTCCAAGAATTTTCGCCGGCTCCGGGTCTTCAGGAGATGCCGAGATTGTCGAAGGTGTTTGGCCAGACCAAGAGCCTTTGTCGCTTTCGGCGAGGTTCTTTTTCTTTCTTTGGCAAAATGGAGATATTTCTTTCTTCTTTGGGCCGGTTTTTTTTCTTTTCTTTACCCAAGGACTTTTTTCTGCTTTTGATTTTTCCATACGAGTTATTAGAGCTTCCACGTTGGAATTTTGTCAAGTACGTGATGTAAATAAAAATATGCAAATAACATGAATAACGAGCGTGAGCTTTTGCCGCGAAAAATTCCCCAAGAGGTCTCGCCCGTTGACAATATTATGACACCTTCGTAGTTTATTAACTTTGTTTGAAAATACGTTTTTTCTAAATAACTCGGCCGCTTTTTGAGATTTTTAACATTTTCCTTTTGTAAACGCTAGATAAAATGACTGACCTAACTTTTGTCAAATAAAAAAAAAAATGATTATTTCGGCCTCTGAAGGTGGGAAGTAACCTTAAAAGAAAGAGTTGAAACCTATAAATGCTAAGCAGTACACGTAGATGAAACATTATCATGGAGTCATCGTATTTCTGAGGTCCCTCAAAAGATTACAAAAGTGCTAGCAGCTCTTATAGAAGACTCAAACTAACATGTCGTCCATATATTCTCATAAAAAGCTATAAATCACTGGCCCTGCCCCACCTTGACTATTGAAGTGTCGTGTGGGGGAGTTTTGGCAATGGTTTAAGTAACAAAATAGAGCTGCTCGTATTTATAAATGGGGCTAGCTGGGAGGTTCGATCCAGTGCTCAGATACTCCAGGAAGTCAACTGATCTATCCTCGCAGACAGTTGTGATAAACAACTGATATATGTTTAAACTATGACCAACCAAGTGCCTTTATATTTACCCGAAAAATTTTCCAATACTATAACACCATTCATAGCTACAATCTGAGACTTCTAAACATAATCTTTTCATTCCAAAAACAAACACCCAAGCCCTTGAAAATAGCTTCCGATTTAGGGATGCTGTTGCGTTGCCAAGGAGGCCATTACCTTAAATATTTTTTAAAATTCATTTTTAGAGTCTGATGGCTCAAAGCAGTTTCACCACTTGAAAGAAACGTTCTTATTAGAAGGATTGTCACTACAGCACTTTATTACTTAACAGCAGTGTTATGGTACCACATCAAACACCAATTATTGCTGAAAAAGTTTCGGTCATTTTTGGGACGTATAAATTTACCATGGAAACAGGAAAGCCTTGCAAAAACACCCCATATTTTGGTTTTAGCTGCTGTTATCTCCAAAACGAACTCGGTTACCCTCATTCAGTACTTTCTGAAGTGTAATCAGCATGCCAGAATGACACTTTCCGAAAAGTTAAAAAAAAGTCTGTGGAGCGGATTCAGAGCCACCTTATTTAATTGAAAATTTAAGGTAGCTCTAATCCGCTTTAAACTTTGCAGAGAGTTTCATCTTGGCCTGCTGATTACTTTTGTGCAATAATAAATTGGGGTCACCGAGTTCGTTTTTTAGATATGAGCAACTAAAGCCAAAATTATAATTGTTGCTATAACCTATGTAAAAGAAGTGCACTCAGTACGAAAAAATGAATAGTGAGTTCTTTGGTTCCTTTGTGGAGAACAACTTTGACGCCATGTGTATGCTGGTCGGAACGGGAACATCCCGATTATGGATTCACGGTGGAGACCCCAGTCAAAATTGTGTCTGAACGAAATATGTTGGAACGCAGGGGTGCTCAGCTACCACAAATACTATCCAGAAGCCCGGACATTAATCCAATAATAATATCTGGCCTGCTAATCGCCCTTTCTCGCAGTTGGAAACTGAATTACTAAGGGCGCAGCTCAACGAGGTCGGACAGAAGGAGCTGTGCTGCCTGCTATAGGCGCTCGGCCCCTGAACACGACCCATGTATGACCTCGGAGCACAGCACCACAGCCTGATGGAATAGGCCGGGAGTCGATTTTGAGGAGGGAAGAAAACCGGAGTACCCGGAGAAAAACCCTCGGAGTCAGATTGAGATAGACTGAAACTCAACCCACATACGACTCGAGCCAGAGTCGCAGAGGTGGGAGGCACGGTTGATGACCACTAAACCACCCTGTTGATTTATCGTGGTTGGGAATATGACAATACTCAGCACCATTGGCCGAGGGGGGAGGGATGGGGAGCCGCTTGTAACTTAGTACATGCCTGTTTTTGGTTATTTACAAATAATTGGAAGGTTCACAAAAAATATTTATAAACTAGTAGTAATCACGGATTAGTAAAGTGAATTCCGATGATGTCTAGTAAAAAAAATAATCATTGTACTGATTGCCCAGAAATATTCAGGGAAAGTGAACTTGTGGGGTACTTTCTGGCAGTACTCAGAGAGAATTTGAATCTCCTGTGAAAAGCAGCTGAGTTGACAAATCACAACTTGGCATCGTTACCGACACGAATTGCCATGCGGGGGCGAATTGTAGTGTCTGTTTCCCACAAAACACACCACTACACAGCTTTCTGGTGTTCTCAGGATAAGTAGCTTTAGTCATATTTGCTATTCAAATCGTATTCTCAGCAAGGACTCTTTATCTCCTATTCCCAGTAACAAAATCCCAGTTCCCAGTGATTCCCACCGAAAAATAAAGCCAATCCCAGCTCCCATTTTACCCCTCCATGACCATCAACGAAATCACTTTCCTCGACAAAGTAGTTTAAAACTCATTATAAGCCAACTGAAACCTTTCAATATACACACTTCAACTCATGCGGCCACCCCCAAGGCGTAAAAAATGGCTTAATTAATGGTGAAGCAATGAGACTTCTTAGGACTAACTCTTCGAAAACAACATGATTTGAAGAGAGCCTTGAGGAGTTCAAACAACGTCTGAGAGCGCGAGGCTATCCAAACACAATCATAGAAAAAGGTTAACCAGAGGTCTTTTCCCCCGGGGGGGGACTCCCATATGAAACAGACGGGGATGCTCGTCGGAAATTTTGAATTTAACCCCTAAAGGAGACCAATCTAGGCGTGGCTTAAGCAAATTTTGACCCCTAAAAGAGACCGTTTAAGTACACAAAAATACGACACGCAATGAGTTTTAATGATAAAAAGGCATAATCATCGAATGCTTTTAACTAAAAAGAAAATTTAAAAGGAAATTTGACTTCTGTTTCTCTTCGCGTAATTCTGTGTTACTTCGCGGAACCCTAAACGAGACCTTGGTGGCATAAAATATTGGCGCTTTGCCCTAAGCGAGACCAAAATCCAAAATTTACACCCCTAAGCGAGACGACGAGCATCCCCGTCTGTTTCATATGGGAGTCCCTCCCCCCCCCCCCCCGGGTCTTTTCCTTTTGTCACTGCGTACCACCCAGCAGTTAAAAATCTCAAACAGACATTGATGGAACAATGGAGCCTAAAAGCTCCCATAATATCATACAAAAGAGGTAAATCTCTTAAGGAAACGCACGTCTGCGCAAAAATATAATTTTAAGGCTCTCATGCAGAACACACTGATGGAGTACGTGCAGGCCCGCATGTTATTAACTTCTATCTCATGTCAATCCCCTGTAAGTGGCGTTTTCAGTCTAACTGAACTTTTGCGTCTACGTTAAGTCATTACATCACTGCTTAATGAGAGTTCATCTTTGGTAATGTAGAAGCTTTACAAATGGTTGATCAGTTGAGCTGGAGCAAAGTGGTTTCAACCAGGCGGGATCGGAATGAAAATAAACATTACGGTGGGATGGCGGGATGCGGGATTGAAAAAGCCTATTTTGGACCCTCTAAAAGGGGATTAAAATATTAGTACGCGACCTTACGGACAACACATTTGATCCAAAAAGACTTGTTTCTGTAAACTTAAATTGCTCTAGATCATCTCATAAAGCAAATCGTCACATATACTGTTTATGTCAAAACAGTATATATTAATCAATATAAATATGACCCTTCTATGACCCATATTGATAGCAGTTTTTATAACTGGATTGGTCATCCTGTTATTATTATTATTATTATTATTATTATTATTATTATTATTATTATTATTATTATTATTATTATTATTATTATTATTATGACGAATTCTAAGGGAAACTGTTTTTAGCGGACATCCTTTATTAAGCAGACATTAGCGAGGTTCCCAAAGGTGTCCATTTAATACATGTTTGACTGCACGACTAAATTTCTTATTTCATTCTCCGGAAATTATACCAGGGCCCTGTTTACTGTCAAACAGGAAAAAATATCAAGTTTGAGCCATTGATTCTACAAGTGGGCACTTTACAACAAAAACCTAAAACATTTCAAGGGTGAAATCAGGCTGTTTTCAATTTTCCATTCTTTATACCAGCACAGTGGAGATCGCTTAAAACAACTCCATACATGCTTAATCGACCACTCCATATAGGCACTTTTCAGTGCCAATGAAACACAATCATGACAGAACAGAACATTCAACAACAACAACAACAACTGTTACGAATCATAACTGGCCGGACGCAAAGGCCAGTTGGCTATTTACAAGTGCATCTGAGAAGTTGAACCAGGGACTACCACGAACAAATGCAACAAGTGGTCAGAGCGTGTTTTGAACCGGGATCCCCGGATCTCAAGGCAAGAGCCCTAACCACTCGGCTGCACTGCCTCTCGTCAACCAGTACTGAAAAATGCAAAGGATTGTTTCTAACTTTCCTTTAAGTTTTTATGTAGATTAAGACTGAGTCGTTTGTGGGGATATTGCAATAAAATCTGCATCAATATCATTATTAATGAAAGCCACAGTAATCTATGTAACTATTTTCCAACTTACTTGGCATGAGAAACTTATCTTTGACACAGCACTCCTTACAAACTATCGCAATAGCTGTGACGAAAACGAAGGCAACCAGTAGAGACAACGCAATCACATGAGATTCGCTTTTGCACTGCTTTACGTTCTTTTCCCACAGCATAATTTGCTGGAAGCTTGTTTCGTTGGAAACCGTCGCGTTGTTTGGAACTGGTGATGGCCCAAGTTTGGCACAAAGGTAATAGTCGTCATTCCGAAATGCTGCAATCAACCACATGATAGGACCAACACTCGCCTTCAACAAACTAGGCATTACCATAGTTAGACACTTTCCTCGTCTCTGGTATCGTTTCACAAATATTCTCGTAGTCAACGCACCCATGTCTCCAATAATCACCAGGTTGGCACAGAAAAGAACAATGACGGGAAGTATTAAGAAAGCAAAGCCATAAATCTTGTAACTCTCTTCTGGGCAGTTAAAAGCCTTAGCATTGACAAGTTCCTCTAGGCCGTAAGTTGACAATGCGACAACAACATTTCGAAGAGTAATTGAGTTGCCTTTGATGAATTTACCAAAACGTGAGTTAGGAGAACTTGTGGCTTTATCCTTCAAAGCTGTAATCGTTTGCGAAAGCATCGAGCCCATTTTCAAACCAACGCTTTGTCAAATATTTATGCTATGGCAAATGGATGATATCGTCGTTTCAAAATACCTTTGAAGTCACTTTACGGTTTGTACCAGGTGGCGATTCTAAGAAATCCAAAACGGAACTTGTATTAATTAGTTATGATGAGGGGGCTTTAAAGTCGTCGTTGAGAAAAACGTTTACAGTACGTTATAATAATTTTAAAGGGTAAAACATCAATACTCAAAGTTGAGGTGCTCACGAAAATACGTTATCCATCATTATCAAGTTATTCGGCCATTTTACCATGATTGTAGAGCTTTATAATCTTACACTAATACAGGGCTGCACTGAAAGCTTTAAGGGCCATCTATTTCGATGAACAGAAAGAAATTCTGAAATTGCAAGAGGTGAACTCGAAAGAGGCCAACACGTTCCTTAATAGTTACACACCCAACTTCATCCTCCTCATGCAAGTCACGATTTTGCAATTGCCAATGTTTGGCTTTAAAACAAACAGCTAGGAAAACCACAAGTCCTTGTTATCCAATGCCAACTACAAAGGCACTTCTCGATTTGTGACAGCAAACCACCATTTGTTGACTGTGTGTTAATATTCTGTAGCTGTACTGTGACTGATTTTATTTGGTAGCTGGACAAGAGCAGTGTTGATCATAGGTGTTTTTTAATGGCCTTTGTTTTGTTGTCTCAGTGGGCCTTTTCGCCTATAATATCATTACTTTGATCCTTTCACTCAAGTGAAGGGTCGAGAACTTTGACTGATATCTTGCATTGATTTCCGGTGTATACCTTTTTCCTGTCTAATTTCGTGGAAAAACAACATTCCACGGTTTAAGATTTTAACCAACGGAAATACACTTTAGTCTCACCAGCACACAACAACACGTACTGAATATTCATGATTTAAAAGGGGTTATAATTCTATAAAAAGATCAATAACTATTGCACCTATACAGTTTCTCGCCCGGTGTGAAGGAATCTGAAATCCCGAATACAGTAAATGTGAGGGTTTGGAATCCGGAATCCATTGTATGGAATCCAGAATCCGGGAATCAAGAATCCATTTCGCTGGAACCTGTAAGTTTGGATTCCGAATCCACGACTCGGGATCCGGAATCCAAGGGCTATCTGGATTCCTTTACATCGGGCGAAGTTTCCGACACACACTCCCCCATGCGGTTTCCAGAATAAAGCACATGCAAAACTGACGTGTCTGCTATGCCTTGATATAAGAAGATAAAAAACTTAACCAACTCATTTATCAACGTCGGCACTCCACTGTTCACAGGGAAATTAACCTTGCTTTACAAAAACTTAAGATAAAACAATCTGCTGCTGCGCTTCTTCAGACTCTGCAGCGGAGGTACGGAACTGAGCTCCTACCGCGACTTCACGTCTTGCGGCAATGAAAGGGCTGTGCTTCTGGATTAAGAGTTGTAGTCTTTAAGGGTTGCGTAGGCCTATCACACGAGAGATCTAAAGGATAAAGATGTTGTACAGGCCTTTCGAGGGAGATTCTACCTACTCGGAGTTTCAAGGCACGCACTACACCATCCCTACCCTCGAACAGACCAGAGGCAATTCCAAGTGGCCATAGACCCTTTGGCAAAAACGATGCATGCTGGGTATTCAGGTTAAAGTGCATGATGAATTTATAGACTTCGGAGTGCGAGTGACCCATCAAAGTTTATTGTGATGGTTTGTGATCGAAATTTTACCGTTTGTCATAAAGTTTTCTCGATCAAATCAAGATGAGTGTTTGATTCTATGCTTATTTACCAGTATGAGTTGTGAAAAAGCTGTTCGAGTCCGTGAAATGGAGAAAATTTATCATGATTATGCCAAAGTGCGGGCAGTCAAGAAACAGGCTAGTTTCGAATTGTGCAGCAACAAAAGAACAGAGTCGAGGTTCAGGGGAATAATTTGCATTTTCCTTTGTTTTGAACAATACAATATGCTAATTATTACCCTGAACCTCAACACTGTTCTTTTGTTGCTGCACAATTCAAAACTAGCCTATTGACGCTTTGTTATTCGAGTCAAAACATTTTTTCTGGAGTCGATTTTATCACTTTTCAAATTATCTTTTTTCTCTCAGGTGGAAGATATGGCTTTTGAAGATTTTCTGGCGTGGAAAGTTGGTCAACTCCAGTTTTATTGCAGGATGAGAAGAGGAAAGTCGACGACAGGAAACAAGAAAGATCTTGTTGCACGGGCTCTTGTCGCTTTCGAGTTAAATTGACCCGATTGTTGGTTGCTCAAAGGATATTTCCGATCGGCTCGATAGACTTTTGAATAAGTGTGGCATTGAAAATCCGCGGAATCTAGATGAAAGTGTATGGTACAGCGATCAGGCCGCTTTTGGGTCAAATATACCTCTATATTCTCTGATACAAAAGCCTTTGACATCGATGGTGTCGGCATATATAAGGTACGCAAAGCTTACTCTTATTTTTAAGAGATCGCATGTGCATCAAGTTCTAACTTACTCGCCAAGGGATTCGGATGAGAATTAACGAAAAACCAAGGGAATTTTGGATTGTAATTTCAAAGTCCACAGGCAATTGCTTGACTGCCCAATCTTTGTTGTTTCCTGTTGTCGACTCTCCTCTTTTCATCCTGAAATAAAACTGGAGTTGACCAACGCTCCACTCCAGAAAATCTTCGAAAGCCATATCTTCCATCTGAAAGAAAAAAGGTACCCCGAAAAGGGTTAAAATCGACTCCAGAAGAAATGTTTTGACTCGAACAACGACGCGTCAATTGCTTGACTGCCCGCACCCGCACCTACATCATTCATCATGCACTTTATCCTGATTACCCAGCATGCACCGTTTTTCAGAAAGGGTCTATTTGCCACGGTTGCTTTCATCACTGCGAACGATGACGATGATCACCAACATTCAGGTTACTTGCCTTTGCGTTTCGCTTGCAGGTATGCCTTTCCCGGAGAGCAGACAGATACTCGGAAGTCCAGCGACGCCAGAGAGCACCCTTGCAAGAAATAAGATACTTGGCTAGCCTTCGTATGTCTGCGTTTTCCTCTCTCCATGTTGCTCGGGAAGACGGTTAGATCTCTGGAACGGGAACGACGTCGGGGTGAGGAGTGGTAACTCGACATCATCTTCAACGCAGGACAGTGGTCGCGCGCCGATTGAACTGAATTTCAATGTCCAGGACAGCAACACACAGCTCGTTCCAAGTCAGAGTACCGCGTCCAATCGTCTTGAAGAAGGCACGCTTGAATAGGCCAATTAGCCTTTCGAACTGGCCTCCCCAACCGGGTGCTCTGCTTGAATTGAAGGACCAGCGAATTCGATCATCCGCTAGGGAGTTGTGTACTCTCTCGTCCTTCTGTAGCTGCTTTAGGAATTTCGCGAAGGTTCTACCATTGTCGGAGAACACTTAAGCAGGTTTTCCTCTTCGCGCAATCAAGTGCCTGAAGCTTCCGACAAAAGTAGATATTTGAAAATTAGGAAGAACTTCAAGGTGCAAAGCTCCTGATAAACTGTAGGCGTAAAAGACTACGTAGGCCTTTCCGTCAAATGTAGGCGACTTTCGTTACTTGGTTGGACCCGCAACAGTCCACACCGACTACTTTGAAGGGGCTCTTTCATTGGGAGAAAACCAGGAGGTGGAGCAGCTTGAGCCGTGTCTTGAAACCGCTAACAACCCCAACAGCTTTTGATGATCTTCTTCGCCACCTCACGCAATCTTGGGACCCAGTGTCGTTTGCGAACTACAGCCTTAGTTAAGCCGATACCACCATGTAAACTAGGTTGATGTTCATTGTCCACTAACTTTGCAGTGCCGAATACGGAATCACCTGGCAGGAATACTGCATAGTCACCTGGAATGCGCCCACGACATTCTAGAATCCCCTCTCTGTTTGACTGAAGGTTCAACTTACCCTGTCAGTAGTGAAGGTAGGGGAACTTAGGTAGCGCGTTTGGGTTGTCGTGATCCATAATGCCTTCTGAGACTCGATTTGTTTGGTGCTTATCGGTCCGATTATCTTAAGGAAGGGCGGTGGGAATTGTAGATAAACCGGAGGATCCAGGCACAAACTCTTAAGGTTCTCTTCAGGTTATTCCGTTTTAGCAATTGGTCAGAAGTCATCTGGTTTCTGGTCAATGGTTGCTGCATCCAGGACTTCTCGTGCAATCTTAGATTCTACGGCTGATTCAGGACTGGCTGTCGTCACTGGGTTAGGAGGCCACTCACTGACATCCTGAAACCATTCAGGGCCATTCCACCAAAGATCGTAGTTGATAACCGTTCCTCTCATCAGCAGAGTCTACCTGAGTAGGTACGTGCCTCCATTCTCGAATGCTGTGCTCCTTGATCTGATAATGCACGGCACAAATTACAGGACTAATTGGAATATTCAAATATGGGCAAGATTATATCGTTTTCTTAAATTACAGCCAAATTTGCCTTCTACTTTCGTGTTGTAAACGTCATTTAAAAAATTAACCTTCAATCGTCAAATGGCCTAAAATTTAACCCTCAACCGTCAAAACGGCCTATTTGTAACCGTCAATCGTCAAAGAGAGCCCCCATTGAGACCCTCTGATCTTCCTTGCGCGATTCGCGACAAACTGACGCCAATCGCGCAATGAAGAGTCCCTTCATCTCTAATCCAGTGCAACACAACGGTATTATCTAGCCAGCAGTATCAGCAAGGCGTGCCTTGGCTGCCCCCAGACCTTGGAAGATACCAAAAGCCTGGCGAACTACAGCATATGAATGAAGGGGGTTATTTCCAAAGTTGAATGAAGGGCGTCATTTTCCAAAAAAATTGGTTTAATCAACGGAGTTGATTATGTAAATTGGCCACCGTACAGGGATTCTAAAAGCTGACGTTTCGAGCGTTAGTGCTTCGGATTTGCTCTGAGGAAGGGCTAACGCTCGAGACGTCAGTTTTTAGAATTTCTGTACGGTGGCCAATTTACATTATCAACTCCGTTGATAAAACCAAATTTTTGTATACTACTTCCCCACCGACGCAGCACAACAGTTTCTTTAGAAACTACCCCCTTCATTCATTTGTTGTTCAACCGCTGGGACCACTAACCTTGTGCTCTAGTATTTTTAAATCCACAGATTTCTAACAGGAGACCCTAGACGACGATGTCAATATTTGGATTCGCTCTGACGAAGGGCTAACGCTCGAAACGTCAGCTTTTAGAATCTCTGTACGGTGGCCAATTTACAGTATCAACTCCGTTGATAAAACCAAATTTTTGTGGACTACAGTATACACTGCCACAGCAACACCAGCCTTAGGTTCTCGGTAGGGTGCTAACTCTCTCTTGGTGAGTACTTTCTCAGGCAGAGAACTTTCCCATCGCTGCCATCTTGTGGTGAGTTCATGAGGTAACAGGGCGTCCCACGCGATTTTCAATTCGCAGGCATCTCGATAGATTAGGTTCCCTTGGCAAGTCATCGGAGAGGCCAGGCCGAGCGAATCGTTTCCCCAGGACAGCTCTCTTAGTCGGTTTCACACCCTCTAGTGCAAACGAAGATACTTTGAGAGACTTCCATCACACATTGCGGAAGTTTCTTTCGCCATGACGCTAAGTGCTGCTCAATGACTCCTCCTAAGAGAAATGGGGTGGTAGTTAGACCAAAGAGCGCTCTGGCAAACCTTAATGTCATTCAATGTCACGCAACCAATGGAATCGAAGGGGGTCACGCTCCCCCTTCTGGATGAGCACTTGCAGGAACGTCTTTGTATGTCAGTTCCAAAGAGCACTGAGTGGAATCTACCGCGGACAAGGACGTCATAGGCCTTATTCTGCAAGGGTGGCCCAGTCTCGAGACAGTCATTTAGCGAGGGTGCTCCCTTCTCCCCACGGGCGGATTGTCAGGAAGCAATGGATGGTCTCCCTTCCAAAAGTACCATTTTATACCGCTGAGTCTTCCTTGGGATCCCGTGTTAGCTGTACTCGGAATTCTTTGTACGCCTCTAGCTGATCCCCAGCTGGTGTGTTTGTTAAGCCCAGGATATCAAGAGCGCACAGCTGCTCGAAGTCTCTTACAGCATGGACCTCTAGAAAACCAGCCCTGATATCCGCCTCTACCCCTGGGGCCATTAGAGCCCAAACAAAACGAGTCAACTCCGGGTTCTCCACGACGCTCTTTTGGTCCACCTGAGATCAGGTTATCAACAAAATTTCTCCCCTCGACATTATTTGAATAGCCATAAATGTTGTCATCGGTGGCTAGTTCTTCCTCTGAATCAGAGTCACCAAAATCGCTAAAATCACTGTCGTTTTCGATTGAAAATTTCCCAGAAAGCTCCCCACTTTATCAACAGTGGCGGGTTCCTGAAAGGTGTAATAACTCTATTCCGGGGATAAATATGCCGGAATAAGGCACATTTATCCCTGGAATAGAGTTATTACATCTTTCAGGAACTGGCCCCAGGCCGCCATTTTTAAATCACTGATACTGATACTTCGAGATCCGCGCAATAAATCCGCAGGAATACACTTTAAAAGCCTTTAAAAAATCACTTGTTTTGCTTTCGAATGAATGAAAAATATGCCAACACAAGCTTTCTGGTCACAGTTTTTCTCGGTCATATTATACCGAGCTGATTTCATTAGCAGACTGGAACCCACGTGGGAGAACCAACAGATTGGCTTCTCGGCGGAAAAGAGTTTTAATTAATTAATCATTTGTCAGAGAGGGAAATTCCTGTCATCTTTATAAAAACTCCTCGCATATCAGATTTCAACCCACGTATGCAAATCTGTAGACTTGCCACAAGTCGACCTCACCAGATTCCCGGGAGGAAATGTTTTGGCGAGCGAAGCGTGATTTTCGGACGCGAAGCGGATGAGCGAGAGACGAAGTCGCGATAGGTCGACTTGTCTCGCTTGCAAGGTTTTCATTTGCCTCAGTTCGCGCCAAAAAGGGGATGACATCATTCGTAAGTCCTGCACTTGATGGCGCAATCCGACGAAACCAATCGAATATGCTTGTTTCTACGAAATCGAAAGGGGAAATTTGTTGACTTTGTGCTAAAGGTATCAGAAACAAAGACGAAATACAACAAAAGCGTATTCCAATCTCGAGTCGCTGCTTGGAAAGGCGATCTCCAGTGATACGTTTTGGAACAACACTTTGTGCCGTAAAGTGTGCTGATAGAAATGAAACACTAGTTCGGAAGATTAACAAGTAAGGGAATGCTTCGAATC
>OX421446.1:44872108-44879608 GCA_949126865.1 Montipora capitata | reverse complement strand
AAATTTCCAGTTGTTACCGGAAGACTGTGAAGAGCTGAGTACAAATAAATACAAATAGCCAGACAATCCACTTAATGTGTTCGATTCCTTCTCTGTCCATAAGGGTATATTTTGTTTAAAGATCCACCAAAACGCCATTTGCGTTTCAATGACTTCGACGCCATTGCAGGTTAATTAAATAATTATTCTACTGCGTCCACCAGAGAAGTCTACGCATTTGTACTACCCGCTGAAAACCACTTAGCAGAGGAGTGACAGGAAAAACTTTTGCCGACACGGAAAAATAAAAGAAAACGATTAAACGACACTCCTTTTCCGACTGGTCTGCCATACTGGCAACCCAGTAAAAAAATCTCTCCATTGCCTTCATGGTCATAATGTTTGTAGTAATGCGTGACATATTACAGTAGCGTTACCTCCGCAGTAACTTTGCGCACAACGTCCTTAATGTTGTCTTGAAAACTATAGTCCCACCGGTATTTGATTTAAACCACCCATTGCAATCCTTATTTCATATTTGACGAAAAAGTGGGAGAACAAACCTGAAGGGGTAACCCCTGAGCTTGATGCGTTGTAACCAGGGAGCAGGCTCATTTGTTTGGGGTATCGAGCGAGTAAATGGCGCGAGAAGAATGGAGCAACAAAAAGTAGCCCATTTTCGAGTTGCTGCATGCCTCAGTTTCAAAGCGAGTCCTGGTCCACAACCATTCAAATGGAAATGAGTTGCGTATTCTTATGCAAAACAAACTCATTTCCCTTTCAATAGTTGAGCACCAAGACTCGCTTTAAAACCGAGACAAACAGCAACTCGGAAATGGCCCATTTCCTTCTCCCATCCTTCTCGAGCACTGACGGCTCCGCCTTCTCGATGTAAAGTTGCAACGTTCACCCACCACATGGCATGAACCTGTAACCACCGTGAATGAACTTAAAGGACTGGGCATCAACCTTTAAATAGGCCACTTGGGATAATACCATAATACTTTTTACTTGTCCCCCCAAATTCTGCATAAGCATTGTTTTTGTTTTCTCTTGGGACCATTGTAAGTCGCAAGAGAAACTGGAAACAATGCTTATGCAACATTTGGGGGGACAAAAAAGCAGCATTATGGTATTTTCTGAAGTGGCCTATTGCGAGCGTGTTTTTCCTCATTTCTTCTCTGTTTTAAAACAGGCTATAAGACAACCTAGTTTCTAGGGCTTTTCTCTCGTGGTTTGCTATAAGATAATCATTTATCTTTGTATCGTTAATTTTGCTGCTCCTTTAGTAAGGGGGAGAGAATCGTGTGAAATTACGAAATACTCATCTAATTAAGGCTTATTGGGTAATAACAATACGTATACCCAAGTCAATCGAATATATATATCAGGAGCCCATCAACCGGAGCGTGCAACTTACCTGTATTTTCGTGCAACAGCGTTTTCACAAGTAAGGTTATTTTTAGATTGAATTTCCCGCTAATGAGACTCCCACAGGAGCCCGATGACCAATTACAAAAAATTAAGCTGACGTCATAGGGTCACCGAACCGGAACTGCCTTTGTTTTTTGACCTAATTCGCGGGAAGGGCTAGTCTAAAAATAAACTTACTTGTGAAAACGCCGTTTCACAGACGCTGTATGGAAGTTGCACGCTCCATATGGCCTCCTGATATATATATCATGGCTAATTTGTACTAACGGGACGAATGAAAATGGATCTCATTTCTCTCTCTCCCTCTTACTTTCTCCCTCCTTCTCTCTCTTCTTTTCCCACATCGCTCACTCCCTTGATCCTTTTAGTCCCAGCTTTCCTCTTTCTATACCTTCGTTCCTCTTTCTATACCTTCGTCCTGTCCTTTTTTTCCAGAAGCCGCTCCGCTTTTTCTGGTATCACAATGATATGTCACTAGCAGCTTTCCTTGAACTCCGACCCACTGTAAACCTCTGGATTTACTTGTCCCTGTTCTTGACCACTGAGCTAACGTGTCAAGTTGCTAATTCACATTTATGGTGGGATGATTGAGTGAGCCTGCGAGCATGATGAAATTTGACAAATTTCTTTACACTGCGAAAATTCTAGCCGTTGGATCTGCGAATTCACACATTTCTCGGCTTTCTTTCGTATTTAATAACCATTCATGCCCAAGTTTCGCTCAGCCAGGCGTCCTAAAAGAAGGTTTTCGGTACATCAGTATATGAAACGAGCGAAAGAGAATCTAAAACAATGATATCGGTGACACGAAATAACCTGAAGAACCGAACGGAAAAACCGTGACGCGTTACTTTGACAACGTGACGTGATTCGAATACCCCGAGTTCGAGTGAAAAAAGCAAGAAGTATGTATCTTCGAAAAAGCTTTCAAAAAAATTGAATCCCATCGACTAAAAAGCTTTCAAACCAGAGCCAATGATAACTGGATTCAGGTTTGTCGATATGGAGATAATTTATTGAGCGCTGCATTTTCTTCCACAAGATCTACGTACTGACTGCTGAATGGCGACTTCAGTTTCGTGCTGTTAGAGACTTTTTCCAAAGAAAGGGATGTGCTTCAAGTCTCAGACACGTTTACGAAAACTGTGGCTGGAAACATGATTTTTACCTCCAAAAAGAGAACCTTAAGCTATGAGGTGAACAGACGTCTAGTGTATTCCATGAGGTCTATAGGAAAAGGTTACAGTGGAGCTAAAAAATTCTGCACTTTGATGAACATGCCTGCACCCCAACAGCAAGGGCATATCAGAAAAGTGCAAGAACATTGGCAAAAAATGTGAAAATTATTGCCAAGAATAACATGTCCAGTGCTGCAAAAGAGATCAGGGATGCCCAGGGAGCCAATGAAAATGATGTTGTGAACTGTGGTATTTCCTGTGATGGTACCTGGCAGAAAAGAACATGAATGACTCTGCCATTCTGTAAAATGTTAGACTCTGGGTTGTTTGATGCCATCAGCCTATTCAACATTGGAGATAAAACCGTTTTGCTCTTGCTTAGAGCATTAAAAGTCAACCTGGGGAAATGCACTGAGTAAGGGTGTAGGTGCCTTGACTTGGATCGCATTCGTGGCCAGAGTACAAAGAAAACGCAGAAAAGAAAAAGAAGAGAAAGGTCCTAAGTAAACTGAAAAAAAAAAAAAACCAAGAACCAGCAAGCCGAGGCTGTTACCTATGCTGCTGGCGCATTTTGACAAGCTTGCTTTGCTCAGAGAATTAAGAGACACCTGCGGGCCAATTAACCCATTTCAAAAGGCCTTTTTCTCGAAAAGTGAATTTTGATGAAAGTGCGAGTACCTCAAAATATCTAGTTAAAAACGTATTTAATATAATTTCATGAAATTTTTTGTACACAAGTATAAATGAATCTTCTGTGCAATGAATCTAAAAGAAACACAAAGCCAAGAAACCCAACCTTGGGAAGCCACATTTTAGTCAAATAGTTTTGTTTTTTTTCAGAAGACAAAAAGTTTGACATTATTTAGCAAAATTAAAATGATGCTATTTGGTACCTTTAAGGTTTATTGCACAAACATATCTATAAAGAATACACCCTGAAAATTCCAGGGCCATATTGGTTTTCATTATAGAGTTATTGCTGTTGGTTTGAAACCCGAAAAAAAAGAGGGGTTTTAAGGCGTGGTTATGTTGCTATGGCAACAAATGATGCCAAAAATATCGCCAAACAACTTCTCTCGCTGATTGTACTTGTCTCGTAAGACTCTAATAAAAATGATTGAAGTAATGCAAAGATATTTTTACTTTTAAGGTATCGTACCATGTTTTACTACTCTTGAAACAACCCCATCCCTTTTATAATGTTAACCGTAACACTAATTACGACGAAAGACACTGTTTAGTCTTAAGGTTAGTCTCTGTGGTAGTTTTAGGTTTATCCAGTATTGCTATGATCTGTAACCTGATTTTCCTTAATGCCCCGCGCGGCACACTTATAAGTTCATTGGATGGAAGAGTGTACCACGCTTCCAGTCTGATTCGTGCATCCTTCATGGAAACTTTGATGCTCGAGTTCATTGCAATATTAAAATCGTTTGACGTATTAATTTCCCTTCTTTTGAGGCAAACTAATATCTTCGTAAAAATCAAGATGGCTACCGTACTTGAAATAGCGTCAGCAAACCGAAATTTGAACATTTGGAAATTGTCTCTGCTTCAGTATCGCCGATCCCGAGAGGAGCATAGAGAAGTGCAAAGAACACAATTTACTTAGTTTGCAGTCCGTGAAATGTCCAGTAGACCTGCGTGAAAACGCAGTCAGTTGGCAAAGACAAAGTGCATCGGGAGATGGATTTCTTCGGCGATGCTAAAAAAAACGGCAATGGATAACCTTCAATCACCAGAACTTATGATTTTCTGGTTGTAAGCTCTCCTTGAAAAAATATTAGCCCTAGCGACCTATGGCCGGAAAGCTTATCATTGCATTTAATTAATTAAGCACCATCGTGAGAGGGCTATCGTTTTTCCCTAGTCTTCTTATTTGACGCTTAAAAAGCGGTTTATCGCATTACCTTCAGTTAGCATACATCTGAAGAAGTCACGCCAAGCTGGTGAAAGACTTGCTAGATGACCCAAATAAGTGAGACTGCGAGCTGGTTAGAGCCAAGAGGCGATGCTCAAATTTATCTCTCGCTCTGAAAAGGACTTAACATATGCAACTATTTCTTGCCGTATCTCATAAGCTTACCATTGATAAAAGCTTTTTTGTTGCTCGAAGGGTGGAATGACTCAAAGGTGGTATAACAATACTTGTTAAAAGGTTTCCGGAAGGTAGGAAACTGCTGTGTACTGGACGAATTTCTCGCTTTATGCAAAAAAATATCTAGACCCAGAAGGGAAATGCTGCTGTCGCCAATAGTGTATGTAATCTTGTGCGATGGACTCGAATCGAGTCTCCGGCTTTACGAAAATGTCATCGATAAACAGCTTATAAAGCGTCAGGTTTAAAGAATAGAGAAAAACAATACCCCTGTCAAGACGGAGCTTAATTAAATGGGTAGCCTCCGATGAAAGATACAAACTTTATCTGTAGGCTAAATGTAGAACAAAGAAAGTTTTTTTTTTTTTTAAACAACTTGTTTTTAAAACATGTTTTTAAAAAAAAACATGTCTAGCCATCTGAATAAACAAAGAAGTTTCGGGTGCCCTTGCTTCCCGTAGCAGTAGATCTCCGGGAGTAGATCAAGGGTAACAAGAACTTTCTTGGCGTCGACATTGGGATAGAGTGACACAACATCCGCGTGACCAGAAAACAGTCACCAGTGGGCAAAACCGTCTGTTCCAATAACTGAAGCAACTCAATCGAATCCCTAAGTACAGTGGGCATATCTATTTTGTGTTTACCAAGCTCGTCCACAAAAATACTAATAATCCTAGTGAGACCATAGGGTTTTTACGTATCTTTAGGGATGACATAAAATTCAGCTGGCGTGACAAAATGATCACAACTAAGCAGGAATCTAGCAGCATTAGGAACCTGGACATAAGAGACAATAAAACGATGACAAGTTCCTAGTAGGATGCTCTACACACTTAATAACGTTAAGACGACTAACATACCAGTCCCCTAGAAGGATAACTTTGAAATGCGATCGCTCTGAGTGTTTCAGAGCGAACCCAGTTCGCGGCACAGATTCTTGCATGTCTGCGGCCAAAACTCTTATGTCGAGATTGTTCACAAGCTCTTTAATTTAGCGTGATCTTTATAACTCAAATTGTTCTGCCAATGTTGGCCTGGAATTGCTAAAATTCCGTCGCACTTTCCTGCGTAGCTGGAAGAGTTTGATGATGGCTGAACTCCTTCGCAATAAACTGTCCTCTTGTAAAGGAGGCAGGAAACAAAAATGGCGGAAAGGCATGGTTGGAGTAATGAAAACCACAACCACAGCTTCGCTAAGAACAGCTTCGCCATACACATCTTTCCTGAAGTTCTTTCAAAGCAATAATGTTTCTCTTCGAAATGTTGTTGTGGCAGCGTCAACTTACGGCCTCGTGGAACTTGTGAATGCCAAGGCCTTTAGCTGCCCAGAACATCATTATCAGCTCTATGGATTCGCGTTATTATTCCTTCCCGTCCTTGCTCTTTTCTGTGGCAACCTTGTGGTAATTGGCGAGATCGGGGCGTTGACGTCGAGAATGTTCGTTAAACGTTACAATAGACGAGGCATTTGTCTGAGCCAAATATTGCCAAGTTTGTTGAAGGCGTGTGTTGGTCCAACAGTGTGGCTGATCGTTGTATTTCAGAAACAAGTAGTTTACCTCTGCGCAAGACTTGGGCCGTTACCAGGTCCAAACAACAGAACAGTTATGAATGAAACAACCATGCAGGATTTTGATCAACGAGAAAAGGATGTCAAAGAGTGTGAAATGGAATCCCGTGTTATTGCATTGGGCTTACTGGTCGGCTTTACATTTGTGACAACGCTTGTGATAGTCTGGGGGCGATGCTGTGTCAAAAACACGTTTCTAATGCAAGGTAAGTCGGGAAAAGAGGTATTACAAAGCTAAGAGCCAAGGTTTCCCAGAAACGTTAAGTGACCCACAAAGCCATTTTCTTCGTCTTAAGTCCGAAAGATTCACAATTATCCGTCAACCAGAGGAATTATAATTCCTCTACCGGAGACAAAAAGTTTATTGTAATGTTCTATGTTAGGTCCATTCAGACGGCAACATGTTCCGTAATGAACAATTGGCACAGCCTTTACTGAAATATCATGTATACTAAGGGCTTGTTTGAATTTGGAATGCCATCCCATTTTCTCAAGGCAACCAGAGACAAAAACGTCGGTTTATTTGAGTTTCACCACTCAGGTGACCTTCACATTAACAAAAAATCTGCCTTATTTATCTCATATTGCACTTGAAATTTTATAGTACCAAAACAAAGAATGCACAGAATATTCGCAAAGCGACCTGGGGGCAAGAGATCCCAGCATGGGGCTGCCACATTGAGAACTCTTGCCCTCAGGTCGCTTTACGAATATTCTGTGCGTTCTTTGTTTTGGTAATATAAAATTTCGAGTGCAATGTGGAATAAATAAGGAAGATTTTTTTTTTGTTTTTAAAGACCAACGAGCCCAAATGGCGATTGCAGTTTGTAATGCTTATTTATTCCAAATTGCACGAGAAAAATCATGTGATAAAGAATTTCGACGCAGCTTGTCGTAATGAATGAGTTGCCGGTCCCCAGGCCCTTTTGTTTTCCCCTACATTTGCAAAGACGTCTGAGATCACTAGGGGCCAAACAAACCAGTCGACTCCGCACGAAATATAAATCGTACGAGTTGAAAAAAAAAAAAGTTATGGGTGTGCAGTGTATGGATGAGATAATGAGAGCGACAGATCAAACTAGTTATTTCTCCTCGATCCAACAAAGCTTAAGACTCGAAATGGCAGCTTGAGAGAAACAGCTTCAAAGAACAAACTTCAAGGTCACCAAGAGCACTAGTTTTTTTGTTCTAATCATTTCGCTGTTGGATACCGTTGTGACACTTGCGAAAAGCCTATTTTG
>OX421446.1:44862108-44864608 GCA_949126865.1 Montipora capitata | reverse complement strand
TTTAGCACGTTTTTGTGTCTTTTTCAAAATACAATAGTTAAAATGTTACCACATTTGTAAGCTTTTGTTTAGGATATTTATTATTATTATTATTATTATTATTATTATTATTATTATTATTATTATTACTATTTATTTATTTATTTATTTATTTATTTATTTATTTATTTTTCCCCATTTAGTTCTGAGCTCTGGCTGCTCTGGCTGTTCTCATGCTGACATTCATCCCCAGGGAGCGAGTCATAACAAATAAGGGTCCCCTGGTGACACTCTCCTAGTACTTAAAAGTCAATCACCTTCCCTAAAATTCTGTCTTTTCCCAATTCTTACCCTAATCCCCAATTTTCAATCTATTGTCCAAGTTTCTTAGTAACACTTCCAAGAGCCCCTACAGCAACCGTTACTGCATCCACTTTTTTTACACTCCACATTCTTCTAATCTCCCACTTCAAATCCTGATATTTTTCGATTTTTCAAATTCCTTTTCATGTACCCTATAATCTCCAGGGATAGCAATGTCCACAATTATACATTTGTTCTCCTCCTTGCTCACTACGATGATGTCATGTCTTCTTGCTTCAACAACGTTATCACATCGCGTGTGTATATCCCAGAGTAGCTCTACTTCACCATTCTCCACAACACCTTTGGGTACATGTTCATACCACTTTTCCTTCCTTCCTTTATTATTATTTTTTTTCCCTGAACCAATTACGACTCTTAATTAATACTATAATTGTCAATGAAAAATTGCAAGAAACTCCAAAGTGGCAAATTTAGTTGTGATTTACTCTATATTTGGTATGCCTTTATTATTAGTATTATTACTATTATATTATTCCTTAAACTAAAATTATTATTATTCATTAAAGCTGGATTAGTGAATCTGAGAGCAACTGTGTTCTATCTTCCATCTTTTCTCACGGAAGCCTTACTGAAATGAAACCATGAGGGTTGTCATTAACAAATAGATTCCATGTTGCCGGGCGTCTGTTCAGTAGTAGATCACAGATGACGTCAAAATGTGAAAAGAACCGTGCCACTGAGGTCCCGTCTACACGTATCCGGATATTTTCGAAAACTGAGATTTTTTCTTTGTATATAACAAAATCTACGTCCACACGTAGCGTTTTAGAATCGTATTTGCTCGTCCACACGAATACACGAAAACGATTCGAAAACGCTAAACTCTATCTTACTGAGGACCTATGCTCTAGAAATCCAATGAGATTAGAGTTTCAGCTCTAAATTTCGTCCGCCATCTTTGTTTTGCAAGTGACGCGAGAAGCCCTGGGCTTGAAAACAAAATAGCGATTCGTGATTGGTTAGCAGGGCGAACGTGACCCTCTTCAGGATACAGCTTTTTTGGAAGAGCGGCAAAACACTCTAACATTTTTTCGTTGACCAGAATGTTTGAAATGTTGATCAAAAGCAAACTCTATCCAACAATTGATCGAGCAAAAATTGTTGGATAAGCATCATCCAACATGGGCGACCAAACGGTCGAACAATGTCGGATCGAGCAAAGTTGGAACGTTGAATCCAATTTTGTTCGATAGTTTGGCCAGGGCTTGACTTGAAGAACTGCGTAGCAACTAGTGTGGTCCTAACCACAGCTATATACGTCAAACCTGCAGTGGAAACAGCGAAAAATGCAGGAAAAAATATTTTTCAAACCGTTTTCCACCTGAACGTGAAAAGCGTCGACTGTTAAGAGCTTTAGTTGCCGTAGTATGGCCGTGTAGCAACGTCGAGCCACAGAAAGCGCGCGAAAAATTAAGAGCGGATGTCAGTAAATATCGACCAGAGGTCTGCAAAAGTGAAAAATCGAAAATTCTCAAAAAAATTCACAAAGTAGCACTAGGTAAGCTGATAACATAAATATAATTTTTACTTCGATCCGATAAATATTTTAGACGTACGGGGGGTTATCGGTTTCGCGGCTCTCGGATCGGGTTTTACATGCCCGAGACGGTGTGTCACGAAAAAATCGTTTTAAAAATCAAATCAATTGTGATGCGAATAGCAAATAACTTATTCAGAAAAGTACATAATTATGCACATTTTAAAGGGTGATTTACTCAGTTTCAATGCAAATGTAATATTTTGGAGATTTTTCATTATTTTCAATATTTTGAACGTTTCCGTTCCATGAAAAAATGGCAAATTTCAAAGCCCAAAATCGTCGACTGGTACCTCGATTTCAGTAAAGAGTCTTACACCACGTTAAAGAGCGTTATCTCTTCTTCCAAAATCTGTTTCCAAAACTACGGGCAACTTAAAAGAAAATTTTTGAGGCCAAAAAATACAAGTAGTACTTTTCTGAAATTTGAGCTTTCCTCGCTCAGCGGGGCGATGCTGAAAACTCGGAAAAATACTATAAGAAATCAGTTTGAGCAAAGGTGGTTTAATGTTATCAGCTTTCAGAAACCAAGACGTGTTTATCCAGCGATCTGATATAATTTAAAACCGTTTGCTAACATAAAAGGCAGATGTAAGC
>OX421446.1:44839608-44857108 GCA_949126865.1 Montipora capitata | reverse complement strand
GTTGAAACTGAGTAAATCTCCCCTTAAAATATGTATAATTATGTACTTTTCTGAATAAGTTATTTGCTGTTGGCATTACAATTGATTTGATTTTTAAAACGATTTTTCGTGACACACCGTCTCGGGCATGTAAAACCCGATCCGAGAGCCGCGAAACCGATAACCCCCCGTACGTCTAAAATATTTATCGGATCGAAGTAAAAATTATATTTATGTTATCAGCTTACCTAGTGCTACTTTGTGAATTTTTTTGAGAATTTTCGATTTTTCACTTTTGCAGACCTCTGGTCGATATTTACTGACATCCGCTCTTAAGCCTCGATTATATTAAGGTTTCCTGATGCTGTCCTGATTACAAGAAGTTAACCTGGCTTGAGCCTTCGATCCAATCGAAAACCAGTACCTGGTCAGCGGTCAATTAAAAATAGCTGACTTCAGTTAGATCTAAACTTGAATCCGCAATATGGTCAGGTGTTACTGGTCAGGTTATCCCTTATTTTGACAGATGCCAATTGACCATAACATGGATGTTCAATATCAAAGATGTCTGCTGTAAATTGAGTAGTTTGAGTTTTCAGCCAGTTTTTTTGCGTTTCCACCACAAATCTGCAAAACCTGCTGACCAAAAGAATCGTGGGCTCTAACAATGTGACGTATACGGGAAGAGCTGTTGCAACGTTGAAGTGGATAATGGACAGAGAAAAATGTGTTCGGAGTGAATGCACGCTAAAAATATAGAGCGGTACAGGAACGAATCGGTCAGTAAATCGAAAAGATTGTCAAGTTACCTGCAAAGTTCCAAAGTATGTCACTAGCGATCGTTTGTTGAGATTATCTGTGAGCACAAAATTCGAATGTGATGAAAGAGTTTCGAAAGTGAAAAATATCAGAATTATTACAGAAACCTATAACCATGCAAAAGTGTGAACTACTACAACTAAGAAAAATAATGTTGATCGGCGCAAGAACGAACATTATCTTGTTCTGACTCCATATTGAAATTCCAACCCATCCGAGTTCCATGGGAAAGCAAAATAAGTATGTACCGGAATCCGTCTTATGATAATCTTTGTGTTTCTTGTGATTACTTGTTTTGAAATGTGGAGTAAGGGAACGTTAACGATTGTTCTTTGCAGTGGTGTCATTGTAATAACAATCAAGTTTAGATCATCTACAAGCAGTATATAAGTTTGTGTACTGCCACGTACGATGTCTCCAATTCATTGGAAGATTTTATTACGCTTCCGGAAGTGAAACAGATATATTCAGGTGAACAACATTATTATTCAACGGCCCCAATAAAGTTTATGAAGAAACGTATAATCAGGTCTTGTTATTTAATGTTTATTTACACCCAACAATAAGAATTAATTCTAACGCCGTGTCCAGACGGGATCGTGAACCAAGTGGAGTACCACTGAAAAGCGTAAGCGGCTGTCGAAGACAAATCGAATGAAAGCGTTTGTCTGTTTTAAAATTCGCAAAAATACACCAGTATCATCTAAAATTCATCTTTATGTTAAATTTAAATCGAAGTGGCATCGAAGAAGTTTAAGAGGTGCAGAAAGTTAAAAATTATTCTTTGTTTCCATGTGTTTGCCTTCGTCACTAGGAGGAGTGATTACCATAGAGTTAATTATTGTAATCTTAAAGTAAGTCTCAATGCAGAGAAGAACCCTGGTCCCATTGTGGACCCCAATAAAACTATAAGAGCACCTTACAGCCAAGGCAACGTTACAGTATTTGGTCAAAATGCTGGACAACAGCACAGTGATGAGTTGAGTTCTTTAATATACCACAACAATGGGGGGATTAACTGTCCAAATGATTTAATACAAATAATGGATGTTGGTAATCAGTTATAAGGTTGTCGCAGTTAGCTGGTAGTTTTTTAATTTTGGCAGGGTTAACAACAATGTTAAGTGTGTTTGATACTACCTACCATATTTCTTACAGTGAGATCTACACTGGAAATGTCCATGGTAATAGTGCAATCGAGGGATACCATTACTGTATGTCTTTGTCTGGAGCTTTCGAATCGCTTATGGCTCAAAGCTATACCTCATTGATTTTAGCAGTAGGATGCAATGTTGCTGGAATCTATTGTAATAATGGTACTTTCAAAAAAATTTGATTCTCGTGGTAGAGATTTATGTGGTAATAGTCACCCTCAAGGGACATCTGTCCTTTTATAAGTACCATGTATAAGCAGTTTAACCCAGTATATTCAAAGTTTGTATTAGTCCAGTGATATATTTGAGGTAACAGGAGTAAAAATTGCTAAAGGTAATCTTGATATTACTGGAAACAACTCCTAAGCTGTGTTGTGCACTGGCACTATATTTATTGTGTTACTCTGTCAACAAGCCTGCAGTTACTGGGATTCTAATACATTAGCTGCTATTGTGAGCATTGGGACTAAGTTACACCACGACTTGTGTATAAACAGGCATCTTACAATCAATTATCATGTCACCATTTGTGGAGTAAAGGTAACAGTGAATCTTCATGCCAAAAATACAGGGGTGATGATCTGTGATTCAACCTTCGCCCCATATACATTTCCAGGATAAATGTATAGAACATACTAGTAAATGTTTGACCTATAATATACATTTGCTCGCGAAAATGACTTCATGTTTCCTCTGTAGTGACAGTATTCCAATGTTAACAAACATTTGTGAGGCTGTCAAAATAAAATTTGAATATATAATTTATTATGAACTATTACTTTCAAGGTATTGTGCAAGTACTTTTTCCTTTGATCCTCTTTAATTTCTATAATATTCACATCTACGAACTTTTTTCATTAGGGCTTCGTTGACTTGGAGTTTTTACTTTTACAAAAAGAAGAAAAAACACTAGCAAAGATGATTCAACTTCATCCTAGCATTTCTTAAATAATACATAGGAATCGGCCAGAGTATATGGCCACTCTATTGGGCACAAGTCACATTGGCATACATGGAGGGGTGGACGTACGGACGTTCGTACGGACGGACGGTCGATGACGTCATAGCTAAAACCAAAACTTCTTGCAACGATGGGCTACCATATTTTCTTAAGTATGGTGCCCCGCGCGCGCGCCTTTGTCACGCAGAGCTCCGCTGCAAAATGCGAACAATCATAATCACAATGATTTGATGATTTCTTCAAAGTAAATTTGTCTCAAACTTTTCTTCTGCTTTTTAATTATTTCCGTTTTAAAGATCACTATTCTTTCGAAAAAAGAGAAGCGTTGAGCGCAATGCAAGAGTTCATGAGACGTGTTGGTGGACCAAACTTGAAGGAGGCTGCTTCGGAAGCAACAAAAGAAATAAGTAGCATAGAAGAAGGAGGAGAAGAAGAAAATGGCGAGGAAACGAAAACCGCAGCGGAAAAGTGTGTGAAAAGCTTTAAATTCTATGGTAGCGATGGAGTAAAAGACACTTTGTATCCTGACGGAATTCCAGAATTATTGGGAAGAAAGACTGTGGAGAGATTATTTCAAGGTGAGAACACTGTCAGCTTTTGCGCAAATCAATTAAAACTTCAATATTCCGGGAGCATAACTTGATAAAACAATTTTCAGTTTCAGACATCTAAGACGCCCGACGCCCATCTTTGCGAGGCAACGGAGCAATTTTATCTCAAATCTATGACAAGTAGAGAGACTTTTTTAACGAGTTGAGCATAACACCTTTGTTTTATAAAATATTCTTGAACTTTATTGATCCGATCCTCTGGTTGGGAACGTGATCTTAGAGGAATGTTTTTGGTTTATTTTCTCAAATTAATTGCGGCCGGCGACAAAAATGTAAACAATCCAATTTCAGTATGGGGAGGTTACAATGACAGAACGGATTGACGCACAGATAAATACAGTGGCGAATTCGAATTTAAGAACTAATGAATTATAAGCAAAATGTTTTCAGGGGAAATCGTCTCCGTTGATTTAGACTTCTGAAACTACGGGGGCTAAACTTCTTCACGTTCACACTTGACGAACCGTTCGAAAAAGGGTGATAAGTCATCTTACAATACTGGATTTTTAAAGGTGATTATAGGATGTTCCAGACATAAAAAAAACTGTCTTGTTTTGCCACTTGATAAACTGTTAAAAAGATTAACTATTGAAGTGCACCTTAACTCAAATATTTTTCGTTATTAAAGGACACTCATGAGCTGCGCATGCTCGAGTTTGTTTGCTCTCGCGCTCACGGAAAATTCTAGCCTCCATTATGGATTCACGCGTGAGTCACGTATATTTGCAGTTAATGAATTCTATGTCAAACATAGCGCTCAGAATTTAATATTTACCTGTCAGGAAGAACTTTCCGGATCAATAAACTTTTGTAAATGCGAAAGTGCTTGCAGTACAAAGCGAAATCATTGTCGCTGCACGCTTCGTAGCTAGCATCGAATTTAGTTTAACCTAACAGTTTTCAAGTTTTCGCAAGACGCTAGCGCATGCGCAACTCATGACAGTATCCCTTCAAGAATAAGGTAACGGTCGGTATTGGTAGCTTTCCTGTAAACAGACACGGTGATCGAGCAATCTTCTTGTCTGGTTGTTTTGGTATCGAGAAAGGCAATGGAACCTTCTGATTCTATCTCAATTGTAAATTTGATGTGAGGGTTGATGGAATTGAGATGTGCTTGTCTGTTTACAGGAAAGCTACCAATAGCGACCGTTACCTTGATTTTAAATCACACCACCATCCCCAGCATAAACGCTCGGTCGTACGCACTCTCATGGACCGCGCAAAGAACATTCCTTCCACCAAGGAGGAAGCATCTAGGGAAACTAAGCGAGTAGCGAAAGCCCTCGCCGCGAATAACTACCCCGCTAATTTCTAGTGACCTAGTGGCTAGTGACCGCCAACTGAATAGACGACAAGAATTGAATAATACCGACCAGCGTGGTTTAGATATCCTGCCATAGGCCAAAGGTTTTTGAGAGAAAGTCGCAAAAGTTCTTCGAAGTTTTAGCATCAAGGTCGCCCACAAGCCTATTTGTACCATTTCCAACATACTCAAAAAACCAAAAGACAAAATCGGGAAAGAGGCTTTCAGAGGAATCGTGTACAAGATCAAATGTAAGGATTGTGATTGTGTTTACGTTGGCCAGACATCACGCGCGCTAAAAACACGCGTGAAAGAACACGCAAAAGCCATAGTCTGTTAGAGACTGGAACAGTAGGTAGTTATAAGACAGTCTTGAATTGGAAAAGTGTACAAACATCGAATCGCTCGACTAACAAAGACCTTCTTGGTAAACTTTGGCAAACAAAGTCTTTTCCAATGCAACATTCGATGAAGGAAGAGAAAATTGTCTCTCTAAACCATGCAGACTCCACGCATGCGCTTAGAATTGGATGATTCTTTTTCAGATTTTCAAGAAGATGATTGGGATACTGATTCTGATTGGCACTACATCAGAGCTTACCAAGCTTTCCAGAAAATGTACCGTCGAATTACCACTGGAAATCCATTGGATCCATGGCGAATGGTTGAAGGAGATAGAACCTGTTCGCAGAAGAGCTCGAAGAGGACAGCCCGAATATTTCAACGGAAGCAAAAGGAAGAAGCCAACGCCCGCGAACTGAAGCCAATATATTATGATGCAAACATTGATGAAATTAATGTAGGTTTTAACCCTTGTTTTGCTGCAGTTGAATATTTTCCTCCTTTTTTTTTAATTCTCTTGTATGAACTGGCACACTGTTAGACGAAACTGATACCTCCGCTTCTGCTTATAATTTTCCTTCGTGGCCCATTTCATACCTACGTCTTTCATCGTATCTCTATATAATTTTGGGCCAGTGGTTGTTTTCATTACAACTGTTTAGTTTGCAAAAGGTAATCACTTTTAGTCGCGAATCGAATTAATGTACTTAACTAGGCTTGTTAGCACACGTAGGTAAAAGGGGCCCGATCATCCAAAGCTGTATGTATGCCTTTGAAGACTCGACCATACAAGGTTATCAAGTCCTTGCTAAGCCCGCACAGAGAAATTTTCTTAGATCTTGTAGTCTGTTTTGTTTGCAACTAGTTTTTTTCCCAGGCTTTAATTTTAAAGATGATCTTCAATGGCCTACAACGTGTTGCGTACTGAAATAGATATTCACCCTGCTCACAGCCCCACTGATCCCCTTTTTAACACTTGTGAGCGAGGCTCTGTACATGTATGTAGACTCTATCAACAATCCAGCCATATCTCATAAGGGGATTCAAAGCTCGAAACGCGGCGGTGAAATGCCAGTGAATGGGTAGAACATAAAACGTCAGGGCACCTCGTGTTTCTCGCGCCAGCCTATCAAATTATTTCTTTGCTTCTCTTTTCATCATATTGTCCTGTGCTCCCTTCCAGATTCATCCAAAAATAAATGTCTCCCCATCTCTTCTCAATATCCCCATGCCTCATTAAAACTTTTTCTCTTCTTGTCTTGTCACTTAACTCTTCTTCTCTCCTTATCTCATTTTATTCTCTTTTCTTGTTTTCAATTGTTCTAAATAGTCAAGAGGTCTTAACGTTTCCTCTCCAACAATTATCTTTCCATGTAATTCACACTTTACACTTTATAATGCATATTTTTCTTTTGTCTCTGTTTCATACGTTTTGATGAATGTATGTGCTTCATTTGCCACTGATATTTCAATGTTTTATCACAGCAGAAAGGAACTGATACCAGCGACGGAAAAGAGACCTCGAAGAATGAAGTCAATGACTGCGCAAAAGGAACCTCGAAGGATGAAGCCAAAGAAACCCTAGAGGATAGTGCCACTGTCAGAGACGGAATATCTCCACAAGAGGCACAGAAGACCCATGGAGATGATGCTTTGGGTGATAACAATTCGAGTCCATCGGGTTTGAAGCATCATTTCATAAAACCAAATGAAGGACCGGAGGTCGAGCTGGAGTTGCAGCCTCTGACAGCGGGAAAAGTTCCTGAATAACCCTGGTAAAATCTTCATCCGGCTCCATGTTCTCATTCACTATCCCCAAACTGCGCAAAAACTGAATCTTTGGGATAAGAACAAGTGAGATAGTCAGATCTCTTTGATCGCCCTTTTAGGTTTATCGTGCCACTAGTTAAGAGCTCAACAGTATTACTACAAACATTTGAGTGTGACGTATTTGCTATTTTACTGATTAAGTTTAAGAAGAGGTGCTCAAGAAAAGCATGCAGCCATGACACAACCTCAAGTTGAATTTTAAATGGTAAAAAAATTCAGGAGGCCAAGTAAGCTTAAAAATACAAACAAACAAACAAACAAACAACATTTTATTTGCAACATTCAAAATTAAGCCTCATTTAAACAGCCGTTTACAAGTAAATTACCAAACTTTCTCCTACTCAGCGGCTATAGCACTGATCAGAAGCTCAGAAGCTGTAAATCGCATACCGGACCAAGTATATTTTGGGACTGAGGCAACTTGAGTTGGCTGACTTGAATAAATTTAGCTTAATAGCTCTCCTGACAAAGCAAGCCAACCTATCCTAGGATACTGAAGACGTTCTAACGTCTGACGTTTAACGCCGGTTTTAACATTACAACTAAAAATGCAACGTCGGGTTGAGGGATCATGACAGTCCAGATTAGAATGCACATCACCATAATATACTATTGGTTCTCCGCGTCCTAATATGTTTAGAGAAAAAAGACGCTTTTTACAAATACGTCCATACTTAAAAATCATTTCTAAGCTGTCATTTTTAAGGCCAGCTCTACATTTTAGGCTTTCACGCGTTTAGACTATCCAGTTAGAAGCTAAATTAGAAGAGGGGACATAGGGACTTTAAGATCTACTACGGCGGCGGCGACAAAAACGTCACTTCAAAATGTAACTTTGCACAATCCAAACTCATTGGCGGTTATTTCATCTCGTTCAGTTCGTACCATATGGGCGAATTATCCTGAAATTGAATTTATACGAGCGGTTCACAGTAAAATTATAGAATGAACATTCGAATTTGTACTCTCACGTTGTCATTAAAACCACAAATTTGTCTTCGAGGACAAATGTGAAATTTTGAGGACAATTTCTCAGCCAAGGACTTTGTCAGCCAGCATACCAGGAAGGGGTTTCTTTTTTTAATAACCCTCCCATTAATTTTCATCGCTGGTAAAAAGCTATTGTTGATGTGAATACTCGAATACTCACGATTGATGTAAGCAAGTACATCTGTATTGATTGGGTTAAACTATTGACCCCTGGGAGTGACACTTTACAGATTTTTCTCTAATGCCAGACGATTTTACTTGTCAACTGGGGCTAATTAGGACTGTACGGGTCCACAAACGATCCCAGGACCGCAAAGGATCCCAGGACTGCAAATGATCCCCAAACTGTACTACGAATGATGCCAGGACTGTAAATGATCTCCATATTGGACCGCAAATGATCCCGAAAAAAAAACGTAAGGAATGGCATGGAGAGGAAAAAAAAAATTAAACAGACGCAAATTCTATCTAAATATAACCAAATGGCCTATAAATTCACAAACAAGTACACATGCAATAAAATAAAATAAATTACAAATTAACAACATGTGTTACAACAGAATTCCAAATATCATATAATATAAGTTAGTTAAAGTATAACTGTGATCAACTTAAGTATCTATAAAATATGTGAAAATGTTATTATTATATAAAAAGAAAATAAAGTTAATTAAGACACGCAAAGGCTTGTTTAAAAAGAAAGGTTTTCAAACCCTTAAATATCGATTATTCTGACTTCATATGGCGTGTAGAGTGTTCCAAACTGAAGGTGCTGCGGAGACATACGCTCTGTCTCCGAGAGTTTTCTTTGTTTTCACGATTGGGTGGCATTAGCAGACGTTCTTGTGTTGATCTCACCGAGTAACCTTCATGTTTCCTAATCCTGACAAGATCACACACATATCCTGGGGCCATGGTGTGGCCCCAGGGGCCCGTTTCTCGAAAGTCCCGAAACTTTACGGGACATTTTCGGGTGTCACAATTCCCTCTTTATCTCAAGAACAGAGAGGATTTAAGTCGTCAAATTTCACAGTCAGTTTGCTTTTAGCTACCTTGAAAACATGTTAAAAGATCGGCATTCCAAAACAAGCGGTTGGCAGGTTCATAAATGGCTATCCGGGCCCGAAACGTTTTCGGGACTTTCGAGAAACGAGCCCCAGGATAGAGAATTGTGCTACACACAAGGTATATTTAAAAACGGTGGAGCATTGCAGGTGTACGCAAATGTTAGCGTTTTCTGTAATAACTATTTAATGGGCGACTTTTAGTCAAGGACATAGGGAGAAACTACCCCACAAGACTACCGTATTGCATGTTTAACCAAAGCTTATTAGGCTAAAACATTACGTTCTAGTTATAAATGTTAGGATTGTTGCTGGCTGGGTGCCTTCTTCAGTTTTGCGTCGTCAGAGAGATCAGAAGCCCGTTTCTCGAAAGTCCCTAAACTTTTTCACTTGTTACAATTCCCTTTTTATCTCAAGAAGAGAGAGGGTTTATGTGTTCAATTTTCACAATCACTTCGCTTTTAGTTATCTTGAAAACATTCTAACAGACCACTTTTTTCTAAACAAAAAGATGAGGATAAATGTGTTCACAAATGGCTTTTAGCCTACGGCCCGTTTCTCGAAAGTACCGAAACTTTACGGGCCATTTTCGGGTGTCACAATTTCTTTTGTAACTCAAGAACGGAGAGCATTTAATTTGTCAAACTTCACAGTTAATTTTCTTTTTGTTACCTTGAAAGCATGTTAAAATATCGGCTTTCCAAAACAAGTGGTTGGCAATTTCACAGATGGCTTTTCGGGACGTTCGAGAAGCAGGCCCCTGGCCCGAAAAGTCATCGGGACTTTGCGACAAACGGGTCCCTGGCTATAATCAGTTTGGAATTGCGTTCAAGTTAGTTTTTGATGATTGTTTCCGATAAGTAAGTGTGCCAATTTATAACAGCGTGCCAGGAAACAAAATTGAGTCTCTAGGAAACTATGAAGCAGAAACCTGTTGTGAGCCATGATTTAAAGTGATTTTAATAAAAATACGCGCTCTTCACACCAATTCTCTATCCAGACCATTCCATCCTCCATGCCATTCCTTACTTTTTTTTCGGGATCATTTGCGGTCCAAATGAAAATCATTTGCGTTCTAATGTGGGGATCATCATCCGTCCTGGTATCATTTGCGGTACAGTTTGGGGATCATTTGCGGACCCGTACAGGTGTAGGCGGGTAAGGGGTCAGTGGGTTAATAATTGACTTTATTATATGACTAGCTCCGTGAGCGGGCAAAATGAATCAAATCCCGCGCTGTGATTGGCTACCCGAGTGGGCAAGATGGAGCTATACTGCCCACTCGGGACTTCTCACTTGGTCCCGCAAAATCAAAGGTCATTTGTTTGGTGTTTTATCCCATTATAGTTAATACAGGGGACTGGTGTTGAAGCTCGGCAAACATCAAAGGAGCAAACAAAGATGCCAAGATTTAGGTTGAAAAGTCCACGACCGTGCACAATGTTTTGTTTTGCGCTCATACACTATGAATGAATTACGTACCAACACGTTTCTATTGGTTAGTTCCTCAGTACGGAATAAACGCCTTTCGTGTTTTGTGCACGGTCAAGGCCATAAAAGAGAACAAAAACCTACAACAAAGAAATTTGTCGGGTTTCATGACCATTCCCCTCTATTAACTATGATCCCATATAATAAATCCTTTATTAACCAAGCTTGTTCGGTGAAAATGGCTGGATATTGGCCTCGTTTTTTTTTTTTTTTTTTTTTTTTTTTTTTTTTTTTTTTTGCGTGTTTATAGACCCATAAACACGCCAAAAAAGAACTTGGCCGATATCCAGCCATCTTGATCTCACGCTTGGTCACTACCCATATTTATTTATAATGTGATTGGACGAAAACATGACAAGCTGTCATGTGAAATGAACTTACGCAAAGCAAACTCGAAAGCAACGCGATTTTTGTTTACTGGTTCGTGTCGTCGCATTGTTTAAAACCAAGAAAAAAAAGTGTGTCGGTTTCAGAAAAAAAATCAAATAATTTAAATTGTCACACTTATGTCCAGAAATGCACGCAATCACAAGAATAACAAATATAACAACTGTGCAAAAAAAAAATAAATAATAACGAAAATAACAATTATAGCAAAAATAACGAAAGTAACAAAACAAAGGAGTGACACTGGCAAATACAACAAATCACTGAAAGAGAGAAGGGAAAGGGGCTTCACAAATGTAACAAAAATACCGAAAATAACAATTATAGCAAAAATAACGAGAACAACTAAACAAGGGAGCGACACTGGCAAATACAACAAAAGAGTCTCGCCCGAACGAAACCAACGCAAAACACCACAGTTGGTTGTGATAATCGTTTATTACCTGTCATTTCCAGGGGATGATTTCTAAAATACGTAAAATCGGAGAATGATTGCGAATGAATCTTAAGGTAAAATAGGAAAGCCATAACCCCCCCCCCCCCCCCCCCCCCTCCTTGGTTGCACTTCCACATGAGTACTTTATTCATACATAAATATATTAGGCTAGGAAAATGACAATAAAACAAGGATGGTACTCGATTAACCTTGCATACGGAACCCGCGCCCGCAGTGCGCGCGGTAGTCAAAACCGTGCTATCCTGTCAATCATTTGCCCTTTCACCGGAAACAGGGCATTTCGGTCTTTGTCGATCTATCCCGTCGAACCTGGAAAGGACGCTACCAAAGTGTTTATTCGCGAAGTCAGTACAACTAAATACATTATCAATATGGTTTTCCCGTCTTCTTACACTTGATTCGAAAATGCCAGCCTGAATTCGTCTTAGAATAGTTAGAAAAAGCACAAATAACAGCCAAAGCACAACAGCTTACGTTCGAATTCTGCTCGCCGACAACCCAAGTTTGTTGACAAAAAAAATGCCACAAAATGTTTTAAATGGTTTTCTGGCCCTCTATTAATAGCGTTCACGTGAATTTTAAATGGGGTATCGGGAAAGAAAAATTGTCAAGCTGATATGTGTTTCGTGTAAACATACATTTTCAAGTTGCAAAAATTTGTATAAGCACTACAAACCTTTTACTGACCATTACCTGAAGGAACTCCCTTTATAAGCTGCAAGGAAGCCGCTGATGAATTTTGCACAAAAACCTCGGCCCCTCACACCGGAAAGCCAGACTTGCAAAGTTTTTTTAGCGGAAGGCTCACTAAGGAAGAGCTTCTAGAGCTTGCCCTCCCGCAGGTCTCCAGATAGGTGAAAACAAGCTGATTCATTTCCGAAACGAGCAAGATCTAGACGGTGCAGTCAAATTTTGTTTCTTGTATTGTGCGAAAATTTATTCAAAACTTTTCCCTCACTCCCAAATAAGAACTTGCTGTGTCTTGCAATTCTACAGTGAATTACTATTAGGCCAATACGAGAATCAACATCAAAGAGGCACTCCCAGGGGTTTGGGGAAGAAGAGAACATGGCTTATTTGAACTGGGGAACAGAGTAACAATATCAAAATATTTTAGGGAACAAGGGAAGAAAACCAATATTTAAATTTTAGGGATAAAAAAGCTGGGAACAAGTTTGAAAGTAATTTGGGGAACAAGAAAACACAAGCAAATATTTAAAGGGAACAAGGACCCCTCTCCCCAAGGAGGGCCTCATTAAATGTTCTGCCTCTTTAATCCAACAGCTCCAACAATTTGTGAATGACCGACACGAAAAGAAGACTCTCTTATAGAAATAAATTATTTATAATAACACTTTAGCATGCGAAACAATGCTCAGATGCTTACGAACACCCTCGTGCCCGTGTTCGTAAAAAAGCACCATGAGGTATTTCTTGCAGCTGGTTTAGGCATTGTTTCATCTTTCAACATTGGGCAAAACCAAATCAACTCCATTCTCAGAGGGCACTGGGGAAAGAAGCTAGAAGAAAAAACTAGCCTTAATCCAATTCTCCCAAGGCAATCTTTAATTTAAAGAATAAGATTATTGAAGGAACACTTCTGAGTGCCAACCCTAAGTCTTTTAAAACAAGTGCAAACAATATTAATAGTCTTTAAATTCACAAAATGTCTCATATTCAATTAGATTTGGCTGCAATATTCCTTAAAACTATGCAGAACTATTTACTATAAAATGTGGAACATTTCCTGCCTATCTAAATATGCCACAAAAGTGCTCCAAAAAGCAACCAGTTAAATTTTTAGATAAAGATAGTGTCTCTATGGAGATCTGACACAATACCTAAAAATTAAATAATTTGATGCGATGAAGACATTGAATGAACAAGCAATAAACAAACTGCAGCAATGTATTTTAGGTTCATAAAGTGGGGATGAAAAAAACAATTCCTCAACTGATGTTTCAATATGCATTTAAATTAATTTTCTATCAACAAGTCAAGGGACTGACTTTCAGTGTCTATTCACTGGTATTGATTTACGTTTCCGTGATAAGTTTGAAAGTCAATCTGGCAACCACAGTGCCCTATGAAATGGGAAATAACTCTATCAAACCCTTTAAACTAACATTTTACAAGGGACACCATTGTTGATGCCCTGCAAAGAACAAAGAATAAATTGAAAGGAGAGTTGGTCCGGAGTTTATCCACAATGGACAGTTAGTGGCTGCATTCACCAATGTAGAGAACAAACACATCAAGTTTCTTCTCAAGAAACCAAGTGTTCAAGGAGCTATTCAATTTCCAAAGAACACTATGGTAGTGTACCAGTACCTGGGTGAATTCGAGTACCTGGCCTGAAAATGAAACTTGTGGAGCCAAACAACTTGTTGAGCTTAGTACTTAAACTGGGTACATAATTATGTCTACAAGTATTGTCTATTCAACCAACAGTTTCTCCTAATTTTGTGTACCATTAATTTGTTGGCCATAAATCGCTAATTCAAGTACAGATTCAAGTCCTTTCAAATCATCAAAGTTACTTCGTACCACAAGGAACAAACGAAAAAATACAAGCACTGAAGAACAAACTGCTCAAGAATGCACGACTCCTTTTGAAACAGCAGAACAGGATCCTCGAGTCACTAAAAAAGTGCTGCATGCTACGGAGATGTTAGCAGAACGATCGCAAGTTGTAATCATTGAAAAAAAACTCCACTCCAGATCTGATAGACATTGGTCGTGCAAGACTCGCCAAGCAAGTGGAACACCCAACAGGATTGTTCGTTGTTTGGCACAGCAGATGAACAAAAAATTGTTCCCCTCACTATTAAGTTCCAACCCGATAACACCAATCTTGCCCAAATACAACAACAATTTTTTTCGAATTCGGCAGCAGGCAAGCTCATCACAAGCCATCGAAGTTGGCATAAAGCAGCATAGCGCTTCATCTGAAGTTCGATCATGGTGGACACAAACAAGGGGTGAAAGAACTTCCTAAGGTCAGACGACCAAATGTGATTGACCCAACACTCCTTACAGCGGCACAGTTATCGGACATCAAAGTGCTGAACAAACCAAGGGATTTCGTCGTAAAAATGTTCACTCAGGAACGTCTTCTTCTTCTACAGAATAAAGTTCAAAAGCGATCCTGGTTGTTAATCACATGCTAGCCCAATCCATAAACTGGATAAAGAGGATTGGCAAATTGATTGTCAGAACAATGCGTCATTTCTGTCTCGCTGAGTTCAAAGAAGCGACGGTCAAGAGAGTCACAAGGGAAGGCTGAGCGAATGTCCACATATCTATCCAATCAGAATGTAAACAATTGGCGTGACATCGGATAGCACAGTTTTTCCCTCTGGCTGAATTCTGATTGGTCAGTTGAAATTTCAGTAGCTCTCGCCGTATGCAAGGAAGTATCAGATAACTCAACACAGTTTTCTTCGTCTACGCAAGCTTTCTCGATATTCTTCGTGCGCTGATGACCAAAGCAATTCTTCTGGTTGATTTCAAGTGAACACTGTCACTTCCATTAACGACCGTGACACCAAATGCGAAGCCTATTGTGGCTGTCGGCATTCTATCATTCACCAAGTCCATTAGTTGAACGCGATTTATGAAAGTAGAATCATACTCATTCATTACAGCCACTGACGTCCATAGAATTTTATCTGTTGACGTAATACCAGGGCTACTTCCGTTTACTTTAGGGACTGTTCGTTTGAGCAACTACAGAATACAGTGCCACACAGGACCAGCACATGCAAATTAGTTAGAAGCTTTTGTAAAACGAGACAAAACAATGGGAGCTTTTGTTATTCCATGATACGGAAATAAGTTGCCATGTATTCTGTAGTTAAGCTCCGAGCTCGTTTCAGTGATTAGGCCTCAATTCTCTTTTAACATGCATTTTAGTTTTCAATTTACGGTTTGGTTAACAACACTTTTCTCGAGATTATCTCACTGCGTGCCGCGTACCGCGTAGCCATGGCCAGCTTCTAGGGTAACCTTCCCTCTTGAATTGAGTATCTTCCGCGTACCGCATAGCCAGCTTCTAAGTTAGCCATTTTCAATTCGCAATTTACTGTTACTTGAAAAATACATACTTCAACTTGAGTCTATTAGTTTCTGGGTACCGCGTAGCTGGCTACGCAGAACTATGTTCGAGTGGCAGGATATTCTGCAGTTACTCTTAGGAAGGTAAAAGGTAAAGTCACTGCTTACGAGCCAGGAGGCCCATCAGACCTGCGCTTATCTCCGGTTTCCGTAGCATGAAGCAACTAGGAGTATTTCTACTCCCCCCTAGATGGGATGCTAGTCCACGGCAGGGTTATCCCCAGCATTACGCCGGTACCCATTTATACACCTGGGTGGAGAGAAGCACCGTGAGAGGAAACACAACACAATGTCCCCGGCCAGGCCCCTAACCCGGACCACTCAATCCGGAGTCGAGCGCACTAACCATGAGGCCACCGCGCCTCTCACACTCTTAGGAAGGACTCGTATTTAAAGGCTTGACGTGTATAAAGGTGATTTTTTTTCTCTTTCTTTTCTCCTTGTTTTTTTGTTTGTTTGTTTGTTTCTTCTCCATGCGCCGATGTTATAACTACTTTTTTCGGAAATTTCAAAGGACAATCAGATGTAACACGTTTTAGCAACATAATAAATTCGTCACTTTCGGACGCTGCGTTCATTCCACTGCTTACGAAGTCCATTACTTGATAGCATTTGCAAAGTAGAGTCGTTTTCCTTTTCAGTGGCCACTAATGCCAGCTTTGCACTCAGCAACATCGTTATTAGTGTTTTGCCATGCCCTTATCTTTTTCCCGCATACATTCGAACATTATTTTCCCCTTTTTTCGCAACTAAAGCCATCATCCAAGTTTAACATCAGACCCTAGCGAATTGTTCGTGAAAACAATTCCATCGCGAAGAACCATGTCATAAAAGTTATGACTTTCATTAGGTTCCGTAATTGACAACTGTGTCAACCACCAATCCCGTTGCTTGCTATAGCTAACAACCAATGTTAAGAAATTGTGTCTCTCGCTTGTTTGATTTGATATTTTCGTTAAATTTGGAGGACCGAGTTGGGACTCGAGTTAGGATTCGAGTTAGGACTCGAGCCAGGACTCGAGCCAGGATTCGAGCTAGGACTCGAGCCAGGATTTGAGCCAGGATTCGAGCCAGGACTCGAGTCAGGACTCGAGCCTGGACTCGAGTCAGGTCTCCCGCCATTTCAACCAAGTGGCAACAAGCCATTTTTCAAGCCATGGCCGAAGGCAAGCTTCATTTTCTTTTTTTTTTTTTAATGAACGCTCTTATGGGGCACCGTACTGGACATCCTAAGGAAAATCTGCATTGACGATAGTTAATTAAGCCAAATTTATTTCATTAGTAGTTCAAATATATTTAGCTGTCTTAGCAATCACCAATTCAGGGGCACCCAACGTCAATTTTCGGAAAATATCTGTTCGGAAGATGAGTTGAGATCTAGAATTTTCGGAACATTTGTTGCAAAATTTCTTGCTTGCCTGCCTCTCGTAGGATTTTCGAGCATCTGAAAAATGGTATAATTGCCCAATTTTAACAGATTTTTACCCTAAAAAGGTCACCTAGAATTTTCGGGAGCCTTTTCTTCTGGCTAAATTTTTCGAAAAGGTAATTTTTGATCCCTATAGTTTTCGGATCACTAGACTTTCAGCTAGGAAATCCGAACAGATGAAAAATTTTTAGGGGATAAAAATATGCCTATATCTACCGTTTAAATACTAAAATACGTTTAACAATGCTATGTTTAAGTGCTTTTGAACTATATTCTCGTTGGGTGCCCCTGCCAATTCTTTTAGAAAACTGTCTTGAGTGCGAAAGAAAAATCATGTTGCGTGACACGAACCAGACGAGTATGAAACCCGGTATGAAACCAAAATAAATAACAAGACAGAATGCCGCATCTTCCCTTATAAACGAGCTCCGTTTATAAAATAAAACCTACCTTGATTCAATAAAGATATGTAGCTTGAATATGTCTTCATAAAGTGCTTTAAGGGTCGCACATTCTCGGCAGGTTATAATTTCCGCAAAAAACACAACTTGAAAGTTTATGCAAATT
>OX421446.1:44829608-44832108 GCA_949126865.1 Montipora capitata | reverse complement strand
ACTCGAGCGAATTGCCAAGTTCTTTAAAGCTGATGTCGAAGGCAAGACGAGGCTAGCCGTAGCGAAACAATTTGTCCAGCGACTTGAGGAAGAGATTGGCAAATTAGGAGACGTTGAAATCGTGCCGTATCTTGGAGATTTAAAACACCCATTGACGGAACAACCATCCGTGGGCAAAAAGAGCGAAGGTAAAAAAAAGTTATTAGTGATAAAACCACCGCAGGAAGACTCTGTTCAAAAACTGCTGGCTATTAGTGCTTTACGTAGACAATTTAAGATCAGTGGTCAAATCGGGGAGCCTGACCAGAAAGATAAAATCAGTTTCTCTTCACTAGCACGTCAAATTCAAACGGGGCTGACCCAAGGTTATGTTGAGAGTGAAATTGTTGATGGTTTTATCCCTTCGATCACACCTGGTATGGGACTTAGAAGTTACCTTGGAACTTATCAAGACCTGACATTGGACCGATTAAAAAAGATTCTCCGAAGTCACTATGGTGCTAAAAACATATCAGAACTTTATCAGGCACTAGCATCCTTACGTCAAGGCCCGAAAGAATCACCCCAAGCCTTTTTGATGAATGCTGCTAAGCACCTCAGGAAAAGATGGACAATCGCCTTCAAAGACACCAGTCTCTTGGGGAAGAGAACAGCAACAGGCCCTTGATGAGTTAATAAGACACCTCAGTAACCCTCCTATAATGTCTTATCCAGATTTTTCAAAACCATTCACCCTCCAAACTGATGCAAGCAAAGATGGTCTGATAGCGGTTCTGTACCAGAATCAGGATGGAGTAATGAGAGTAATTGCTTATGGATCTCCAGCACTTTCACCAGCTGAGAAGAATACCACTTCCATGCAGGCAAACTTGAGTTCCTGGCTTTGAAATGGGTGGTCACCAACCAAACTGAATGCTACAGGTTTACGATGGGTCAATGAACTGGCCCACTTCAACTTTGAGATAAGATATCGACCTGGCAAACTCAACGCAGACGCAGACACCTTGTCCCGTATGCCCGCCAGTCAGCTTCGAGGACTACATGCAAAGTTGTTTAGAGGTAGTTAATCGGAATGTTTTGGATGCTATCTCATCGTCCATTCAGGAAACTAACGCAGTTAACACTGCCTGGTTACCTTCTTTCTCTGCATTACCTGAAATGGTACAGGAGGAGAGTGCTGACATTCCAACCATGCCACATCATGAACTAGTGACAGCTCAACGTGAAGACCCAACTATTGCTCGTATTCTACACTTTCTGCAAGTTGGAAGACGACCCACCTTTCGAGATAATTATTTTGTTCCTTTCACGTTTTAGTACTCACATGTTCCCAAGGACAGGGACATTGGACCAAAAATATTTCCCCGGAGGGAGACTATTTTCTCTGTTTCACAGACTGCAAATTCCAATTCCCCGCTATGGCCCGGGTTTTTGGGGGAGGGGGGGGGGGTTACTTTAACGTGTGCATTATCTTCGAATACAAGATGGATGGTAAAAAAATGAAACGAGTGCAAAGCCAGAAAGACCTTGGAATTATGATTACTAGCGACGCTCGCTTCAAAGAGCACATTTACAGTCAAGTGAGTAAAGCCAATAAGACCAGAAGGGGTTCAACGGCGAGCTACTAGCTTACTGGTACCTGACTTGACCTATAACCAACGACTACAAAAGCTCAAGCTCCTTCCATTGGTTTATCGAAGGGAAGTTAAAGATTTAATGAAATTTTACAAGCTTAAGAGTGGGGACTTTAATCTACCTGCCAGTAAATATTTTGAATTCTGTTCTGACGAAAGGCTGAGGTCGTACACGAGCAACAAACTCAAGATAAACTCAGTTAAGACGGAATTATTCAAGGGCACCTACTTTAATCGAATACCTTATTACTGGGGTGCCAGTATGGCAATCCCAGTCGGAAAATGCATTTCATTTGTTTGTATTCTTTTTTTTTCTTTTCTTTTTTTCCCGTATCGGTAAAAGTCGTGCCTGTCACTCCCCTGCTAAGTGGTGTTTTTGTGCATAGAGCCTTCTGCGCGTATTTTCTTAGGATCGAGAGGGTACTGGGAAATGCGTAGATTCTCTGATGGACACAGTAGAATGATTAACTTAACCGGCAATGGTGTCGAAAGTCATGTAACGCGAATGGCGTTTTAGTGGATCTTTAAACAAAATATACCCTTATGGAGCTCAATAATGGAAAGTCAGTTGGATACTGAACAAGACAAGAGGTGAAAAAAAAAAATCTGGAATCTTAAAAGGGACGAGTAATGGACAACAATCTGTCGCCCGTCGAGTCGTAATCAAAGTGAGCTGTAGTTCTAATATCGTACAAGTGTGGTGTTTTGTATAACACTGAAATCAAATGGAAAATTCTCTAGTAACTTATGGGTTTAACAAAGACAGAGAAGGAATTGAAAAACTTGGATCTGTTGTCTGGCTTATTTCTTTGTATTCAATTCTGTACAGTCTTCTGGTAACAATTGGAAATTTCACTAATTCTTGT
>OX421446.1:44784608-44824608 GCA_949126865.1 Montipora capitata | reverse complement strand
TGTATTTGTTTATATCTTACAACAGAATCATGTCGAACTGTGGGCATAGAGGATAGAAAGGTGATACCTGACTCTAGCATGACGGCAAGGTCTACCTATAGTAGCAACTACTTTCCATATTTTGGACGATTCAATGAATCCCGGCCGGGGTCAGCACGTTGGTGTCCAAAAACAACTTCTGACAGGAACGGCTATCTTCAAGTTGATTTGGGAAAAGTGAACCTTGTTTGCGCAATCGCAACTCAAGGGACAATGTCACACGAGTATACGACCAGCTACAAGCTGCGGTTTTCGGTAAAAGTAGTTACTTGGGAAACCTACACAGTTAGCAACTATGAAAAGGTAATTAAACAAACTAACGGAAATGAAAATTTTAAATGAAAAATCGATCTCTTCCGCATAACAGCCCGACAGCACATGCCCGTAATTCCTAAAATAACAAATCGGGTACCCGTATTGTATTGATAAAAGAATAAGGTCGTCAGAAAATGTTTCATTAGTCATGAAATGGTTCTGACCACAAGGATTCTTCGGTTCTGTGATCGGTAGAACTAACGTTTTGTGACTAATTACCCCACTGTTTTATTCCAATTTTAGTTTTAGTTGTTTCTCAAAACCAACACTAGGACTCTGTTGATAAAATTGTATTTAAATATGCAAGGTAAAAATAGGAAAGATATACCACACTTTATAAAACTTGGAATAGTCGCTTTCACAGTATTCATATCTTATTCGTATAATCCTAGCCCTATTATTACGAACAAAAAGGAGAAAAAAATGCAAACAAACTCAGTTAAATTAAGCATTACAGAAGAAATGAGAAGTCTCAGACTTTTTTTGTGGAACAAGAAAATTTTGGAAGGAAAATTTTGACAGATCTGCTATGGTAACCAAATTTTAAAATTTGTTTAACATTTGGCCAGCTCTACAAAACACAAAAATGTCTCTCCAATCCTTTGCATTCTAATAAACCTGTCACATCAATTGAAAAGACAGAAAAATTGGCAAAGATTTAGAAAAAAAAAAACCCGGGCATAGAGAAAGATCACACGGCGACAAGGGAATTAAAAATCATTTGGAAATTCAGGCAAATTAAGTGGCGAAATTCTTATAGGCGGCCTAAATGCAATGGTGCTTTTTTCACACCACGCCTTACTCAAGGATAGATGCCCTCGAGATTGGTGCAGCGGCCTCCGCCAATTCTTAAATTTATTGCGAAAAAATCCATCAAATGACTGTGAAATTTGTTCCTCTTGCTTTCTAGGGAGAATATTTTACTCAATCTCAAAACCAAAACATGTGACTTTTCCTTCACGAAACATGGCCCATGAACTCAAACTTCGGTTCTGAGACTTATTACAAATCTGTATGAAAAACTCAACATGATTCAAATAAGCTCCTTAAAACTTGAAAGTTACCGAAAAAAATTGAAAAAAAATGTTTAGAAAAGTTAATATATAACCATATAATTTATACATATCAGTTAATTATTACCTTCATGTGAAAGACAATTAAGTGATGATTCAGAATATATATAGGTTCCTGTACTTAAGTTTAAATGGCTTCTCAAGAAAGGCCAGAATGCAGGGCACTTGCATAGTAGGTGTCATCTCCAGAAATAACCTGGTAGGAATGAGTTAAATTTGTTGTGTAGGAGCTAATTTGATTTTATCTATTAGTTCTGCAATTAACTTGAAAAATAGAATACACAAGTCCCGACGAAAAAGTAAGCAACCGATGAGATAGATAGTATAAGAAGTAAAACGCTGCACAGCAATAGACCATTTCAGAGTTCATGTCTGCCCCCTCTTCAAAGCGAGTCTAAGTGCGCAGTTTTTCTTATGAAAATTAGTTTTCATTCATATGTAAAGTAGAACTAATTACTATTACAAAAATAGGCGCTCGAGAGGCGCATATCACTACTACGGAGATGTAAAAGGGGAAAGTATGGAAGAAGTAGAATAGTTCTTAAATATTCTGTTGTGTGAATAGGGGTATCTGAATCACCACAGCTGAAATCGATAGTTCTCGACCATTGAAAATTTCACATGCAAAAGATTGTTTTTCACTGTCAAGCAACAAAAAAATAAATTTGAAACCGTTCAATGAAAAAGGCCAAGAACTTGGAAAGTTGCAGGAAACAAATTCTCAGGTATGAGCGGTACTTCCTTTCTGAGATGTTTGTCGTAGCGTTTCACGCAGCTTAATATTTATGTATGGAGAAGCCAAAGTGCTCCACTGATTAGTATGTGGCGAAACAACAAAAACATCTATACGATCGCTTACTTTTCGCTCAGGAGAAAAAATACAATTCCTAATGTACTTGAAACGCTCAAACTGGTGATATTCATTGAGATAGACCTTTTTTTTCAATCAAATTTGCTTTGTCTCATGTTGTTTACGTAAGGCGACTTTTAGGAAATTCAAAGTGCTGCATCCTCGTAATGAAAGACGTCACGGAATTGGAAACTTGAAAAAGTATTTAACCTTAACACTCCTATAGATAAAAATTCAGAAGACTTTTCCGAATTTGATTAGTTCACCGTGAAGATCATCTATAGTTTGACAATAGAAAAGCCTTGTTTATTTCGTATACGGACTCAATATGCCTGCAAGGTGCAAGAAGCTCATGTTTTCCCTCAAAGGGCTTTTGCTTTCCTTCAATGGCTTCATTAAACGTATAAACGGGCTCAAATGATCAGTTAGAAACAAAATATGAAAGTTGCGAGAAGTGCTGCAACTGTTGTAAGATATAAAAATCTCACCCGATCAAATCACAAAAGATCATCTTCTGCGAACCAAGAGGGCACTTCGTTCGCCCTCGCAAACTATCGGCAAATCATCGTACTGTTTGCAGAGTCCGGACTTTGCAATCCCCTCTCCTCGCGCCGGCTTCGCAGGCCAGTACTCTTTGTATGCTGATTGGCTCCGAAGTGTATTCTATTGTTACATACTCATTTTCAGAAAAACCCACGCGATGGCAATAGTGACAAAGCGCATGCGCAGTAGTCACAAAAAATTGTACTTAGACTCGCTTTGAAGAGGAGGCAGACATGAACTCGGAAATGGCCTATTAGCCAATATAAAAAAAATACCATAATACTCTTTATTTGTCCCTCCAAAATTATGCATAAACATTGTTTTTATGTTCTCTTGGGTCTCAAAATGATCCCAAGACAAACTGGAAACAATGATTATGTCAAATTTTGGAGGGACAAACAAAGAGTATGATGGTATTTTTCATATTGGCTAATAGTGGAGTGGAGAAGAACTAGTAGGAAAATATGAACCATTTGGGCTGGTCCACCAGGAAACGAAGTTAAAAGTTATATAGAGGGGCCCTTTCGCGCATGGGGCAGAGCCCCATACTTAAGGACGTTCGCGCGAAAATCTTCCCACATTGAAATTTGTTTCATTTCTCGCTTGAAGTTAGGTCATAAATTGCTTCTTCCAAAAATGAAAAAAAAAAAAAAAAATTGGGGGGTCACCGACTTTGCTACGGAGAAAAAGGCAAGGGAAAAATGCCCTAATTTTGATAGCCTCATCTACTCATCTGTCGAAAATCATAAAAATAATATGTTAGAGTGAAAGTTTCTGTGCATAGAAATACAGGAGTGGGTTTTTTATCTAATTGCATGCCGCTGGGGATGTCGTAAACAGTAGAGTTAATCCTCAACGAGCGTTTTCGCAAGCGCTAACCGCTTCCGAAATTCAGGACACAAGGAAAGAAAGATTTTTAAAAAGATAACTTCTTACATTGTGATTTTTTTTTACATTTTATTATATTTTGTAGATTGGAAGAAGAGTAATTGATTCATGTCTTAAAAAATAGGAGTCACCGATGATCTAAATGAAAAAAACCATGTGATTTTGCGAAGCTCTTGGAAAATTTCGTTTGTGACGTTTTTGCGTGACCTGTCGGGGAAGGACTGGAATCCAAGACAGGATCGATCGATGAAAGGCTTTTGTAAAAAAAAAAAAAAAAAACTTTCTCGAGCATAGCAGCGAATTTTTAAACAGGCGTTATCTTTATTTGGTTAGTGTTTTGTACTATATCTCTCCATTGCCGTCATGCACACCTTCTGGAGTGTGGTTTTCCTCGTAGGTCCGCACTATTCAAGTGGAAGGAAGACAATACAATTCAGCTCTATTTTCATGAAAGCAAAGGGAAAAAAGTTCAAAAACATGCATTTCTTTGAACTAAGAAGTTCGTAGCCTAATAAAAACATTTTTAAAAAACCAACCCCATTAAATTTACGCAACGTCGCTGACTAAAACTAACCTTCGTCGAGTTTTCAAAACTTTCAGCCACTATTCGATTAGCTACCTTTTCCAGACTTTTTCCAGTCTCCCGTTCCTTTATCTTTAACGTTTCATGATGAATTGGAAATAAATGTGCCATTATTTTGCCAGGAAAGATTTATTGCTGCTCGACTATCAAAGCAAGAAAGCCTGACGTTTCGGGGTCATGCAAATAAGGAAAGGTACAAGATAAGCATAAATTACAATAAACGGCCTAAACAAACACCTTGGCGAGGATGGAATCCGTTTGCACGTTCAATGTTGGTTTACGCATGCGAATGTATAACATTTCTTTAACGAGACAATCAAATTTGCCGCTACATTTCGTGATGGTGTGAAATTGCTCAATGAAGCGTTCAGGCATTTCGCTATTGTGTTGGAGGTTATAATGTTTGTAAATCGAAGATGACTTTCTAATGTGCCCTTCTACGCGCTCTTGGAAGTGACCAAGTGTATAACCCACATACCATGCATCACACAGGTTACATTTAAATTCATAGACGAGAGACATTGTTGGTTGACAATAGGGGGCTTAAACTCATGTCGCTTAAGTTGTTGCTCGAGCTTAGGGCTTGCAAACACTGGTTGGACAGTGACGTTCAACTTGGAACTTAGGTTGTTCAGATGTTGTTTAACATAATTAGCTGAAGACTGGTCCTTAAAGGGTAACACCACTCTAACAGTCACCGATGGTACAACTGGTGATGGACAGGGCTCCTGAAATGAAATCCTTCTCTCAACGAACCGCTTGATTGTAGTTTCAACCAGTGGCTTTGGGTATTTCAAGTTATGAAAAACCCCTCTAAGGCGGTCACATTCCTTCGAGAAGAATAACCAATTAGAAGATAATCGATAAGCGCGATCCACCATGGTGTTAACTAGGCTGCGCTTGTACTTAATGTCAACGTGACTCTGGAAATGCAGAAGGAGACCCGTATTGGTTCTTTTGATGTACACCTTGCTCTCAATCTTTGGTACACGGTTAAGTAATTCAGGTACATCGATGACACCCTGGCCGTAATGCCTGATAAGATGACCGCTGTCCAGTTTCTAGCTACCCTTAACTCTACCCATCCTTCCCAAAAGTTTGCGATGGAAATCGAACGGGAACGATCCCTTCCCTTTTTAGGAACTGAATTACTTAACCGTGCACCAAAGATTGAGAGCAAGGTGTACATCAAAAGAATCATTTCCAGAGTCACGTTGACATTAAGTACAAGCGCAGCCTAGTTAACACCATTCAGTTTGGTTTAATAGTGCGGGAATATTACAATAGTAGAACCCACGACATTGCTTTTTGAAAAAGACTAAAAACGATCAGAAATTCTAAGCGCATCAGGCGCTGACAGAGTTTACAAGAAACTAGCTGTTGAAAAACGTTCCATTTTTCGTGTAGTATACAGCCTTTAAAGTTTCCAAAAAACAACATTACTTTGATTACTTACAAATTTGTAAATAATTTAACCTTTTTTTTTTCTTATATTCACAGGGAGCACAGGGTCCAATGCAGTGGTTGTCAAACATTCTCTTAATTCTACCATCAAAGCCAGATATGTTCGCTTTTATCCAGTGACATTCCACAGCTGGCCTTGTTTGAGGGTTGAAATATATGTGCAAGAGTAGAGCACTTTGCTTTCACAAAAATAGGTCGTGATGCATTGCGAGTTACTAAGAAAAGGTTGAGCGAAGAATGAACCGTTTTTGTTTTACTGTAGAGGTTAAAATGGCTAGAGAGTATTTTAAGTTAGCCCTTAATTCCACTTGCAATTAGTGTACACATTGAGTAAAATGAACTTTCATTTACGTTTGGCACAAAATTAATAGGACCCTGAGTCAAGATTGATCCAGAGCAATAGCTGATTAATTTAAATTTAAGGAGTATCACCCATGGAAATAACGAATATGCTATAAATAAAGAACAAATCAGACTTCTTCTAACTTTTTTACCCAAGTGAGGCAATACTTCTAGTGGCCATAGAATATTCGACAAAAATCTCTTTATTTCCCACGACACGTTAATTAGGTAATTAACCGCAGAGATTAAGTGCCATTAAGGATGGATTGTTTCATCTGGTTGTATTACTTGGGTACGATAATTAGCTAAACTCTAAAGAATTCTTATTCATATTTTCTAAAGAATTCTTATTCTTGTAATTCTTCCAGGCTTATGGTCGCTTGTGTGAAGTGTAGCCCTACCTTTAATTCTATTACTACTTTTCACTTCTGCTCACTTTGAATGAAAGGTATTATAATAATTTATTTATTTGTGTACAGTGGTGGCCATACAGAAAACCTGTGTAAGTAGTATAGGAGTTGAGGGTACGAGAGCATTTTGCAAAAATGATCTCATACCAACTCAACTCCATACTACTTTACATTTAATGGCTTCCATATTTTTAATCTCATATTCTTGGAAATATATATGTTTTATATTTCTGCGAATCTATGCCGTGGCGAGGCAGAATGGATCCAACGTAAAATTTATTTTGGAACTATATGTTTTTAAAAATAATATCTCATATAATAGTATAATGAGTTGTAAAGAACTTCATGAAGAGTTAATTAATATGGAAGAAGTGATTTGTCCATTTTGTGATAAACAAATAAGCAAGCAATCAAAAAAAACAGATCAATGTTGTGATCAGCCAGAGATAGTGAAAGATAACACTATAGTTTGCAAAAAATGCGGAACAGTTCAAGGTTATACACCTCTTATAGAATATGTTGATTTTTATCAGAATAAACACAGATTCCATCGTAAAAGTGTTTACCAAAGAAAATATCATATAAAAAACATAATGAATAATATAGCTGTAAAAAATGGTTTTCAGATAACCGTGAAAAATAGAGATAAGATATTGAGAATTTTTAATGAAATTGGTAAGGCCGTACAATCTGTGAATATAGACAGAAAGCGTATGATTAACATAAATTTCATTTTGAAACAAATATTTAAAATGCTTGATCTTCCTTTTGAAAAGGTCAAGACGAGTAAATCCAGAAAGACACTTCAATCATATGAACTATTTTGGAAAGACATCCTGTCATTGACATTTGATAAAATCGATGTAATAGTTAAGGAATGAATTCATTGTCGTATTTAGCGTAGAACTTATCAACACTAGGACAAACATTAGTCACAAAATCATCTACATTTTTTAATTCTGTGTGAAACGATGGTTGAAAATCACCGCTTCTCAACATGTCTTTTATCGAATTCAATAGATGTTGATAACTTTGGTATGCGTATGTACAATTTTGTATTTTAAGATCCAGTGATTGGAAATCCATGTAAGACTTGATTAACAAAGCACAAGTGCTTATTGCTACTAAGGCTATACCGCCAGTTACAACAGCACTAATAATTCCACCAGTACCAGTTAGGACAGAAATAGTATTACCAATAAGTTTGAATTTTTTGTAGCGTTTAACAGCCTGTTTGTAAGCCCAACACTTTCTATGGTTTGCCTTATAATAGCTCTTTAGTTCATCAACCTGATCTTCTGTCAATCTGTCTGAAATATGGTTCCAGCTGAATATTCTCTTTTTTCGATCTGCCATATATATGGTTTAGATTGTCAATCGTTTGAATGCACAATAAATGAGTCCCGTCAAATGACCAAATAACGGACTTTTTTTGACGAAATCAGGCACATGCCTATTAATGCAATATGTGTAACCATTACCGTCATGGAATCTAGTGTAAAACCTACCAAATGCATCATGAAGTATAGCGTGATTGGAAAATACATCAGACCAGCCGAAAATAAATTCCAATAAACGAGTTAGTCTGCCGCTTCCTGGTCCGATAAGACCCAAAGAATCAGAACCCTCGATTTCAAGAATTTCATATATGGATATGTCTCTCTCAAGATAATAAAAATGCACATATCGGTAGACAATCGCTGATTTCAATGTTTTGTCATTTATATCTGGAAATTGTTCTTTTGTACTTTTGAAATTGTATCTCACATATTCAAGCAATAATTTGATAAACATATGTACTTACGTTATATTATATCTTTGCATCAATACAGCATGATGGTCTAATATCGTTTTTTCGTCAAGAATGAAATCTAAATAGACACAGAAAAAAGCTATATTTCCATTCAAAGGAGCTACGTCGGTTGTAGGATCTAATCCACCAAAAACTGTTGTGTTATTTCCTGTTCTATTGTCAGCGGTAAAATCACCCATATGCTTTCTGTTCCAATATATCTTGCTTTTTTCTGTCTTAGGAGACGATTTATTGTCCCAGTGAACTGACAAGCAATGCCATTTATTCAATTCACCAAGATCATTCTCACTGTAATCTCCAAGACTTAAAAAATCATTCAAACTTGATGCAGGTCCTAAATAAACACAATTATGTGCCGAATCAGCCCCAGAAATCACGATGTTACTGCCTGAATGAGCCACAAATTTATCATAACCCAAATTATCATGGCCGAATAGTCCATTTACCCAAAAATTTGAAGAATTGCTTGGAGTCATCCTGTAAACAATAAATACATTAACCGCATCATTATTCAAATCAACCTGCGATATCATTTTTTGTGTACCACTGAATTTGAGAAAATATCGACCATTGTGTTTTTCAGCTTTTGTGCATAGCAAAGGTCTCTTTGATGCATCAGTTTGTGTAGCATCACTTTCTTCATTACTCTTGTCATATATTGTCTCTACTTTTCTTGTGGAACTCATTTTCACAGTAGATCCATCTGCTCTGTCCATTTGATAAGTGCAACTAGAATACATTCTGAGATATTCACTAACCCAGAGATCCAGAAATGAATCACGTACGATGTCACTGACCTGTGATTTAACTACAGCGTGATTGTCATCTTCTGCCTGCTTTATCACAATGTTTTTGCTACTTTCAATGTGTCCTTTGTCATTAACAAAAAAATCAGGTTGATCGATGAAAATAACGTCAGAAGGATATTCAATTGTGTATTCTATTTTGTTACCGTCCTCATCGAGAAAATGAGTTCCATCTTCATTTTCAACGTATAATGCCATATATTAATGCATCACATTATTTTAATATTCATAAGACTTATAATAGATCACGAATTGATATACTCTGTTGTCTCCAGCACCATTGTGCGTCACATAGTAGTTTTCGTACTTTTCATATCTGTTCACACCTATCTCAATTGTTCTTCTTGTTGAAAGATTGAAGTTGTAATGGTAAGTTGTGCCATGATTATTAACAATGTTCAACTTATGATTAGTCGACGAGGGGTATGTTTTTTCAGCATGTAATAAAATGTTCATGACGTACATTTTAGGCGTGTTGAGAATAAATCCGGATGTTAAGTGAAAATAGTATTTCGATTGCCCAGGAGTTCTAACCGTTTTACCCCAATAAAAATGTCCCGAATTTGCAAGAGACAGGTACCTTTTATTGACGGCATCTGCCGGTGTTACGGGTGGCTTGAGATTCGTTATTTTGTTATTGTTCATATCAATCGGAACATGCATTTGGAATTGATTGTTTGCAACCTCATACGCTTTTTCATAATCATATATTGTCATGTCAAGATCCGATTTAGCTTCACCTTTAATGCCATATATCAAAACATAAACTGGCAATAGATGTGGGCTATTATTGTCAAAATTGCTTTTGAAATTTACATATAATAGTCTTTGAATTGATGGAGAAGTACCGTCAGGACTGAGATTCAGGATCGTTCTGAGATATTTGTATTCTGAATTCACTTTTATGGTTGTTCCTGAATCAATGTTCATGTTTAGTTTTTCAAATCCAAGTAATGTACTTGCGAATTCGTAACTGTAAAAAGGAGATTTTTGAAAATATGTTTCAACACAAACTGTGTATTTGTCAGATTTGTCATCTCTGTACATTTTGAAAAGGTTGAAATCGAAACGACCTTTAAATTCATCGGAACCATCGGTAGTTCTCCAAACCTTCATTGAAAACGCTTTTTTATTTATTTTATGAGGCATGTCATCAAAATCGATCAATTTCGTGTCTTGAATGCCAACACCTTCAGTGAATTCTCCATCATCCATTGCATAGCTTAACACATTTTTTCGGTTTGTATGTGTGCTTATATGACTTTTCGCTATTTGTTGGTCTGTATATTTATTATTTTCGGTAGAAACAGTTGCAATACCGTCATTCACTTGCTTCAAAGTTATGGCATCTTGATTATGTGTGGCGTTTCCGAGATTTATTATTCGTTGATTGTTCATGTCTAGAACAGAAGTCATTGTATTACTGCCGTCTCGTAAAATGACTTGATTTGTATCTGGTTTTTTTCCAACCTCGGAATCTACATATGCTTTGTTAGTCACATCTCTAGTACCAGTTGGTTGTCCGCAATTGATTATTTTTCTATCACCCATATCAAGAGGGCCAGTCATAGACACTGTACCATCTCTTTTCAAATAATCAGACAAATCTATGTTGTTAACATGTGTTTCGAAATATCGTTTATTTACAACATCAGTTTCACTAATGGGATTTGCGACATTGATTATTCGTTTATTGTTCATATCCAAATTTCCTGTCATGGTTTGGCTGCCATCTCTCAAAACGACAGTATCAGTATTTGGTTTTTTGTCAAGTTCATCATTAACATATTTGCGGTTTACAGCAGATGTATCATTTTCTACGTTTCCAATACCGTAAATGCTATGGTTATTCATCCTGATATCACCAGTCATATCGCCACCACTTTTGTGGAGATATTTGTATAATTCGTTGTTTAATTGAGTAAAATTGACAACATCTGTTCCACTTGTAGCCTCTTTGACATTGACTATTTTATTGTCACCAAGATCAAGATTGTTTGTAAGAGCAATGGATCCGTCTTTTTTCAAATAATTAGAAAGTTCTGTTTTATCAGCTTTTGGTGCTAAACCAGTTTGTAATTGATGTTTTGTTATAGCATCACTATTGTCAGTTCCTTCTGCAAGATTGCTAATTTTTTGATCTTTCATATCAATCGGATTTTGGGCTTCTATCTTTCCATCATTAGTGTTTAAATCAAAATAAAAGTTATGCAGATGCAAACTACTGACAGCGTCACTCTGACCATGTCTAGCAGGAGCAATATTTTCGACACGTCTGTTGTCCATATTAAGAGCTCCTAACATCTTATTACTACCGTCAACTAGTAATGCCTTATTATCGACATAACTCTTAGTGGTCGCATCGTTATTTGTTTCTGGTGAAGCAACATTCCTTAGTTTTTTATTTTGAATATCATAATCACCGGCATCAGTAAGTTTAAAACCAACACCAGGTAATCCTTTTACTATTTCAATAATTTTTTCATGTGAAAATGTGTCTTCAGGTAATTTACCATTCGAGTAACTCATATGTAAATGGTTTATATTTTTTCATCAAAATTCTTCTTTACTCGTTTCTTGGGTTTGTCAATGTATATGAAACTAAAAGGGTCTCTAGTTGCTTTCTCGTATAATTGTTTTGAGACATCGTTTTCACGACATATGAGACTTTTTTCATTAGTACTCGGAAAATCATAAATGGCAAAATGCGAGCAGTTTAATCTAATATCTTTTGGTGTCTTATAGTAGCTTTGACTCAGATAAATCACACAGCAGTTTTTATGTCTCCCCTGTATAAAATAGTCAACTAATGGTTTTTGGTTTCTATCACATACGAAATCGTCGAATATTACAATTTTTTGACTATCACTACCGAGATCATTCACAGGAATAATTCGATCATTGCTTGCTTCAATAACATCATAACCAGCTTCATCACTTATTAGTTCGAACTCATCCATGAGATTCTGATACTTTGACTGCTCTAAGTTTTTTGCATAAAGGTATATTTTATCAAAGTACAACAAATTGTAAATCATATGCATCAGTGTATTTGTTTTTCCCGATCCAGAAGGTCCACAAATGAGCATACGGAAGCATTGATTAGGCATATAATCATATTTTCGTTTAAAATTGGATGTGACTTTATCGCCAGTATCATAATTCGGTATTTTCATTTTTATATTATATGGGTATATTATTCCAATAACATGGTGTTCAACATGGTGTTCAACACGGTGTAAAACGTTATTTTTTATATATGAATTTCCATTTTTATGTAACGTAACAATATAACAAAAATGAGTTTACTCAAGTGGAAAGAACTCGCAAAGAGTAAATCTGAATTAGGGAACAAGATCAATTATGTCCATAATGCAATTGAAAAGTATGATATTGGTCAGCAGACCAGTCAACAGGGATTTTCAAAAGTATTCAAACCAATTACAAGTAAATTAGATGATGTTATTGATAGTAATCAGGTTTTAAGGTTGCCAAGGAAAAAACGACCACTGAAGAAAGGAGAAGTTCCTGATTACGGCATTGATATAGAGGATGAAGTTCCAGATATGAATCTTGGTGATCTATTTGAACAACCTGTTTTACCACAGCAAGAAAAACAACTAGTGCCAAAACCGCCAACATATGAAGAATCTTTACAAGATATTCTGGAAGGAAAAAAGGAGATGTATGTTGATCCTCAGTACTTTCCTCAGGAACCACAATTACCACCAGAATATGATGACGACGATGAGATAGATTATGGATTAGATGATGAAGACATGGACAATGAGATATTGAATGATCTTGGTCTTCAAAATTATGATTCTGTTGAAAAGGTACTGAATCAACAAGAAATGACTGAACAAAAAAACAAAAAATATCTCAATAAGATTATCAATGCAGCTAAAACAAAAAGAAATCAATTGAAAGGTTACAAAACTCATATCACAAAACAATATAAATCAGGAGAAATTTCAGAGGCACAAAGACAAGAGATGAACAAAAGAATGGACAACGCAAGAGCTACTTTAAATGAATACATAAAACATTATGAAAATAAAATGGAAACAATAAAAGGTTCTGGTATGAAAAAACGAAAAGGTGGTAATGTGATATTTTTCAACAAACCGAAAGAACTCATAAAAAAATTGGATTTGATCATTGGTGAGATATTGGCCGGTAATACAAGCATTGACATGCGAAATATGGGTGTTTCTATATTGGACACATTATTAAAAATGTCGTCAATTAACAAATCACAATATGGTAAATTATACAAACAATATTTCAAAATTTAATGTAACTTCATTGTATAATGGAACGAGAGATAGTTTTATCATCTTACAGTGTGAAAAATAAAGGGGATAATAAACCAGAAGATTTTACAACCAATTTCACCAGACCTATAACTCTAGACAATAACAAGCGATATGTTATTGGTCTTAACAGAGTCATCAACATGTCATTCACTTGGTTTAATGTCAATGCTGGATACAAAAATCAATTGATCAAATATAGCTCAGATAATGGTTCGACTTTTAAAAACATTACCTTTCCAGCTGGGGTATGGAATTATACAGACTTTAATACACATATCAAAAATGCAGTGAAAACTGGTGATACGTATCCGATAACTCTTGTATTCGATGATACAACATTTAGAGTCACGGTTACATTAGCCGCAAATTACCAACTTGATTTAAGAGCAAGTAATTTTAATGACCTGATCGGTTTTGATAAAAAGATATTAGCAAGTGGAACGCATATTGGACCAAGAGTGCCAAATCTCAGTCAAGACACAGACGTACTCAATATTCATTGCGATTTGGTAAACGAAAGTTTAGTTGACGGCGAAGAAACAGACATCATTTATTCATTCTCAACCAGTGTACTAAGACCAAGTTACTCCTTCACCCTCGAACCACAACGAGTTACATTTAATCCTGTGAACAAAACTACAATTTCATCAATCAGAATCGTGATAACAGATGGAAAAAGAAGATTAGTGGATCTAAATGGAGCAGATACGTCTTTTTCGCTGATTTTAAAAAGTATCTAATGTAACAGTATAATGAAACCGTATGAATTTAAGAGGTTTTACCATCCAAAACTTGGTAAATTTGTATTTCAACACAAAGGGTCTGGGCTTATCTTAGACAACATTCTCAAACCGTTGAAGAGTGTAGCATCATCTGTTTTCAAGAAATTTGCTAAGCCATTAGCAAAGAAGGTATTAGAATCAGGGATTTCCCATGCAGGTGATAAACTCGGTAAGGCAGCGGCAGAAAAGTCAGGAGACCTAATAATGAAAAGATTGGCAAATTTGAGAAAAGGAGCCACAACACAAAGGGCAATTGTTCCATCCTTACCCATTGAACAGAAACAGCATGAAGAAAGCGCTGACATGATACTGAATAGATTGATATCAGGATCAGGTATGAAAAGAAGGCGTAGAGTCTGGCAGTAAAATTATATAATGCAATAGTATAAATGGCTTTTAGAACAAGTGAATTATTGCAAAGAAATGAGTTAGTGCGATTTCAACTCGACGATGTAATCCGAGCCCCAGGTAACGGTCAACATCAAGAAAAGAATGGTTACAGATTCACCATCAACGACCGAAGTTCTTTCTATGATTGGTACAATGCTTATTTCGAGGTTCAATTCCAGTTACAAAAAACAGCAGATGGATCCGGTTACGCAGCAGCTGATAGAATAACGGTGATAAACGGATCTCATTCATTGATTGCGCATATGATGATTAAAAGTGCTGGGAAAATTGTTTATGATACTGACAATCTACATAAGGTCACTTTTGTGAAGAATCTGTTGGAATATTCTGATGATTACAGCAGATCAGTCGGTAAAAACAGTTTTTGGTATTTAGACACAGATGATACGACAGCCGATACTAATTTAGGATATGAATCTAGAAGAGTGCTTACACAAGCTGCTCGTGATAATGGAACAGGAGGATCGAAAAATGTGAATTTGATCATACCTCTCAATCGTTACAGTTTTTTTGAAGAGTTGCAGGACAAAATGTTGGTTCCTATGCAGTTACAATTCAATTTGAATCTCCAGAACGACAATGAACTCATCAATATGGCAGCAGGAACAGATGCCGGCAGAGTAGTTTTGAACAGATTTCTTTTATGGGTTCCAAAATTAACACCAAAAGACAGTATGTACAACAAATTTGTAAGCTCGTTCATGAAAGAACACAAATGGACATATCAGCGTGAACTATATGCAGTGTCAGCACCTGCTAGAGTCAGTGGTTTTTTTCAGATTTCTTCCAGTATTGACAATGTCAAAGCAATTTTTGTTTATCTACAACGGGCTAAAACCAGAGTTGCAACTGAAAATCCATATCTACTTGATACCTTCAAACTAAATGCAGCAGACGCAAACAGTTATTTAACAACATGCAGACTCGAATATGGCAATGGTGTTTTCTATCCAGAAACAGAATATGACAGTGAAAGCAAAGTGAGAATATTCAATGATCTGATGTCTTATGCAATGCGAAAAAATGATTACAACACCGGAACCCAGTTGAATCTTGCCAATTATAACAGCCTGTATCCACTAATCTTTTTCGATCTGTCATATCAAACAGAAAAAGTAACAAGAGACCCTAAACAGTTGATTTTCAGGTATAAAATAAGTGCCAATAGTGCAGCAGATTTCAATGTCCATGCAGTTGTATTGTACGAAGAGTCGGTTGTTATTGACAAGGTGGGTAATGAATTGGTGATAGTTTAAGCCCACAACTGAAATAGCAATATGAAATCAAGTGAATGATTCCTATTTATTTGTATATGTTTTGCAACTGGAATTATATAACATATATTATATGACTGAACTTTACGAAATCAACGTGAGACTTTCAGATAATCAGAAAAAGAATCTGAGTAATGCTTACCATAAAAGGGAAACAATTGTTCTAAGACTGACAAATGATTCTCTTAATGGAAACGACACTCTTTATGTTCCAGCAATGGTAAAAAAAAGATTACAAAAAAATCGTCAATTGAACAAAGGAATGGACATCAAACTCGCCAAGACGAATATCAGGAAACAAGTTGGCGGAAGTCTTTTGAGTACCGTATTGTCACTTGGAATGAGGGCTCTTCCAGCTATTGGTAAAACCCTTGGGTTGAGTGCTCTTGGTGGTTTGGCAGAAGCCGGAGCTAAAAAATTGATTGGATCTGGTCAAAAAGGCGGTGCTTTACCATTACCCATGATGATACCTTTCAATGCAATCAACAAATTGATGCCATATTTGAACATGTTCACTACAAAACAGCAAAGAGACATCATCAATGCAGCTCAAACAGGTTCTGGTGTGCATATAACACCTACTAAAACACAATCAGGTGGATTTCTTGGAACTCTGTTGGCTAGCATTGGAATACCTTTGGCTTTGAATCTTGTCAAAAAGCTAACGGGAAGAGGAGCACCTAGGGTAGGTAGACCACCTTCATCAAAAAAGGACGGTACAGGAGCACCTAGAATGGGAATGCCCCCTCCATTTTTTAGTTATCCACCATATGTGACTGGTTATGGTAAAAAAAAAAAAGATCTTCAAAGAAAAAGGGAACAGGTTTACTATTAGGGAAAAACAGTCCATTCAACAACATCCCAATCCTAGGAGCATTGCTGTAAAACCAAAATTTTATAAAAACACCCCTTTGAGTAACCATGATCTAATGAAATGGTGTAAATATTTGAATATACCAATCAATGATGTTCTGTCAAGGAATGAAAATGTTCCACATAACCATAAACAGGCGTTATTTATATACAATCTTGAACCAGCTTATATGTCAGGATCTCACTGGGTAGCCACTTATGTTAAGGATAATGTAATCAATTATTTTGATAGTTTTGGTATGCCTCCGTTTCAAGAAATGGTCAATCATGCCAAAAAGAAAAATTTAACTCTATTGCACCAAAACAATCAGATACAAAACATACAAACAACAACTTGTGGGTATTTCTGTTTATACTTTCTGAATGAAATGAATAATGGTAATTCGTATTATGATTTATTACAAGTGTTCAACATAAATGATACAATGAAAAATGAGAGATTCATCGAACATTATTTCAGAAATATCTAACTTATATATATTATGAAATCATATTGTGTTAAACAAAAGAAAGTGACTGAATGTGTTGAACCTTCAGGTTACAAAACAGCCAAAAATGGCAGACTAATGTTCTTTTGCACATGTGCTGAATGCGGCATCACTAAAACTCGATTCGTTAAAAAACAGGGAAACTAAACAGCCCGTTGGGAGCGGGCTTACTCAGTGATATTGCTAATACAGGAACTGAATTGTTCCTAACAAAAGGAGTACCTTATCTTGGCAAAAAAGCAGTTGAAATGGGTAGATATTATGGTTCCGAATTAATGAGAGATCCAAAGTTGCAGAAAAAAGCAATCGATTATGGTTTGAGAAAAATGAATCCTCTACTTCATAAAGTTGGATCAGAAGCTCTCGATCAATTGTCGACAAAAATAAGACCCAAGAAAAAATACACAACAAATAGAAAAGATCTAGACGGTGGTGCTCTTGATATTCACAAAGCTATTGGTAAACTGCCAAAACCAAAAGGCGGATGGACGCTTCCTGGGCATCATTACACCGGACCATATAATGATTTGGAAAATCAACTGAAGTATGACCCAAAAACTGGTCAAATATTGGAAATATATGATATGCCCACTGGAAAAACTGATGCGATCGCAATGCAGCATGATGTCGATTATTCCGTCTGTAAGGATGATAGAAAATGTAAAAACAAAGCAGATAGGAAAATGGTTCAAGCTTTAGACAACGTACCGTATAATGAAAGACAATGGGGGCATTGGTTGGCAAGAAATGTTATCAATACAAAGCAGAAACTAGGTCTCGGAGTTCCAAAAAACGGAAAAAGCCGTCGGGTAAAGAAAACTGGCAAGAAAAATTAGCAGATGAATTACATGCATCCATAAGACGCAACTTTACTCGGCGGCGTGTGATTACAAATCATATTGATGAAATATGGGCAAGTGATCTAGTTGAAATGCAACAGTTTAGCAAATGGAACAAGGGTTATCGGTATCTTCTTATGGTTATTGATGTTTTCAGCAAATACGGTTGGATTGCCCCATTAAAGGATAAAAAAGGTGAATCTGTCACTGAAGCATTTAAAACAATATTCAAGGAAGGTAGAAGACCACAATATTTATGGGTTGATAAGGGAAAGGAGTTCTATAACAAACATTTGAAAGACTTGTTGGAGAAAAATGGGATACTCATGTATTCAACTGAGAATGAGGAGAAATCCTCGGTGGTTGAAAGGTGGAATAGAACAATCAAGTCCAAAATGTGGAAACAGTTCACTGTTCAAGGTAATACAATGTATCTCTATATGCTACCCAAACTAGTGAAACAGTACAACAACACAAAACATTCAAGCATAAAAATGACACCTGTAGAAGCATCTAACAAGAGGAATGAAGGAACCGTTTACTTCAATTTGTATGGTGATACAGAAACATTGAAGCATAAACCTAAATTCAAAACAGGTGATAAGGTTCGAATATCCAAGTATAAACGGAATGTGTTTGATAAGGGTTACACACCAAATTGGACAGAAGAAGTGTTTACAGTTAATGAGATCCAATACACTAATCCAATGACATACAAACTAAAAGATCTAAGAGGTGAAGAAATACAAGGCAGTTTTTATGAACCTGAATTATTGAAAGCAAAGCAGGATATTTTCCGTATTGATAAAGTGATTCGGAGGGATTATAAGAAAAAACAAGCTTTGGTAAAATGGAAGGGATACAGTGATGAATTCAACAGTTGGATACCATTGAAAGACATTGAAAACATATGAATTGTGGTGAAACAAACGCGCATAAATACTTATAAAAAAATAAAAATATATACTTATATTATATGGACAAGTTTGAAAATGAAGAAAAATTTGGTTTCTATTATGAGAGCGATCAGGATTCCCATCTGTCGGATTCTGACTGGGTACCATCGCAAGAAAGTGTATCTGAAGAAAGTTGCTCAAGTTCGCAAGAATTTGAGTCGTCACAAGACAGTGAAGAATCTGTATAAAAACAAATTGTAAATATATAGTATATGAAAAAATTTTCTGACAGACAAAAATACCTGATAATCATGTGGTACTATTTGTTGAAAGATATCAAAGAAAACGATATAGAAAACGCTGTTGAACGTAGATACCCTGGATATAAAATAGATTTTGGAGAAATGAATGATATGATATCTTGGGCAGCAAGGCGTAAGTACGCAAGAAGTTGCATTTATCCATGGATTATACAAACAAAAAATCGAGAAGGGGTGTATCTGCATATTCCTTTTGAACATTTATGTGACCCATAAGTATATGTTCCAAGGAGCAGAAATAGTAAAAGCATTATGCTTGAGAAAGTTAATAGAAGAAGAAATTTGTAATATAATAGCCAAAAACGCCAGATACATGCATTTTGTAAGAGCAATGGAGTTTCCCTGTTTGATATTTGCATTAGAACAAGGAGAACCAACAAAAGAAATCGAAAAAATATTCAACAAGTCTGATGCTAAAATGTCTTTCTTATTCAGAGAGTTTGAAAGATATCGCAATTTTTTGGCCCCTCATAAAATGTTTCAAGAAAATATATAAAAAATAAAACTTCTCTTATTATATTATGGAGTCTTCAAAGAAACGAGGTCCCAAAAAAAGATTTACTAACAGAGAAATTCAAGAGAAAAAAAACAAATATGGTCGCGAAACAGAATGGTATTGTGTTATATGCAACAATGGCAAAAATTATGCTATGCGGGGAAAACATCTACATCTCAAAACCGAAAAGCATAAACTACATATGAAAATTCACGAATTGGAAAATAAATAAATATATAGTTTATGAATTTTTTTACAGTTGAAATCAATCAGCCATGGTTGGTTTCAACTAAAAATCCAAAAGACATTTAAAAGAATGTTGATTGTTATATAATATAGAGAATGAAAAATAATATCTCGACTTATAGTATGAACAAGAGTGATCTTGAGAAACTAAGCAAATCAGAATTAATAAAATTGATTATGAAACAAAATACAAAACCAGTGCCCGCACCAAGGACTGAAACAAGACCGATCCCAAAACCAAGAAAGAGTGTACAACAAATGGTGCGTGATTATGAAGAAAATATAATTCCACCACCATTAGAGTTCCGAGATGGATACAAACCAGTACCCGTTCCCCGAACCAAAAGGCCTGTTGCTGCTCCACGGACCAAAATACCGGTTGCCGCTCCAAGGATGATAAAAAAACCAGTTCCGGCACCAAGGACTATAATACAAGAAACGAACAAAGCTTTAAAAGGGTTCACCAAGTCTTATGAAATCAACATAAAAAACAGCAAAGACCCACTCATGCAACTGCAAAACACAAGAAAGGCTGTTGCCATCCATATCGAAAAAATGTTAAAATCAATGACAGGTCTAAAGTTTGTTGAAACACTGAGGGTTACATTTGAAAAGCAAACAGGGCGCGAAGAAAAAATTATGAAAACAGCGTATTTCAACAGTCAACCCCAAACAATAACAAATGACACACAAATTGAACTAGCTTTATCTTTGTCAAAACAAGCCATACTAAACAAGATTGCAGTTTGGATTTCAGAGGGATCTGGTTGGACTATTCAATCTGTTGAAAATCATTATATCAATGTGGTAAAATATGAACCAATGAAAGGATCTTCTTATATAAAACTACCCACAGAACTCAGAAACAGTGCAAAGGGATTGATCAACATGAAAAATGAGGATAATGAATGCTTCAGGTGGTGCCACATAAGACATCTTAATCCTCAAGACAAATACCCACAGAGAATCAAAAAATCAGATAAAGCATTCATTGAAAATTTAAATTATTCAGGAATTGAATTTCCAGTGACTACCAAACAGTACAACAAAATAGAAAAGCAAAATGAAATTAACATCAATGTTTTCGGTTATGAAAACAAACAAAAATATCCCATTTATGTGTCAAAAGAAAGGTATGAAGATTGTATGAATCTGCTTCTTATAACAGAAAATGAAAACAAGCACTATGTATTGATCAAAGATTTCAACAAGTTCATGTATGACATAACAAATAACAAAAAGAGAAAACATTTTTGCATGTATTGTCTTCAGCATTTCACTTCTGAAAGAGTGTTGAACAATCATAAAGAAAACTGTATCCAATTAAATGGAGTACAAGCAATTAAAATGCCAACAAAAGATGACAACATACTGAAATTCAATAATTTCCATAAACAACTACCAGTTCCATTTGTAATATATGCAGATTTTGAAGCAATAACTGAAAAAATACATGGATGCCAACCCAATGATGATAAATCATACACAGAGGCTTATCAGAGACACACAGACTGTGGTTATGGATATAAGGTTGTGTGTTGTTATGATGATAAATACACGAAACCAGTACAAATTTACAGAGGTGAAAAAGCCGTTTACAAATTTATGGAAGCTATGCTAGAGGAAGTTAAATATTGTAAGAAGGTTATGAAAAAATATTTCAATAAACCATTGAGAATGACAAAAGACAATGAAAAAGAATTCCAAAAAGCTGATAAATGCCACATATGTGAGAAAAAATACAATGAAACTGATGTAAGAGTAAGAGATCACTGTCATATAACTGGTCAATACAGAGGATCTGCTCATCAAGATTGTAATCTTAACTTTCAAAGAACTGATAAAATTCCAGTAATATTTCATAATCTCCGTGGGTACGACAGCCATTTTATAATGCAAGAGATCGGAGCTATTGTTAAAGAGCATAAATATACAAATAAGAAAGGTGAAAAGTGTCCAATGAATATCAATGCCATACCAAACAACATGGAAAAGTATATGGCTTTCATGCTTGGTAATCATCTTACCTTCATTGATAGTTTCCAATTCATGAGCTCTAGTTTGGAAAAACTAGTTAGTAATCTACCAAGAGAATCATTGAAATATACTTCTCAAATATTCAAAAACGAAAAGCTTGATTTGATGAGCAAGAAGGGAGTCTACCCATATGACTTCATGGACAGTTTTGAAAAATTCAATGAAAAGCTGCCATCAAAAGAAGAATTTTATAGTATCTTGAATGATGAGCATATAACAGATGATCAATACAAACATGCTCAAAATGTATGGAACACTTTTAATCTGAAAAATATGGGTGAGTACCATGACTTATATCTTAAATCTGACATCCTTCTGTTAGCTGATGTATTCGAAAACTTTCGAAAGACCTGTCTGCAATACTATAAACTGGACCCATGTCATTATTTTACCAGTCCTGGGCTTTCCTGGGATGCTATGCTAAAAATGACTGATATCAAATTAGATCTTATGACTGATATTGATATGTTTCAATTCATTGAAAAAGGCATGCGTGGAGGTATCAGTTACATAGCCAACCGATACGGAAAGTCGAATAATAAATACATGAAAACATATGATGAAAAGGCGCCCTCAAAATATATCATGTATCTAGATGCTAACAATCTGTATGGTTGGGCAATGAGTCAATATTTACCAACTGGCGGTTTCAAATGGATGACTAAAAACCATATTGATAAGATAGACTTAGCCAAGTACACAGAAGACAGCAAGAAAGGTTTAATACTAGAAGTAGACCTAGCATATCCAGAAGAACTACATGATTTGCATAATGACTACCCACTAGCACCTGAAAAGGTGAAAGTAACAAAAAACATGCTATCAGATTATTGTCAAAAAATAGCATCCAAATATAATATATCAACAGGTTTAGTTCATAAATTAATACCCACATTAAGCAATAAAGAAAAGTATGTCCTTCATTACAGAAACCTACAATTGTACACTGATCTTGGGTTAAAATTAACCAAAGTCCATCGAGTATTAGAATTCAATCAGTCACCATGGTTGAAAGAATATATTGACTTTAATACTGAGAAAAGAACCAATGCTAAAAACGCTTTCGAAAAAGACTTCTTCAAGCTTATGAACAACAGTGTATTTGGTAAAACGATGGAAAATATCAGAAAGCGAGTGGATGTCAGATTAGTAACCGATGAAAACAAACTATTAAAAATGGCTGCTAAACCAACATATGTTAGCAGCAAGATCTTTAATGAAAATTTAGTAGCTGTTCATAAGATCAAAGAAACACTAACCTTAAACAGGCCGGCATATGTGGGTATGTGTATCCTAGATCTTAGTAAGACACTAATGTATGATTTTCATTATAACTACATCAAACAAAAATACGGTAGCAAAGCGAAATTATTATTCACAGACACAGACAGCTTGACCTATGAAATTGAAGCTGATGATATCTACTCAGACTTCTGGAAGGATAAAAATAGATTCGATAACAGCGACTACCCTGAAAGCTCACCGTATTTTAATAAGTCAAATAAAAAAGTAATTGGTAAATTCAAAGATGAAGCCGCAGGAGTTCCCGTTTGTGAATTCATCGGATTAAGATCGAAAATGTATTCATATATGAAAGACAATGATAAAGGTGGGAAGACAGCAAAGGGAATCAAGAAGAATATAATCAAAAAAAACATCACTCATGAAAATTACAAAAACGTTCTGTTTAATAACAAACAAATGCATCATACAATGAAAACAATCCGAAGCAACTTACATCAACTTGGAAGCTATGAGCTTAATAAAGTGTCATTATCTTGCTTTGATGACAAAAGATATATACTAGAAGATGGGATAAGAAGCTACGCATACGGTCACTACAAAATCTAAAAAAGCTAGTCAGCTGCTGACGTCACACCACAGCTGTGGCGTTTTTATCGCTAACATTATTCAAACAGTGAAACCAAAATCATTACGTCACACCACAGCTGTGGCGTTTTTGTCGCTAACATTATTCAAAAAGTGAAACCAAAGTCATTACGTCACACCACAGCTGTGGCGTTTTTATCGCTAACATTATTCAAACAGTGAAACCAAAGTCATTACGTCACGCCACAGCTGTGGCGAAATCACAAGTGCCGCAAGCACAGTCCAGTTCATGTTTTCAAGGCATTGTTACTCCTGCTCCACTATGAATCAACTTCGACCTATCTGTCTTTCATATTTATAAAAAGGAATAATAAAGTCTGCATCCAAATTTGCTTTTTGCCATTCACTCATGTTGTGGTTCTTGATAAAAGATTCACAGCAACCGAGACTCAAACCTCTAAGGTGAAGTGTGAAAGAGTTTGAAATGCTAAACCACTATAAGCTGACTGACAAGTTTGCTGATTGGTTAGAAAAAATCATACGACTGTCTCATGACCTGAAACAATAGCTATTCGTGATGACTCATTTCCGGTTTTTCCAGACATGTCTAGACTTGTCAGCGGGGAATCCCCTAGATTTGTTTCTGGGTATTACATACCGTTTTTCTAAGAAAGCCACGCATTTTAAATAACATATAGATTTTCAAAATACGAGATCAAAAATTGGTAGCCGAAAATACGAGACCATTAAATGTAAAGTAGTATGGAGTTGGTTTGGTATGAGATCATTTTAAATAACATATAGTTCCAAAATAAATTTTACGTTGGATCCATTCTACCTCACCACGGCATAGATTCGCAGAAATATAAAACATATAGATTTCCAAGAATATGATACCGAAAGTTGGAAGCCGAAAATACGAGACCAAAAATACGAGACCAAAAATACGAGACCAAAAATACGAGACCAAAAATACGAAGCCATTAAATGTAAAGTAGTATGGAGTTGAGTTGGTATGAGATCATTTTTGCAAAATGCTCTCGTACCCTCAACTCCTATACTACTTGTGTACATTACCCTACTGTTCCAAACTCTGCTTACGGTGTACAAAGAAAACACCAATTAACCAATGCTACAATTCTCAGTCCAAGATTATGAAGACGCAGACCAATCTTATGCACACAACATCACCAAATCCAACAAAAAAAGCATGCAGCACCCTTTACAAATTCATACATTCAATTTTTTAAGAATTATATTTTAGATTTTTCTTTTTGTTGAATTCTTAATTAGAACACAGTAACTGCTGTACTTCATTTGAAATTTAGGAGTTCACACTACCCTACAGTAAAGGTGTGTTGTTTCTGTGTTTCTAAGCTTATATAATTCTAATTCGGTTTGTACATAAAACAAAGCAAATAAATGAAGTGGTCGATTTTCATTCAGTATTCTAAAGAAATGTCACCTTAATATCCTGACATTCCTCGAAAATCTTTGGTAAAAGTAAGCTCTGATCGCTGCTGTACTGAGTGTTTCCGTTGGCAAATTTACTTGTATCAATAAATAGATAACCTTCATTTGTCTTTGGTACAACAAGTAACAGCTACTTCAAGTTACAGGGTTATCTGTCTGGTAAACTTTCGCCACTTTCCAAATTCAACAGATGATTTCTTCGCTCTGACTGAGCATGATGGTTTGCTATAACTGGACAATTTGTTTGTACATCCCACGGAAACGCTCTTAGGCGTCTTGTTTATTCTTACAATAAGTTAACCTATCTTTGAGCCTGCGATCCAATCGAAACCCAGTATCTGGTCAGCGGAAAATTTGTTTTGACAGGTGTCAGTTGACCATATCATGGATGTGTACGGTGTAAACTAGCTGGAGACAGGTATACAAGAATTGCTTCGCTAAACATGAACCGGCGATATAGACCGTATTCATTAATGGCGGTCAAGAAATTATTCTTTTGTCTTTGTGCTAATCATCCTAACTAGCCTCACTTTGGAACAAAAATTCTTTTGAATTTTGCTCGTGTTTACGAGGCTAATTAGGTTGATTAGCATAATGACAAAAGAATAATTACTTAGCCGCCATTTATGAAATCGGTCTATGGTTACGTGATACTGGTCACATTGGCATACATGGAGGGGTGGACGGTCGTACGGTCGCACGGTGATCATAACCGAAAAACGTTCTGGCACAGATGGGCTACCATATTTTCTTACCAATGGTGCTCCGTGCGCGCGACTTCGGCGCGCGGAGCTTCGCTAAAAACTACTTGTTTTATTTGCTTTCAAAATGGCGAAAATGTGCCGGGTTACCAACCGCTAACCCACGGCAAAGATATTTTTTAGTAAAAAGGAAAATCGTAGTATTTCATCAGTATCTATAAGATAATTATTGTCTTTCTAACCTCATTTTACGGGTTGCTACTGGTCCTTATTTTTCCAGATCAATTTGGAAACAACTGGAGGCTCGAGAGCATAAGATTAGGTAGAAAATATATACTACATAGGTACCAGCTGAATCCAGACTCGTACCCAGTCGCTATTTACGGGTTTCAAAGCGAAAGCGGTCTGGATAAAGTGGAGCGCGCGGGGAGTTATGGGAAGAGGCCGAAGAAAATTAGCGACTGAAAAATTTCGATCGACAGAACCGTGCAATCGTGCATAGAGCCGTGCAGAGCAGAGAAACAGAGTATGGCGTTATTTTACACCTGTGTTGTGGTTAAAATTCAGTTCGAATTGTAGCTTAGTATTTAACGTACTAAAGTGTTCTGCCGAAGATCTTTTCTCATTTTTTCTTGGCTTGTTATGTCGTGGTAAACCGTGTTACCGCAAATGGCTTCTTCGAGGGAACATTTGCGGGAAGTCGATTTGGGTGATTTAGACAGTTCTTTCACTGAATTGAATTTCACTGAATTGTGTATCGAAGTGAGCTGTATTTCTAATATTTTAACAAGTGTGCTGTTATGTAGAACACTGAAACCAAAATGGAAAATTCTCTGGTAACTTATGGGTTCAACAAAGACAGAGAAGGAATCCAACACGTGGGTAAAAATAATATGAAATTTGACAGCCAAGAATTTTTTGAAAGAAAGATTGCCTCTAATAGCAAATATGTTGTTTGTTTCAAAAAATATTTCGCTGGAAAAGGTGGCTTTTATGAATTCATCATATTTTGTAATATGCGAGCTTAACTGGATAGTTTTTATCGCAATAGTAAAGCATTTTCGTGTCAAAATGACGTTGGCGTCTTTCTGTTCTGTTAACTTAAATAAAATATATTAAATAAATTAAATATACCATGCCTCGTGATTTCCACTCTCAAAATTACCTTTGGAACCTAATTTTTGCGTAGAATAATGTTCTTGTCTTCTGTGGTGATACTTGACGATTCGGGAACATTTTGTGAAAAAATATTTACAACGGGTCACACGCGCAACTTGATGGCCCTCATAAAATATTCGCAGACCGGTCGATTTCTCTGAAAGGGTGATTGCTAACGAAAAGAGAAAGCTTTTCACAATAAGTAAAAGTTCCTGTGTTAAGCATGGAAATTCGACGAAGCGGTAAATGCGACTAAATTTGTTGCGTACGTTGCTATTTTAGTGTTTTGACAGATTTTGACAGAATATTAAATTATGAAAAAAGTATCTACGGAATACGGATAGATCGTTGAAAAATCTTTATTTTTAGCGGTTATTTAAACATAAAAGATGGAACTCTTGACAAGAAATAATATTTTTGTTGATACTTGAAAGAAGAAAAATTTCGCGGGAATCAGGACGCGGTGAAAATGAGTTAACAAATTTGCATACGTGGGTTGAAATGTGATACGCTAGGAGACACTCTGACAAATGATTTTGTCATTGTAGTGTAAAATGAAGTTTATTTGGTAAGGCAACAATATTTCTTTAACTTCCTGGTTAATCCAATTTATTGCTACCACTTACTAGTACGAAGATTGTTTACATGAAACTCACGCTTTTTGCCAATTTTGAGAGTGATGAAATTACATCATTTGCGTGACAATATATCCCTTTACTCTAACACAAAAACATTCAGATAGTAACAAACTTCATATTTATTAACCATTTCTTCTGCTGATGCCAAATTAATTATTTTGGAATTTTACCCCCCATGGCATGGTGTTGATAAATGTTCTCCAAATATGCTTTGGTTTCATCTCCATGAAGCTTTCGAGATAGCATAAGTGCTTCTTTCAAAAATGAAGATGGAACGTTACACCCATGTATGGTCTTATAATGGTGAAAAATCCCGCTCTCTTGATAAAATATAGTTTTCTTGTTACAACTGCTATGCGGACAAGCCAATTTTCCCTCTAATATGGCTGCATGCACTTTGCGATCAAAAACAGCAGCCATGTTGGAACGAAATCTGCCAGTCGCTATTTTCCCTTCGACCCTTCCCATGACACCTCGCGCGCCTCAATCCAACCTAGTATCCAATCCTCTTTCCCCAAAAAGCACGCAAATAGCTACTGGGTACGAGTCTGAGCTGAATCGGAGCTTGTCAAAGGTAAAAGTCTACTAAATAATGATGAATGAAGTCGCAAGGAAAGGTAGTCAGTTTTTAAATTCATTATTGGGCAATTAGGTATTCAATTATAAATTTCACTTTTTGTAAGTTTGTAACGTGAAAAAGGAAATTATTTTCGTTTTCTTCAATTGCTGAGGGGATGTACGTACCACCTTCAGATGGTGACGAGAACTGGCCTGGTACGACATAGATCTACTACGCATCGAGGCCAGAAGGTGTCCCCCGTTGGGCCTTACAAAACCGTATTTCAAGTCATTTTTAACAATCCTATTAGGTTAAACTAAATTCTGTTAAGGACTTTTCACCGTCAAGTACAGAAACTATAGGAGCCAAGAAGAAGACAAGAAGGCCGACCGCAGTCGAAGGAAAAAGGGGAATGTCATTCTTTATAGCTTCTATCGTTTTCACGGCAGGGGCTTCTGTTGTTATTACTTGTTCCCAGTAATACTGGTACTCATTAAATTGAAAAAAAGTCCGCTCGAGAAAGTCCTGGCGACAGAATTATTGTTGAGAACTATGATCAAAGTTGCTGCACTTCATTTAAATAACCGGCTCTTGTCGTTGTTGTTGTTGTTTTTGGGTGGGGTGATGGTAAAACGAACATTTTGTCACTTCTGTCAAAAATACAACCCTCAAAGAGCTTGAGGGCAAGACTGAACTTTATTTGGGAAATGTTTATATTTGAAATGGAATCTAAAATATTTAAGTCAAACATGCCTATAAAAGATGTTAATATCTCCGAGGAAAATGGACTTTGAGAAATAGTTTTCCAGCAGCAGCTACTAAACTATTATTTTGAAAGTGCCACATAAACCATTGTTCAGCGCTTCCGTAAACAATGTCGAGTTTCTCTGTCAAGCTCGGCTGATTCCCCGCGATTGTGGTAGCACTAAGTTCTATGAGGCCCTTTTCGGATTCAGGACTTGTTGCTTCCGAATGTATTCCACACAACTTGCCACAACTACAAACATTTTCGAGTAAGTGGAATTGGAACGATGCATGCATTTTTTTTCTAGAATGTTAGGGACTGTAAATAACACCATTGCCAAATCCCGTAGGAAGTACAACTATAATGTCTTCTTTCAGACAAAGTATTCTTCGGATGTATTCTCTCTGCTCTTCCTTTAAAGATTTTTGAAGTCGAAGCAACCGTAGATGTAAACAGAGCCTAAACATCATTCCTGTTCAAATCCTTCTAGGCTGCCGCAATAATATGATCAGATGTTAACTGATTTTACTAAAGTATGATTTGCATTTCTGTAACAAATCGGAGCGAGGCTCCAAGAGCTCTATTGTTTTTCGACCAATCAGATTAAAGTCCAGATTCTGGACTACGGGCAGACGACTCGTTAAGAAATTGTATCAGGAGTATCTTTTCGCGCTCTCTCTAAAGAAAAGTACGCCTGATCGCAGGTTAGTATAGTCTTGAAAGCTTCAACGAAGAGGAACTTTAATAAATTGTTTGCAAACAACCTCAAGGAACACAGATAACGATGGTAAAATATGGAAACAATGGTTAACTAACAAACGGAAGCAAATGACGGATCTATTGTTGTGGGCCCAGTTGTTTCAAAAGGCGATTAACACTGACCCGTTGTAAAACACCCGCAGGGGCTTTAATTTTGCCTCCTAAAAACATAGTGACAGTAGTTGTGGTTAGGGTATAATTAATATAATTAGGGATCTTCGTGTAGTAGCTACGTTCTGCTTTATGATTGGCCAAGCCACCTCAGGGAAACCGCACCTTTCAGTTCAGGAACTGTCATGGGAAGTTCTTTTGTTCTTTTTGATGTATCCAGGGAAATAACCCTAAGGCGGTTTCGGTCTAGGGAAAGCGGTTACACACAAAAATGTCCTTGCTCGTGGGCAAACGTTATTTACCCATGGGTAGAGGGACTAATGTAACCACAACTAATGTTGTCTTGTTATAGGAAATCACGCTCCATGAAAGGTATTGGAAATTAACGCCACTTAAATTAACCCGAATTTAATAAAAAACGACTTCCGAATAAAGAAAATTAACTTGAAACAGGAGTTAGAATTTTATAATAAAGGAAATTAACGCGATTAAGACACAGCTGGTGGTGACCCATCACTAAACAAAACTAAGCCACGAATGTCTGGAAAGGTTTCAAAAATAGGGTTAAAGTAATGAAAATTAAGAGCACGGAAATTAAAGCTGCACTTAATTAACGTCGCGGAAAATAACGCTCAAAATAATTAGCGCGACTTAACGCGAATTTTAACGATTCGCGTTAATTTCATGGAGCGCTAATTTCTTATAATAAGGCACTTTTTGCTGAAGAAAAACGACAACTCTGAATCAATATTGAAGGCTAAAAGTCTCGCAATTTGTTTTTTCTATAAACAAACAAACTTCCCTTTAAGTTTCCAGTAATCAGAAAATCTTCGAACAACTGGGCACTGATCAACCAACATGATCATGATGATGTAAGTGTAAATAAGAATTAACTATTGGAGGGTAGAGCGGTTTTCAAATGAGTGCCGTAAAACCGAAATCAAAGTAATTACTTTGACCAATGAAAAAGGACGGAGACAATCCAGTAAACCAATCAAAACTCGAAGTAATTACACGTAGGCGAAACAAAAGGCGGGAAAATGTGCACGCGCGAGCCACGATTGGTTTGGTTTAACTTCTGATTGGTTGAAAAAGTGGCGGGAGAATTTTGAACCAATCACTGAGTGAAGTAGATGCAAAACCAATGAAATTCGCTAATTACTTTCGACACTCAATTGAAAACCGCTCTAATGTGAAGTGCTACAATCTTGGACAAAACTCGTTGGGAAAATAGGATACACCACTATAAAATGGTCATTCCCTTATTTGTCTGTGTGATACAAGATTAAGTGGCAGTCCCGCTAAAAGCGGTCCACCGGTTATCGCAACCAAAAATAGTTTTCCTTCATTTTGTGCCCATCAAAAGGGTTTGATACACATGTCTTAAAAGTGAGATAATTATTTCAAAATTATTTATTTTTGCGTCGCTTCAACACAAAATTGAATTTGGGTTCGCCAGCCGTCGCCAACGGCGATCAAAAGGGTAAATTCCAGGAGTTTTGAGCAGCGCGCTACGTGGACAAAATTAAAGCTTACCGAATTTTATTTTGATAAAAGTTACAAGATACAATCACTGTGTTTACTGACAAAATATGTCAAGTTTTCCAGCGTGGTCAGAAGACACCCTCCTCTCCTGCCCGTGTTCAGATACAAATAATTAACCAAATGAAAGCCAAACATTTTCGAAAGTTTGGTCTAAAGTGAGGTTAAAAAGTATACGACACTGAAGTTTGTGCCTTAATTCACCATCATATTTCTTCAAACCGATGAGTGTCTTCCCGGCTTCCACGCAACGTCAGCTTGAAATGCACCCAAATCTATGTGTTTACACAAATTAATATTATCAACACTCGTGTCAAAGTCCATTTGTATTTCTCTTTGTTTTTTCTTATGCGGATCAGATTTTGCTGCTGACGTCCACAAAAGTTGGGCATAGCCTCCTTTAATAATCGTGTGTATGTATAAATGCAGTGTTACTGTAAATCATTGCGCCAACTTGACCTGTCTTCAGTTGGCGTGACACTCAAAACGTAAACAATACGCTTGGCAGGAGTCTTTTCGATACAACATTTCGTGCATGCAATGCAGTTGTAGACGTCTGGTATCGCTGGGAGAAGGAAAGAATGTCGACAATTTTCCCTTTGGTAAATGTAAATATCCTGTGCTTGAAGCTTCTGAGAGGACCACACAAATGCGTACAGCTCTAGTTTGAAACAACAACAACAACAAAATAAACGAACACTCACCATGTCTGAAAAATGCGTTCACCAAATACAAGAGACGAATGAATGGAACTATTTTAAGCTACTTTCTTTTTCAACATTGAAACTTTTCATCGCATTAAGGTCCATAACGTTTGTGAGCTACTATACGGTATAAAAATCGGATGTGCTGGGGCAGGTGGCAGGGCTGGGGCTGGACAAATTAAAAGAGAATCGTCTAGTAGGAAAACGAGGCTCCAACATTAAAAATCTTACCAATATTAAGTCAGCAAGTCTCGAGGAATGGTATTGAACAGGTTAAAGAAGAGAGAATGTAACGCATTAGTGACCCAAAAGGAAAAAAAAAAAAAAAGAAAAGGTGTTATTGGCTTGCCAATAAAGGTTTTATGCATCTCAATAATTAAAAATTTATAATGCATGCATAATTATGCACTCAGCAAAGTGTGACGCGGTCATTCCTGGGGAGGAGCAATTATCAGGTATCCCCTATAGGGAATTTGTTGCATGCCGAGAAAGCGCGGTAAATATTCATTCGCTTTTCAAGCTCGACTGATCTGGTTGTCAAACTTTTTCACCCTCCTCCTCCCCATTGCCAGGTTCCACTATTTCTTTCTTTCTTTCTCTCTTTCTTTCTTTCTTTTTCTCAGTTTACTTCTGTGGTGCGCTTTCAGATCCCCACCTTTGCTGGGCGTGCGATCAATTCTTTAAGTTTGTGATGTAATATTTTCATTGTTATTAAACCGGCTATGTGCTAAGGCACATAGCCAGATTTCTCCAAGTGGCCTGTCTATTTTTCTCCGCCCTTCAAACCGAGCTCAACAGTTTGGCGACTCACTCAACCTCATTTATATTGAGAGGCATAAAAAGAAAAAAAAGAAAACCGGTCGTTATTACAAGGAAGTAAGCTGAAGCTAGGGTGTAGGTTAACAAGGTCAATGGGATTGCTTTTCGATTGAATTTGCACTAGATTCCTGCATTCCTTTCTCATGGGGAGATATTTTCTTGTTTCAATACTTGTGGAAAAAGAGAAAGGAAAATTGGGTTAAAGGGAGTGAAAAACAGAAAGGACGATGTCGAAAACGGGAGATGGAAAAGAAAAAAAGGGAACTGGGATAGGATAAAGTTAATCATAAATGGTGAGAATTGAACACGATGATGAGATATGGGAACTGCACAAGAAAATTGACAACGGAAATCGGAAAGGGAATTGGACACTGAAAGTGAAATCTAACGTTGGATAAGGAGATGGAGAGCCTTTAATTGGAAGGAATAATTGTGAAATGAAGATAATACAATTTAGGTTTGGTGGAAATTAAAAACGGTGGGAAGTTCACAAAATAAGATGAGGATCGGTAGTCTTAAATCCGAATTAGAAGTTGCAGTCCGGCATTCGTAGATCCGTTTCCGGTTTCTCTTTTGAATTAGAAGAAGATATTTCATCGCTCACGTGTTCGGCGCAAAAATAGCCGTTTTGCTTTGCTGAAAGCAAGGATAGAAGTGGGTGAGGCGATTTTAAAGGGGTGAGTACTTTAACACCTCTTAATGAATGCAGAGACGACGTTTCTGCCCATTTGAAGCGTTTTCATCTTTCCAACGAAAACTTGGTTGAATGTAAGTTGATTCTGTTTCGCGCTAGCCACTTCGGCCTTTGTGAAGATAAAGTCGAAGAAATATTTGTGTGCCCGAAGCATCGGAGAAGTCTGGGGAATTACTGGAACTGCACAAAAAGGTCTTGTCAGTATCCTGAGCACAAGAGAAAACGAGAGGCAACGAAAGGGGACCGTGTGTTCAATGTGAGATTGGCTAGGGATGTTTTTGAAGTTTCGAAATTTCAGTTCCAATCGGGTCACGTGAGTATTATATAAATTTTGATTACTTTGGATGTTAAACGATGTAATGTAATGAGCTAAGAGGTCTAAAATAGGGTTGCGTCTGTGTGCCATTTCACCTTGTAAGTTTGAAGTTTGTGAATGTGTTACAGCCTTAATTGAAATACTATCAACGTCATCTTTTTTCTAAGAGACTTGAAGATTATGTAAACACGGGCACGGATTTGATTATTTGACATTCCATAAATAGTAAGCAACAATCTAGCCAGTAAGTTAATAAGACAAAACTATTTGGAGTTAATATTGCTCCTAAAAATTGATTCACAGTTTGACTTACTTCTTTCGAATATAGGAAAATGTCGCGCATTTGAAATTTGAAACCATTTTTCATCATACAATAGATTTAATTAATGCGGACAATTTAATTTATTATTAAAGAGAGCGGTGGTCATGAAGCATACAGGAATCACTTTTCCGTGCGTTTTTTTTAGCCATCTGTAATAGCTGTAGAAAATCGCACAGTAGTAGATTGAAAACTGAATGGCTCTGGTTGAGGACACCAAAAAGAGAGATAGAGCACGTGGACGAAGACAAAGATCCCTGTGATAGACCAGAGTTGTCAAGGTACTCAATGTTCACGAGCCAAGTTTTTTTTTGAACATGTAGAGAGACAAGCTTTAAATACTACTGGCAAAAATTTGCCAGTATGTCCCATGAGCAAATTATCTTCAGTGCCGTGCGCAAGCCCCCTCCCAGCCTGGCCGATTGTAAGGGACATTTTCAAGTTTGGGAGTACCAGTGGTATCTTTCAGATTGAGTGCTTGGATTATTACTGACTTTAATATTTACCTGCTTTGTGTTGTACAGGAAAGCAAAAGAGGAGGCAAGTCCGCAATGTTTTTATCGTCGGCATTGGAATTTGAAACACCCAGCAGAGATCCTCTTTGGACACCCGGGCAATGGCGTGAAAGGCCAAGCTCGTCAAGGGGATGACTCGTCGGGTGAGAAAGCCGAGCACGATGTGATAAAGGACTACAATGAGGCGATGACAAAAATTGCATCACTCACTGGCGAAAAGGTGAAGCCTCTTACATTCAGGCTTACTACTGAGTGGGATAAAGCTACGTCAAATGAAAAAGTTTCCTGTTTGGATCAAGTAGACGAAGGATGTCGCGCTCTGTGCAAAGTCATCGCCCCCAAAAGGCAGTGAAAAGTTACTGCAAGCGTATCAGGAATCGAAAACAGACGTTTGCTCAAATATTAATGAATTAACGGCCTTAATTGCTGCATACAAACAAGCACCAACAAGGAGTCTAAAAACCCAGATTTTAAGCATATATGCACTGCGTTGTTCAGCAAGATTCCTCAAGAAAATGCACGAGCCGTTTGAAAAACTGAGCGACCGACAAATCAAGAAAGCTAGGGAACATGCCAAGAATGTTGGAGTGGGCTTCAACGTCGATAAAGTGCCTAAACATCGAGTCCGAATGGACTTGGTGAAGCTTGATCACTTTCTGTCGTTTGTGGACCAGCCGTATTTCCATCAAGACGTGGCCTATGGAGCGAGGACTTTAAAACTTGACTCCGGTGAACGGCTTGTCATGCCCAATGTCGTCAGAATTGTTGGAAGGTCGACAATGATTGAACAGTATTTTAAATACTGCAGTGAAGAAGGCTTTGACTCACTAGGAAGATCAACCCTGTACAGAATTTTACAAGTCAGAGAAGCCTCTCAAAGGAAGTCCCTCCAAGGCCTTGATAACATCGCAGCAGCTGGGGCTAAGGGGTTTGATACTATGCACAAGATAGTGGATGAATTGAAAGATTGCAGCGCTAGTGCAAAGTAGTGCGAAGAAATTCGTCAGAAGCCGAAAAATGGTAAGCGCTACCTTAAGACAGAGTATAGGATGCACTGTGAAGAAGATGGGAGTCCTTGCCCAGACCACTGTACATATTTTGCTCTCAGCGACCCCCAGAACACCGAGTTTCAGGGAACTTGTGCGCACGAGCATGAAGTTCGCTGTGCGAATTGCGAAAGCTTGAAATCTGTGATACAAGAAATCTCAAATGAAATTGAGTCGCCTTTAAATTTTGGCAGCGAGGATCAGAAAGAAGACCTCCAACATGACTATAAGCTGGCCAAAGAAATGATATTTCAGTGGAAGTCCCATCTTATTAGAGCTGAGAACTAAGAGAGAGCGAAACAAAACGTGTTAAAAAGCCTCAAAACTAATTCTGCACTTGTTGTAATGGACTGGGCCATGAAGTTCCTCCAACTCAAATACAGAGAAAAACAGTCTGAGTGGTTTGGGAAGAGAGGGATAAATTGGCATGTTAGTTGCGTCATCACCAGGAATGCCGAAGACAATAATTAACCTGGCGATTGCATCCTATGTTCACTTATTTGACAGTTGTGGCCAAGACTGGTTCGCAGTTTGTGCAATACTGGAACACCTTCTCGGTATCATCAAAGAGAACAAGGCGAGCATAAACCAGGTCTTCCTTCGATCTGATTGCGCAGGTTGTTACCACAACAACAATCTAATTGGGGCTGTCTATGACGTCGGTTCTCGAGTTGGAATCAAAGTAATGAGGTGAGGAGGAACATTAGTCAATATGAGCACTGCGCTCAGTGAAAGCTATCATATCCATACAGCCCCATAAAGGCCGAAGCAATTTTAGGCTTCGTTTTTTTAATTACTTCTTTTGGTGATTTCATACACTTATAACACTCACCTTATTTTACGAAGGTGATACTTGACGGTACAATTAACTGATGAATAGTGGCCCTCGGTCCAGATCGAATTAGAATTTGGAAATGCTGGGTTTTCGAGGGGAGGGGAAAACCGGAGTACCCACGGAAAACCTCTCAGAGCAGAGTAGAAAACTAACAACAAACTCAACCAACATATGGCGCAAGATCAGGAATCGATCCCAGACCACAATGGTGGGAGGCGAGTGCTGTCAAGACCACGCCAACCTTGCTCCTTGTATTGTCCTATCCTAACTGCATGAATATCTCCAGTTCTAACACCGCCAGCATTAGAGGAAATAGTCAGAAAACTAGCATTACAACCCGAAGAAAATCAGCAGAGTAGTAAAAGTAGTTAGCACCACATATAACAAAGTTTTTAAATTTTCAACCTCGGTTAATGCATTTCTCGTGCTCTGATTGGTTCACTCAATCTTGGTTATCAGCTCATATACCTTAGTTTGACCTTATATTGCAAATGATTGCAATAAGCGTTGCTAAGCTAAATTTTTTTTCACCTGAAAGCAAAAGTTCTCTCTGAATAAAGCAAAGAAACCTTTTTTGTGGAAATACAAGGAAAGGTTACGTTTATACAAACGTTGGCCGTGTAGCACTTATATTTTAAACAGAGGGTTCAATTCCCACCCTGGTCAGAGTTTTCCTCTGTCCTTGTGTGGGCCCATTTCCATCAGTAGGGCTAACGCTCACATGGTTCATATGGGATAGAAATCTAGCACTTCACCTTACACTCTATTCAGTTAACTCTTTTTTGTGGAAAGTTTGGATCAATTTTACGTTCAGAAGTACGCGAAAAGATCAGAAATGTTTTTGTGATGAGCCTGCGTCTATCTGACCCCCAGGAATTACAGAACATCGCATCTTCATCAAGTTTTTTTTCGATTTCGCTCGGATTTTCTCCCTTTTTTCGCTCGTATTTCGTACTTCCAAACTTTTGGAGTTTAGGAATTGAATAAAACAATTATTCCATGCGCGCTTGTTGGATATGAGACTGATTATAGCCAACTCGGCGTTACGCGCCTCGTTGGCTATTTACTGTCTCATATCAAACGCGCGCTCATGAAATAATTGTTAATTATACATAACAACGGTAATTTGGACATTCTTGTCTCGTCTTCGCTAGATATGACTTTTCAGAAGCCCAGTTTGGCAAAGATGTCTGCGATCGCATCATAAGTCCGATGAAAGGAGCAATTCGCAGATACTGCAATGAAGGCCATAACATTCTGACAGCATTTGACATGCACGAGGCGTTGAAGGCTAGACAAGTCAAGGGATCATCCGCTGCTGTCTGTGAGCTTGATCGTGGTATGAAGGAATTAAAAGTCAACCGTATCAACAATTTTAGTGCTTTCCACGATTTTTCTTATGAAAACGAAAGTCTTCGTTTCTCAAAGGTCTATGGAGTAGGTTCTGGAAGACTCATCCCATGGTCAGAGCTGGTCATTGAGAAACAAGGTAACTTGCTCCTGAAGGACGTTGATAATTATGGGTTTTTTGCCATAGATCCGAGAGTCATAAAACCGACCGGCGACGATCCTAAAGGCTCGGATGAAGACACGCCATTTCAATGCCAAGAACCTGGATGCTATTGTGAATTTTCTGCTTCAGAAGAATTCCAAGATCACGTTCATCTCGGGCGGCACAAGACAGCAGCATCAGAAAGCGTGTACGATGGACTGAGGCGTGACTGGGCTTCTAAATTCTTCTCACTGACAAAAGTATGTATGACAAAAGTATCATCGACGACAGAAGAGGCATCAATTGAGGTCAGAGCTTTCTCGTGCACTATGGGCTGGGCCCTGAAGAAACCAAGAGGGGGAGGAACCAGATTTTCGGAGAGTGTAAAAGCTTATCTCTCAAAGATATTTGAGACTGGTGAAAAAACAGGTCGAAAAGCTGATCCAGGTCAAATGGCAGCTGATATGAGAAAAGCCAGAGACATTGACGGAGCAAGAAAATTTAAACGAAGCAAGTGGTTAACAAAGACTCAAGTACAAGGCTTTTTCTCTAGATTGGCTGCCTTAAAACGAGGCAAGGGCGCAAGCTCTCAAGTGCTGGACGAAGATGAAGGTATTATCATCGACGAGGACGAAAACTACCTTGACGTCGAGGCCAGGAATGAAATAGTGGAAAACGTCGTGAGCCAAATGGGATTGGTGCTTCCAGTAACATACAATGGCCATGACATTTGCGAGCATGTCAGACTTGACACGTAAATTTAATGTCACCACTCTGAAGGTCATGTGTGCTTATTTTGAATTGCCCTACAAAGCCAAGGATTTAAAGTTCGCTCTACTTAACAAAATAAAGGACATTGTGAGAGAATGTACATGTTACAAGTAGACCCAGAGAGGTCGTGGTCACGCCCTTCTTAAGACCGTAAAGCTACCGTAGTAGATGGTTTACCTTACAACAAGAGTCCCACATGAGAAGTGAGTCTCATTGTTCCAACGTACCACGAGGTAGCCCAGAACCGCGTAACGACGAAAGTCAATCTAATGACAAACAACGGGATGACAATAGATTTCAAAGCTATTGAAAACAGAACTAATATTTTCATTCATTGGGTTAACGTTCAATCCACCGTGAAACAAATGATTGTCATTCAACTTGTCAAATCGGCTGTTCGTCTTCCAAAAAAAGGAAAAACTGAAAATATCGAAATGAAACGAACGCTGTCAGTATATTTGTAATGGGTTAGAAAATGCGAGCGGGATCGGGATTAATTGACGTGAGCGATGTCGGGATAGCGGGATTTATTTGAAAACATTTGAGAATCCTATCGTGGACCCTCATTATGGGCATTACTGGATAACACCATGCAGCATCCATTGATCAAAGTAGAAAAATCTATCACCACAATTACACGAATTCAGTCAATCCAGTATAAAATAAAATCGAAGTGTTTTTTTTTTTAACCTGTTTCACGTGGCCTCATGCTTACGTTAATCTTACATCGTGGTTTAGTCAATTAACTAATTTGTCAGTCAATTGAGCAACCCCTGAAGGCTGGTTGTCTCTTCTTTTTTCCCTCCATTTCTTCCTGTGTTAGAATTTTTTACTTCTTACCACTCAGAGACCCGAAAACGCTTCTG
>OX421446.1:44774608-44777108 GCA_949126865.1 Montipora capitata | reverse complement strand
ATAACACACTAGCACGATGTAATCTACGAGTACTCTGACTCGATTTGAGAATACGCTGATTAGTATTGTCTGTCAGTTACCCTGAATATTCGTATTTGATCAAGCGTTTTGTAAAGGCTTGCTGGCCGGCAAACGAGAAATCAATTGGTAAAAGGTAAAAACTATCGATGATGCACGTGCCTTTCTATAATCCTAAACTTAACAACAATTACGAGTTTCTAGTAATCTGCAATGCTGTATGCAGAATTTTGTTCCACTCAGACAATAGAAACGAACGTTAGAAGCTGAGTAGCACGCAGTGCTTGCATAGTAGTGATGTGATTTGTAGCCTATAAAGCTGGTGCACGATCATTTATTAGCGGTTTTGAAGCCCGGAACACATAATCACGTAAGCACACTGAACTTTGAACTGACAAAGAGTTTTCTTTTTTCCTTCCTTTCTCGGAGCTAAACGTTTCTAAGAAATCGGTTTAGAAGCCCGATCATATTGCTGATAATAATTGAAGTTATAAAAACCTATTCCATAGCCTAAAGACATAGTGTATGATCAGTCACTATCGGTTTGGGACAGCAAAGGCAACACAGGAACTACGAAAAGCCCTGCCCTCTTCAACAAACCTTTGGTTGGAAAGACTATTAAGTTGTTTTCTTACGGTCAAAAATAATAAAAATTCACTATATTTCCTTCTAACCTTCTACCGCAATTATAACAGCCTCATTTTTCCTACTGGTACGTCCAAATATACAGTGAAAGGGCTGCCTTTAATGTGATCACCACGTAGTAGCACGGACAACAGATATTGTCCCTTGGCATCCGCGGGTACTGCGTAGCTTGCCGTGCAACTACCGAAGGCATTTTCTGTTAAATTTACCATAACCGTCTTCTCTTCGTTACCTTTCTTAAGCTTTGCTTCAAATATGTTGCCGCGCAAGCCACATGCATGGCCTTTGCTGTCGCGTACAGTAATGGTGAAAGAGACGACGTCCTCTCCAGATTTTACCCACGATAACCCAAAGTCGCTTGCCGAGGTGTTGGCTGCACATGCATAGTTGTCTGAAACAGAACCTGTCTCGCGGAGGACGTCCAGTAACTTCTTTACATCAACTGAGAAATCTAATATGCCGTTGGTTTGTGGGTCAAGCACAGGAGGTTGGCTATCTAGAGGCCCAAGGGTTGACACTATATCCGTTCTGGCAACAAGAAGCTCGACATTGCCTGAGGATTGGACAGCCGTCTTGGCCCTTTGGATGCCACTGTCTAGACATGCCTGGAACAAGCAGAGCCGATCACGCTGCTCTGTGAGGGTGATCTCCTTAGTGTTGTAGAGGTTATCCAACTCACTCATCAGAACTGTTTCCCGGGCAGTGAGCGCTTCATGGAGCTGCATGCAGAAAAGTCATACATTAGAAAAGAACTGAAACTTTTTATAACGTCGTGATACATCGTTTATCAACAGCAGCCTACGGTTCTTCTACTTTGATATAATTTTGATATATTTTTTTAAAGTATAAGATGCGGTGAAATGATCTGCGAGAAGGCTCTCCATTTCGGGCAACACAAGTAGCCGCGAGCGAGCAACAAGGGAGGGTCACTGCGTGCTTGCGCCATATTTCGATTGTCAATTCCCGATCTCTGCCCTGCAAGTACAACATTACTATCAGGCTAAGCCTCTAGATAACAGTTCCTTATAGTATGATCATCGTATGTATACTATAAATGTAGGCTTGTAAAGAAAGGATCATCGATGTCGGAACATTAGTGAGCTTAAGCCTGAGCACGCGACGTTTTGGAGATGCGGACGGCAAACGGAGGAGAACATTTCGAATGACAGGAAAGTAGCGTCTCCCAGATTTTGGAACTAATGATCTCTGATGAGGAAAAGTTACTTAACAAAAAAAATGCAGTTGTGTGAAGACAAGTTAAAAGGATAAACAACTTACTTCCGGTTGCCGTCCGAGTCTCAAAACATCGCGTGCTCAATTAAGCTCCCTAAATTATATAATGCAAGGGAACGTCAGACTGAACATTGCCGGTTTTGCCGAAAGTACAAGCAACTTGATAGACTGTAGCTCTTGCCCGTTGGCTACAGATACCGAGCAATTTTTTCCCCAAAAGAGAGCGAAAAGGTATAATAGGGGAATGTTCTTGCTTTTACGACAAGCAGTGAACTGACCGCGCACCGGTGGCTCAGTTGGTTGAGCACCGGGCTGTCACGCGGGAGGTCGTGAGTTCAACTCCGGCCGGACCAACACTCAGGGTCTTCAAATAACTTAGGAAAAAGTGCTGCCCTTGTAACTACATCTGCAATTGGTTACACTCTCCGGTCTTCTCGGATAAGGAGATAAGGACGATAAGCCGGAAGTCCCGTCTCACAGCCCTTGTTCATTAACTCTGTGGGACGTTAAAGATCCCAGACACTATTCTAAAAGAGTAGGGCACGGAGTTCCCGCTGTTGCGGTTTGACCTTTCCAGCCTGTGGTCGACTTGGCAGGATTAGCT
>OX421446.1:44767108-44769608 GCA_949126865.1 Montipora capitata | reverse complement strand
TCGAAACCAAAATCTTAGACGCTAGGAGCACTTAAATGATGTTTATCTTTGTTCTTGCAAAGAATGTTCTGCTGTGTCATTTTATTCTATTTGTTTTTCCACCTCAAAAGACTTGTAACTATTGCACCTCTCAAACAGTTGATAGTATCATTGAGAATGGAAGAGCAATTTATCAGAAATGTTACTCCACAAAATGTTTTTATTTCTGATTTTCTAAAGAAATTAGACGTAGGCCGCTGGCCATGTAAAAGTTATTCATAGAGCAAGATGTCAGGGAAATTTATCTTGTAATGTGGTTCCCAGTAAACAAGAGCTTAAAACTGCCATTTTGGATAATAAGGAAAGCAGCACAGGCTTTTTGATGTGAATTTCTAGCTACTGCATTAGTTGTGTTTTCCAGTGGCATGCAAAACAAAAAATGAGTTTCCACGTTTTTGTTTACAATGGTTGTGAACCAAAAAAATGTAACAAAAGTATTTTCAAATGTAGATTCTGTTATTGATCTCTTTTGTTCTATTATTCAAAGTAAATTTAATTGTTTTGAAACAAACTATGAGGTTGCATTTCTTAGATGTTTACGTGAATTATCAAATATAGAAAGGAAACAAATAATAAGAAAGCATAAATCTACTTCAGAAATTGCAGCAAACTGGAAGAAAGAGGAGAGAAATTTACAGGCCAATGGACCCAGAGAAAAAATAAGAACTTCCTTCAAATTGTTTTGAAAAGTACAGGTCTATGGACCCATCGAAAAAAACAGACTCTTTCAAATAAAGATGAAAAGTATAGGTCAATGAACTCACACAATAAAGAGCAACTTCTCTCAAATAGATTCTTGTAACACCTATATACCTTTTTTTGTGCTGTACAATAAAGTTATCATTATTATTATTATTATTATTATTATTATTATTATTATTAAACTGTGAACAAAAGTACAAATAACCTGGCAGCGCATGAGTATAGGCTACTTAGAGCCTCTTGTCTTAGCATGATTCCTATTCACTGGCCATTGACAGTTGACTCTGAAATGGCCTTTTTCCTTTACCATTCGCTCACTGAGGGTGTGTTTGTTTTCTTTTAAAACTCATGCGGTTCAAGAAAAATTCATTTCCAAACCGGTGAATTCCAAAGTAAATTTCACTCGAAAAACCGATATCGCGCTCATCTCTTCGTGATTCATGCAATGTCGGTTTTTGGTATACACTAAAAAAAATGGATAGCTTTGAACTCGCGCGCTGATTGGCTACTCAAACTCCGGATATCCTTTGCTATTCACCTACGAGGAATTCGCGGAATTTGCGCCCGAAAATGTTGTAATCTTTGCAGGCATAAATGAGTTAAAATTATCTTTTTGTGCTATATTATCTCACTATATACTAAAACAACTATTCACCTTAGTGTCGGTGGCTAGTGGTTGATATTTACCTCGCCGCTTTGCGGCTCGGTAAATATCCACCACTAGCCACCTCCACTTCGGTGAATAGTTGCTAATTAACGTGAAGTTTACCTTGGAATTCACTAGTTAGGCAATGAATTTTTCTACAGAGAAAGCAAAGAAAATGATTTAATTAAGCAGCAACTGGAAACATTAAAACGCGGGCGATTCGAAACCTTTTATTTTCACTAACCCTACAGCCAGTAAGAATAAACAACCATGGAGCTCCGCTTTTAGGCTTGGCTAAATCTATATATTATAACATATAAGTTAAACATACTTGTTTTTTAACTCAACCCAATTCAGCATTACAAGGGTACAGACTAAATATTATTTAAAATAACAAACAATAAGAGTACAGGAAGTAAAATACGTGTAACATCTAGATAGAATGAGTTGGGGTCGTTCAAATAGTGGCTAATCGAGTGGATGATCCATTAAAATACGGTATAACATAAACATCAGTGATGAATTCTATCTTTAGATAAAAGGACTTCTTCATAGCCTGTGAATCAATCAATTAAGGGAATTACGAAAAACAGAAAGGGAATTTAACTTTTAGTAAAAGTGGTGGGCAAATAATTCTAGAGGTGAGAACCAGTCAGCTTTAAGGAGCGTAAGCCATATTCGGAAGTACTGGCTGATCTTACATAAACTGATCTGACTGATGTTATATAAAATAAAATCAATCAATCAATCAAATCAAATCAAACCAATAGCGTATGATGAGCTGCTGAGCAAAGTTAATAGGAGGACGTCACTTGTATTACTTTTGCAAGTAATTGTACTGTGGTGGTCCTAGATGTATCCGTGATTTTTTATTTATTATTTTTATTTTATTTTTTATTTTTTTTTAACTTTTAGAGAGTCTAAATATCATTTAAGAGGCAGTGGGGTTAACTTAAGTCTGCCTGTGTTCAATCCTAATTGAATGGGAAACACTTTTTCGTACTAGGTAACAAATGTATGGAACTCGTTGAAAACTGAGCTGAGACAAGAAAACATTAAGACGTTTAAAAGGAAAATTAGTAATCTTGAATTTTAGGAATTCTCGGTAATTTT
>OX421446.1:44752108-44759608 GCA_949126865.1 Montipora capitata | reverse complement strand
AGGCTCAAATGGTTGCGATATAACTTATCTATATTATTTTGGTTCAGACATAGAGGCAGATCAACCCAATCATAGATGTATAACATGTAGCACCATCTCTTTCAAACGATTTGTTTACAAAGAGAAGTCCTATAGAGACCGCTATCGAGGGTTTGTGTCAAGTGCGCGGAAGGAGAGCACCACAAAAGAACCAAATAACATGTAAGTTTATGCACACAAATGGTCACAAATAATTGCCAGCTGAGATTTATATCGAACGTTTTGTTGAGCTCGGTTTATCCTCCAACATAAGATTTAATCGCTGAACAAACAATAGATCTTTTTCTCCTTGATGCTCTTTTAGTAGCGTGTGAACTTTGCGTGTCTTGAAGCTTGGATACAGAGGTCGCGACATCAATACAAGCCGGCAACTTAGGACTCAGGTGAATTGCAATCGGCTTCATCCGAAATGTGATACACAGTCAACGTTTTTAGAAAAAACGATAAGAAATTGTTTATTTTTATTTTTATTATTTTTCAGTTCGTTTTAATTTTGATACAAGCATGTCGCATACAGCAGAAAAAATCTCAGACAAATAGCGTTAAATGATCTAGTGATGACTGTATAAGCGTCCACCGCTTAATTTTTTATAGCGCTATTTACCTTTTCGTGAGGAGCTTTATTTATCCGACGTTCACTTGCAAGCCTTCTGCTTTTCTTTTGCTGATGAGGAAATATTGTCGGGACAGCGTCTTTGTTTAACTCGCGTTTACGTTTTCTGCCGGGCCATGGATTGAGGTTACAGCAACTTTTGAAGCACTCCTTCTCAACATGGCTTCCAAAATGGTGGACGTTCAAGTTGTTCTGGTACGGAGCTTTTTTGCTGTTTCAATGAGGTTAAATAGAAAGTTCACATCCTAAAACATAGCGATTTGATTACAACGTATCATGTGCTTTCGTAACAAAGTCATTCCAAAAATTGTTTTTCGCCTTCCTTTCTCCTTTAACCTCCCACAGTGACTACGGTTTATAGCCCTTATCCGAGAAGACATTTGCAGATGTTAGAAAAAAAAAATTACCACTTCCTCCCCGCATGGCAGCCCGGTGTTCAGTAAAGAAGAAGGGTAAAGAAGAGAATAACAAGGCCTGACTAAAATTATTAAATGTCACAATTACAGTGGAACCCCGTTAATACGGTCATCAACAGACCAAAAAAAAACAATGGCCGTATTAACGGGGTGGCCGTATTACCGGGGATGGGTGAAATTCATGACTAAAGGGCGGTAATGAAAAATATCGCATTTGCACTTCCATAATAATAATAATAATAATAATAATAATAATAATAATAATAATAATAAAACAGGAATGTATGTACAGTAATTGTATAAAATACTTGAAACTTTGTTTAGTAGGTAAAACGCTTAAAATTGTTAAGTTTACTGTGCGTTCTGAGCCTAAAATCAAAACAAGAACAGGCCCAGCTTACTATGCTTCCAAAAAACGGAAGCCGCCGTAATTACCTAACTATCAATCGTGTTTGTGATGAAAGCACAATGACTTAATCCCTTCGCGATATACCTTACTGGATGTTACAGTAATGTCAAGATCATTTTTGTAATGAAAACAGGGAGGAGTGTTGCTGACAGTAATTTGTAAAGTGAATCGGCTGTTGGATTACAGTGGTAAATAACAAAGGTCAATGAAATTGACATGTCATAGGCGTTTTGGTTTTCTTAATTTAGCGCGAAAGGCCGTATTAACGGGGTGAAATTATAGAGGAATCTACTGTCTGGGATTTAAAACTGTGGCCGTTGGCCGTATTAACGAGTGACCGCATTAACGAGGGTTTTCTGTGAGAGAATGTATGGCCGTTTTGCCGGGCCACCGAGGTGGCCGTAAGGCGGGGTTCCACTGTAACACTTGTCTTACTATTGATAGCATACCCACAGTCTTTGACAGTTTAAGACAAAGTTCATTAACATGGTTTTTCGACGTTAAGTTGGCATTAAATATTACTCATAAATATTTGACTGACTTGTTTGACGCATGCATCATCAATTTTAATAGCGGAGCTCCGTGCGCGCCAAAGGCGCGTGCACGCGGAGCACCATAGCTAAGAAAATATTGGTAATCCATCGATGCGAGAAATTTTGGTTTTATAGCCATGACGTCATCAACCGTCCGTCCGAACGTACGTACGTCCGCCCGTTCATGTAAGTCAAACGTGAAATGTATAGGTATAGCTCATTAAGGAGGCAATACTCCAGTTGACACTCTAGCTAGTTTACAGCATACATCTTTGATATTGGACATCAATGTTATGGTCAATTGACACCTGTCAAAACAAGGTATCCGCTGACCAGTATCACGTGACCATATCCGCTTGCCTAACTGTTTTTCGATGTGCCTCGACAGTGACAAGAAAATTTTGCGTTTTTGTGATAAACATGTAATCGCAATGAGTTCTCGTAAAAGTAAGGAGAAATCTCACCAGCTTGCGTTTTCAGAAGTTTGTTTAGAGCACGTACAGGTAATTTGTTGAAGACCTTGTTTGAAGTTTGTCCTTTCTAGCCGATTCTGGTTCTAAGCCAAGCTGGCGTGTTTCAATGAAATACATCAAAATGTAAATGATCTCGTTTTCAGGGATAAAGTGGAATAAAGTACATCAATAAAACTCCTTGTTTGACCTTGAACCGACAAAGACGATCTGTCACATCACGAGTTATAGTACGTCTGTGATTTCTAATTTTTGATTTTTGCTTGCTTTCTTTTAAAACTCTTGCGATTCAAGAAAAATTAATTGCCTAACTGGTGATTTCGACAGTAAATTTCGCTGGAAAAACCGATATCACACTCATCCCTTCATGATTTATGCGATCAGTCGGTTTTTCGGGTGAAATTAACCGTGGAATTCACTAGTTAGGCAGCGAAGAAAATGACATAATGCGCCAGTCAAATCGAAACTTCAACATCCTCCCCCCCCTCCCCCTCCCGGGTAAAGCCCGGGCATTGGACTATCTTCTGTGTCTGGGGAGTGGGGAATTGGACCTTTGCCTGCGTGGGGTGGGGAAAATTGAACCGGAAGTGTCAGGTTTGTTTTTCGGGCGCGGAAGCGATCCAATCTTCAAAAGTTCAAATGTCCGAGCTTTGCCCAGGAAGGAGGGGGGGGGGGGGGGGAGGGAGTGGGGGGAGGGGTTGAAGTTTCGAGTTGATCGGCGCATAATTAATGTCCGGGAAAACCAAAACACTCGGACAACTTCAAAGCCTTTTATTTTCACTAATCCTACAGCCAGTAAGAATAAACAACGCGGGAGCTCCGCTTTTAGGCTTGGCTAAATCTATATTTTACTGAATGGAATGGAAAAGAATAAAATTTGTTCTTGAGATACTAAGGGCTAGGCGGTTGCACTTCACCCATTAGGCAACAGATTTTAGCTCCTGATTGAGGATTATTTCAAGGATGATTAAGGTTTTTACCAGAAATTTTAGATAAAGGTTGGCGTCATCAGCAAACAGAATCAATGAAACGTTACTAGGCTTGAAGTATTTGGCAAATCATTGCATATAATAAAAATAAAAGGGATCCTAAGACGGAGCCATGAGGGCAACACCACAAGTTAGTCAAGTTACCGGCAGGGAAGTTGAGTTATGGCCCTTTACGCATACAAATTGCTCTCAACAAGATACAATATATAGATTTAGCCAAGCCTAAAAGCGGAGCTCCCGTTTCTAATCCCAGAAAGTAATATAGTGTACATGGAAATAACCATGTTTCTGCATAAACTACAAAATTAGTCGTCATTACTGTATACAGTTTACAGTGATCAAACCGATCAAACACCTCAGCTGACAGCAGTAAACAAACAAGCCTCGCAAACAATAACCAACATTTTTAATCAACAACTAAAACTAAAATTACATACAAAGTAATCTCTTTCACAACATTTTCCGTTTGACTGACAATCTTTACTCCCTCTCTCTTCAGTTCAGAAGAACAGCAAAAATCTTACTAATTAAAAAGTCAACCTAAAGCGTAGTCAATTCGTTTACTCGAATGCAATTTCACAGTCAAACAAAGCAGCTCACGACTGGACATCCATTTCACACAAAAAGCTAATAACTGTGATTATTGAAATATTTTTCACTGAAATTTTCTCTTCTCCTCCTTCCTCGGCTTCTCTCCAGGCTTTCTTCACTCAAATTTCTCAAATTTTGTCGCCTCTTCTCTCGTGCTCTTTCCTGCCCTTTATCCCGTTGCTCGTCTGTAATATGATTCCCCCCAGAAAACCACGGGTTGCCAAATGCAAGCCGTTCATGCAGATTGCCTAGTTAAGCTAGTGAACGTCTCGAATCAAGAATAGCTATTTGCTGATAACTGACACTCTTCAGTTACTTTGTTCTTCTTTTTTCTTTGAAATACTACCGTTTGCAGCGGGAAATGCTCATACGCAGTAGTTGCTGTTGTAGTTTTTATTAAAACCTCCTGATCTAAGTGTAAGGGTGGTTCAGCAGTTTTCACTATCAAAATTACCATAGGCTCAAGCAACATTCTATCCGACAATTTTCATGTATTGCTGTTGTTGTTGTTGCTCTTGCTGTGGTAAGTTATAACATCAAAGCAAAAATTCTGTTGGAAGCAGGACCGTGAGAGAGTTCGTGTTTACCGCACGGTGCTATATATGTACTTGATCAATTCAAAGATTTTAAGGCTTAGTTTCCTTTTTTTTTTCTTTTTTCTTTCTGAATTTGTCAGTGAAGCCTGGTTCTCATATGCCGCCGACCTACCTGGGACAACGCCGCCGGTACGGCCTGGGACAACGCTGCGGCATATATGTGAACATTTATCGCCGACACATAATCTGTCCCAGTCATTGACCGCCGGCTTGCCTGCGAAGTTGGGCAAGCCGGTGATTGTCGGCGATGAAAATAATTTATGTGAACATCATCTGCGGAGATCTGCGACGCTATGCATGACGTAACAACTCAATTTTTGCCACCATTTCTGACTTTCAAAATGGCGGAGGAAAGTATCGCACGCGAGGATGTCCCGAGTAACCGCATGTTAATAAACGACATAAGGAAATACGGAGCCATATATATACGACAAATCCTGCCACGAGTATAAAGACCAAAGAGTAAAGAGAAATTGTTGGCAAGCAGTGGCTAATACATTGAAGATTGATGTTGCTTCCGCCCAACAAAGATACAGCAACATCCGAACAAACTTCTCCAAGTATATAAAGAGCTTGAAGGGAAAGTCTGGCTTTGGAAGAGATGATCTGGTCATACAGGCAGATTATGAGTATCTCCGTTGGCCGAGTTCGCATATCAGGCACCGTCAGACCCGTACGACTTAGGGAAGCATGTGAAGAGTCTGACAATGGAGACCCAACAACATGTGAGGATAATGGTCAAGGTGGCACTCAAGGTAGCCTACCACAAGACTCATTAGATGAAAGTTTAGGACAGGATGGCACCACGTCAACCACTGATGAAAGCGACAGAAGCTCGGTGAGGGATAAGGCCGTCAATAACTTTAATAAAAGCCATTTGGAGCAGCCATCACCATCTACTCGCAAATGCGCAAAACGGCCTTGGTCGAAACAAAACCAGTCGGATGCCTTTTCAACTGAGGATACCAGAACTATGAAAAATATAAATTTGGTGTTGCATGACGAAAAGAAAAGCAGAGAAGACGATGAAGATACCTTGTTCTGTTTAAGCTTGGTGAATTCCACATAGATACAAGTCTATACTACAGTTGAATGTTTTGAAGTGTTCAATGAAATGGAGTGGTCACTTGAACATCAGGCAGGCAGTGGGGTGCAGCAGATGCCAGGGCCTCAACATCAGTCCACACCACTTACACCACTGAGCCTCTGGTATCACCAGCAGCAGCAAGATTACCCTTAGTAGAAATATGGTGGTTTACTTTTCAGAAGGTTGCACTTCAGTTGTCTACTTGTTCACATTTGATAGTGTGCAAACAGTTAACATTATATAGTACATTGTTCCTCTGTTAAACAACAAGTTTATTAGATAGATATGCTGCGTTCATAGTTTAAAATTTACCATGCTTGTCCATGTCAAATTCAGTCAGTACATTGCTGGGGTTTAAAGGGACACTGTCAGTTTTGGGACCATGTTGACCTGGACACTAGTTTTCTCACTTCTAAGAAAAATTCACTTACCTCAACCTGAAATCAGAGTACACCTAGACATCCGCTTCAACCTTCGCTGTGTTTTCAACTGTTTACTGAAAAACCCGTTTTTGAGTGATTTTGCTCATCCTATGAAATTATTATTATCATATTTGGTTAAAAACAGTATGGATCTCGTCTCTGTAATATGCAAATTAGCTACGAAACGGTATGTAATGTGCATGTGTGCCAGCTGACTGTGTCCCTTTAAGGTTATGTTAATTTTTTTGAAACATTAGAAGACTAATTTGTTATTGTCCTATGATGGACCTTGAAAATACAAGAAATGACATTGTTAATGTTTCAAAACTGAAATCTCGACTTTGGTATTATTACAAACTCATGTTTCTTGGAGTGGGAATGCTTGTTGTCTGGTTTGGATGTATCATGATGATAATTACATGTTACATTATTATTACTTTAACCTAAATTTTCATCTGTTTTCGAGTGTCTTGGTTCTGTAGTTGAATATCTTCTGATTTAATAGGCAGTCTGGCAAAATTCCACCCATTTGACAATGTTAGCTAAGTTCTTTTCTGATTACATCCTAGAGCCAATTTAACATTAAGAAGACACTGAAGGGTTGTTATGCAAAAATAAATCCTGTTCTAATTGTTTTGTGTACTTCCTATACAGATACAAGTAACTTGTGCAGAAGAGAAACTGTTAGTAAACAGGTCGAGCTACTTTCAAGACAGATCTTAATAACCCTCATCATGTGTTCTTCCACAGCTTCTCACATGACTTGAGTTGCCATGGCAATGAACCCTCTTGGCTGTTGAAAAAAGGTGAGAATTTCTTTCTTACAGTCTTGGCTGTGTAGGAGTAATGATTACTTCCAACCCTTCCAAATGGCTGAAGAGCACTTTCGTCTTGTGCTATCATACTTCGCCACTCCCCACAAAGTAAATTTCCAGAGCTGTCTTCTGAATCAACAAAGCCCTTTGGAACATAATGTGCATTGTCAGTCTTCTGCAAGTAATTATGCAAGCAAACAGTTGCCTGAACAATTTCATCAACGGTATTAACATTTGCACGAATGGGGCGCCTAAAAATCCTCCATTTACAACCTATAGTTTTAAATGGCTTGAGTTTCGGTAAGGGATTTCCCTGGAAATGACTTCATGAGCCAGACCTTAAGAGGGAAGATGTCATCACCAACTAGTACATAGGGTAACATGTCACCACTAACATTTGATGATCCAGGGATAGGTAAATTACCACCTAATCCTATGGCAAATTCAGACTTGGAAAAAATAGTGGCATCATTGTCTCGCCCATAGCTTCCAATATCTACAAATGAAAAACAGTACTTAG
>OX421446.1:44729608-44744608 GCA_949126865.1 Montipora capitata | reverse complement strand
TACAAACACTTTTACGGAAGACTACATAACGAACACTGAACTCTTTATCTTCTTCCCTTTTCGGCTGTGCTCTTTCTTCCCTTTCTTCTCTCCGGATATAGCAAGGTCAAAGGTTATCGCTCTACCATAGTTATCGGAGTTGATTATAGCTTCGTCTCAGTATCGCATCCATAGCATAAGTTCAATCACAGCCAGCCACGAGGGTGAGCCCTCGGGCAAGAGAGTTTTTCCTGTAACTTACAACCCTGCTTTTTATACTTTTACTAAAGCATCTAGAATGTTCTGTTGCTATTTATAGTCTATTACAAGGTGTACAATTTGTGGAAACTGCTGAGTCACATAAATGAAATTTCTGGAATATTACAGATTGTAAGACAATTCTAGAAAAGTCTGGAATTGCATGACAGATAAACTAAAAACAATTCTGATCCTCATAACAACACGATTTTCCTAAATCAGAGTTATGATCATCTACTTTTTCCTCAGCCTAATTTGGTTGTAAGCTTTCTTGCGAGAAATAGCTTTAAGTCAGAAAGAGCTCCTCAGTGCTGATGCTGTGGTCCATCATGGCAACACAAGCAACAAGGCACATGACGAAACTACCTGACAAACATTAGCTCTTACGCCAGTGGTGAACAGGAACCAAAGCAAAGGTCAGCAAATAACCACTCGATACAAAGAAAAGCAAAGGAACAAAGAAAAGTTAAACTTACGGCCTTTTTTACATGCCTCACGGTACAAAAAAACATGTTGCGCATGCGAATGTTGTTTTCGGGATATCTATATCGGCATGCAATACCACGAATAACTAGCCCTAACTGTTCCTACAATAGCATGCCTTTTATTTTTATAAGGTGGTAAACTTCTCTTAGCAAATCACATTTCAGTTTTTTAGGGGATATATCTTTTCTACCTCCGTGGAGGCTTGACCCCACCCACAGCAAAGACAAATTATTGCCTTATCTCGATGGATCAATACTTTTTGACAGTACTGCATGTCTCATGTTCACAGTGATTCCTGGCAAGACTTCCGTGCAAAGAAAGAACAATGTAAGACTTTTCAGTAAACATCAGGCCCAACATTCCTGGAAAGTGAATTCAACTATGTTCTGCTTTAAGCCATTAATCTGAGATTAAATTCCGTATTTCTGAGATACATAATTGGGGGTTAAAATGAGGTTCCTAAAAGACGATCAGGGTAACAACAAATCGACCTAACTCGTAATTTAGCGTTATAGTAATGTGCAAGCCATGTAGATCATACGTTTCCACATTAGTTTCCCCTTTGGGGGTGGGTAAAGAAGACGGACTTTATTACAAGGGGACGTGTTGGGCAAATTTGCCTTTTTACAGTGACAGGGTCAAAAACAAAGAATTACACAGAAAAGTTTGATACCATGGGATTAAAAAATGTACTCACCTCTCCTTGAACAGGCTTTTCTGTGTAAGCTTCTATTAGATCCATTGCTTTCTCTGAAGATTGCTTCTCCATCTCCTTTAAACGTTGCTTTTTTCTTTCCTCCTTAATGTCTTTGGGTGCGACTAGTAATGAAAAGCAAAGATTACTATAGCTGCAATCCGCTGAGCCAAATGGCCATGAATTTCCACAACAAAAATTAATAACTAAACGCTTCTTAACAGCTCACGCGGAAAAGAAAACAAGCCAACATCAACAAGGCATTCAACTGTGAAGCTCTTGTATCTGTGGGCCAGTCTTGATGTCGTTCTTAGGTCCATTCTGCTTTAATACTCCAATGGAACCAACGCTCTACACTGCTTTTCACTTGCTAAATAGCGCAATACTATCCCATCATATCTTTCCAAAAAATTATTCACTTCAACCAGAAGCCACTCCTGGTTTTCTAGGAAGTATAGGCAACAATGCAAATCGAGTTTTCACTTGACCTATATCCTAAAAGGTCAACAAACTGACAGAATAATATTATTTTTGTCCCCAATCTTTGTAAACTAAGCTATGGTAAGACGTCAAAAATAGTGAGTAAAATTATCAAAGCAAAAACTGTAGGAATTCCTTGTGATCGATGCATTACATTCCTAACATTTAAGTAAAACTTGGAAGATGAGAAGAACAAAATTTATCAACGAAGTGATATTACAGGGAAACTGTTCACCCAATCAATAACATTTCAGACTTCCCATAAAAGGAGGTTTTTACAGTACAATGCAAACGTTATGAGAGGCAGTATTTCAACAAAATTGATTTCATGCTTTGTTCCAGTGGAAATTTCATCGAGTGTTTGCTCTAAAGACATGCAAAATTTCGTTTTGCTTGGGCAAAATTACTTAAGGTAAGGTCACATGAAGTGACTCGCACTACAGTACTATACATGTACATGAAGGGCGCACTATACATGTTTGTATGATGTAGTTCAAACTTTGTCTTGGTTTCAATTTTTTAACATCATTTCTATGTTGATTTTAGTCTTTCTAACATCTGTTATAATAATTTGAAACAAAGGAAAAATCAAAATTGAATTACCGTGTACTTTGGAAAAATTCACTTCTTCATCTGTCTTGACAGCATTACTCTTTCGAGATCCTTTATAGAGAAGCTCCTTAGTAAAAATCTCCACTCTGACATTAGAAATCTTTTTGTTTCTTAATGTAGTAGCATCAACAGAGCTAACCAAAGATTTTGATCCCAATAAACTTTCACTTGAACTTCCTTCACATAGCTTGACACCTCGTACAGCTTCTTTGGTTTGTGATTTCACAGGGACTGTCCCTTCTTTCATTTGTGTTTCCTGAACCGTTTCCATGACATTACTAACAGTATCATTCTTTCTTGCACTTTTCAATCCTTCCTCTTTTTGTACATTAAGTGTTTCCTTTGCCTTAACAATGTCTACATCAGCTCTGTTATTCACAGTTGATTTCTGAATAGTATACTCCGGTTTTTTTGGTCTATCCTCCGAATTTACCAACGTTGCAGCAACCTGCGCTGCAAACTGTGCCCGCACATTAGCCTCAGCTTGTTGCTGTGATGTCAAAGGAGGAATACCTGAACTGCTACTCTGTCCAGAAAGATTAGGTGTATTATTTGGAGTCCCGACTGCAGTGCTCGTCAAACTACTTGCAGGTTGTCGTTTAAGAATTTCCTGTGTCACATCCTTATTGCTAATTGGATCTTTGATTTGGAATATTTTTCTCTCTCGAGGTCTAGGCTCAAACTGTGGTTGGAACTGTTGCATTCCTTGTAACGGGGTTGCTGGGGCTCTGACAATATATACAGGTGGTGGAGGCTGTCCAATTGGATAACCTGAGGATTGTTGATATACAAAGGGTCCATTAGGCTGTGAGGGACCAGACACTAGAGGAGACTGCCCCTGCATTGCTTGGGGTGGTCGGTACTGGGGTGGACCACCCATGGGAAGTTGAAAATCAACCTAAAAGCAAGAAGACATTGTTGTTGATGGTGTAGAGAAAAATAATCAATGAATGGCTCTAGGCGAAAAATAGGAAATAGCGCCCCAATCTGATGCACAATTTAAAGAGTACACCAAAAATTAAAGCAACTTAAGAATAAAAAGATTCCAACACAGCTTTCCCTCCATAGTCCGGTCTTGTTTAGTACAGAAATCCCAAAATAAAAGCACCATTAATAATGCCAGCGTACTTTGCTCTTCTTTCTGCAATTCTCATGTGCAGGCATTGACTGCCACCAAAAAATACCAAAGCACTAGACAGGGAATCAAGAGAAACTGGCTGACTTAAAATTGTAATTAGGCTCAAAAGACCATCATACACTGTAGCGAATTCTTAGCTCTTGTAAGGAATCTGTAATGCCCCAGAATGTTCGGGAAAGCTCTGCTGTGAATTAATGTTTAATAATATTATGCACAAGCTTCTAGGTTTTGTAGTTTTCCAAATGTCTGTAAGAATGTCCTGGAATGTGGTAATAGTTATTTAGGGAAAGAACATTCCGGAGTGCATGACATCATAGCCTACATTTAGGACTCTTACATACGTTAATGGCAAGTTGTTTTACTAATGAAGTAGATTCAGTTTGGTTATCCTGTAAGCAAAACTATTCTCTGGAGAAGGAATAAACCTGTTCTCCAGTGTCCGGTTTGTGACATCCTTTATAAACACTGCAACACAGGAATCCCCACTTGACAATTGAAGTTGACACAATGTCTACATTTATTGATGGAAAGCACCTCCCAGGCAGCAACAATTGAGAAACTGTGACTGGAACATTTAATTATAATAATTATGATATATAGCATAGGATTCATAGCAATGTTTATTTCACTCTCTTACATGCTGTGGAATAAATGGGCCAGGTTTTCTAGGAGCTAAAAACTGTGTTGGCCCGGGGTATCCTATCATTTGTACCACTGGAGCCCCTGGTAGACAGGTGTCGACTGGCTGATTATTGGGAGGTGGTGGCCCGCGAATTCGCACAGGACGCTGACTGTGAAGAAATGGTTGACTTGGAAGGCACTGCTGCAAATTAAAACAACGAGTTACAAAGATGCCAAAACAGTTTCCCTCCACATTTTTGTCCTGTTTTCCCACATTTTCCCAATAACTCCTGGGTTAAGTACGGAAATCCCAAAATGAACTACCACCTGTTGGAATGTTTTTGTACACCTTGATGAAAGTGTTGGAAAAGCCACTGATAGCTGTTGGTTCTTACCTGTTTAATGCTTGAGCGTTAGTGAATGTTTTCACGTATATGGAATAACATATCATCGAACATTCTTTAAATTAAGTGAGTTTTTCCGCTGGCTGAAGAACGAATAAAGCAGCGCAGCTGGGAAAATGGAGTCCAGTGTGTGGGGGATCTTGAGGTCACATAGGTTGGTGGCTCAGTTTGTTTCTTGCCATCCGCCATTGCCTGACCTGCTTTTTGTCAGTCTTTTTTTTACCCTTACTGGCTCGGGATAGTCATCGGAAAAGCTCTTGTGCCGTCCAAAGGCTTGAACCTTACAACAAAAGCCCTCGTCATCGCGCGAAATCTCATCAAAGGGACGTTTTGAGCGAGAGGCATTCACCTATTCGTGGTGAATCGGCGGGAAGTAGTTGTACCTGTTCACATTCTCCATCACATTCTCAATCGCTTTCCGAACCACCGGATTGGGCGGAAGAACTCCTTAACCAACAAAATGCGAATGCTGAAGAACTCAGGAGACTTAAAAGCGACGTTTCTAATGTTAAAGCAACAAAGAATGAGCAACCTCGGGAGGCGGATCCTGAGTCTTGGCTTGTTGGAAACAAAAGGCAGTACCTGTTAAAATTAATAAGGAGGTTGCAGAAAGGATCGACGAGGCCCTTGAGACGGTGGACGCAGAGGAACGTACGCAGAAACTTACGGAAGGTAAGAATTTGCCGTTAGAAAGAAACAAGCATGTTCTACTCGCTGAGAAATACGGTTGGGATACGGTCACTTGCTATACTGCGGATCCACTAGCCAGCCACTCGGATGACAAAAACAAGATTCGCAAGGCTGTTAAAGATGGCACACCATTAAGGGAGGAGAAGAAGGAATTGTTTCTACTAAGGTTTCAAGGCCAAAAGGAGTTATTCCACGGTCTTCGGATAGTAGGGTTATTCTCGAGCGGAACAGTGCGAGAGGTGCAGCACCATCTTTGGTGGGAAAATAGAATTCGTTTCGCGATGGGCAATCCGTCTGTTTTTGTTGCTTCAAACCAGTACTCTTTGCCCGGAATTGTCCAGCCGCCAATACCCTTAACTCAACTTCAAAATAATTCAAGCCATCCCAGTGATGTTATAGTTCCCGAGGAGGTGAGCAATGATTTGTTTTCAGACATGAATGGCTACAAATTTCGCCACTCAGCTCATCGACGGTCCAAAATGGAACCGGAAAATATTGAATCGATTTGCCTAAATGTCAAAGGAATCGCAAACTCTTCGTTTTATTTGTGTGCCTGATACCGCTCACCGAACCTCTGCAAAGTATCTGACTTTATTTCTGCTTGCTCAACTGTTCAGATAAAATGCTGAAATCTAAGAGAGAAATCGTTTTTCTGGGTGACTTCAATATTGACATGCTTTATAATAACAGTAAACCTGGTTTGCATAAAAAAATGAATCCATTTGCTGAATTATGCGACCAGTTGTGTCTCACAAACACAACAGAGGATCCCACCAGAGTTACAAACACAAGTAAATCGCTGATCTATGTTATTCTAGTCAATCGACCGGAACGATGAGCTACAAGTGGAAAGGAACTTTATTCAAGTGTCTAATCTTCTAGCGCTGTAGAGCACTAATCGGGGACACTGTAAATTGAAATTAACAAGTTTTTTGGTTTTTGAGAAGAGGGGAAAACCGGAATACCCGGAGAAAAACCTCTTAGAGCAGAGTACGGAACCAACACACTCAACCCACATATGATGCCGAGTCTGGGAATCGAACCCGGGCCACATTGGTGGGAGGCGAATGCTCTCACCACTGTGCCATCCCTGCTCGTTACAACTTGGCATGAGTGACAATGACCTTATTTATTGTCAAGAAACACAAGATTGCCGAAATCCAAAGTCAAAGTAATTGAGTCTAGAAGTATGAAACACTTGAATGAAGATGCGTTCTTGGCTGACTTCGCAGCAACCCCTTGGGACACGGCTTTTATTTTCCATGACATTAATGATATATGTGCTTACTGGTCCAAACTGTATAATGATACAGTAGAGAAACACGCACCTTTAATAAAAAAGAGAGTCCCGTCAAATCAGCTTACCTGGATCAATTTAAAGATAAAGAAAGCAGTGCGTCTGGGAAACAAGTTAAGTTGTACAAAAAATATCGTTGCTATCCTACTGATGACTCATGGGACCACTACGGGGTTCAAAGGAACTTAGTGACTAAACTAAAGCAAATTTCAATCCAACGTTTTCGGGCCGATTCTGCAGCTAATTCAACCACGCCCAGTGGTTTCTGGAACAGACTGAAACCCCTGCTTCCTCCTGCAGGTAGAAACGTTTCCCAGGAGGAAATTCACTTAATACATAATGGAAAAGTCATAAAAGGTCCGTCAAACCTATTTAACGCTTTCTTCACCACTCCAAACCAGGATCAGTCCGCCCAGACGCTTAAGCGGGACGATTTTTGACCCACCCTAGTATCGCTTGCATTATATGACGCGATTTTCACCTGGATGTTTTCTTTCAACCAGTGTTTGTCTCACATATTGAAACTCTTCTGGGTAACATTAAGTGCAATAAATCTTGTGGGCCTGACGACATTATGCCCACGATTCTTAAATTATCAGTGCAGTCCATAGCAGTTCCCCTGACAAAGCTACATAATCTCTGCGTAAGATCTTCAATGTGGCCTGCAGAACGGTACCGCCCGTCTTTAAAAAAGATGATGCCACCTCGGTATCTAACTAAAGACCTATCAGTGTCCTCGCTACCATACCCAAGATCATGGAAAAAGTCATGTTCGACCAGCTTTTTAACGCCTTTCAACCTCTGTTCTTGTCTCATACGTCTGGGTTTCTTCGCGGACACTCATGCTGCATTGCGTTGGTCAAAATGGTCGACGACTGGCGTCCTGCACTAGATTCCAAAAAGGTTTCGGGTTCCATTGCAATTGATTTATCCAAGGCCTTCGATTCCATATGCCACAATTTGCTTCTTGCAAAGCTACGGGCTTATGGCGCTGGCGAGGAGGCAATTAAGGACGTTCGCGCCCAAAACGTTCCCACGTACAGATTTTTTTTTAACTTGCAACGCAGAAAAGTAATGATCTACTTTTGCCAAAAAGGCAAAAAAAAATGGGGGGTCACCGTGCTCGTTTTCGAGATCATGAGGTGCACTTTTAGAAGACTGTGTTATTTTAAGACGATCTTTACTTACAACTGTCAGCAATGAAAAAGCTATATTAGTGAAATTTAGATGGACTAAAAGTACTCAATTCAACACAACTAATACAACTAAACAAACTTTTGCAGCTGATTTCTTTTTCTGATGTGAAATAGACCTTGACAAACGATACATATTAGTCTAAGAAAGAGAACTTCGATCGCACGAGAACATAAAAGGCGAAATATTTGTAACTTCTCACGTACAGATTTTTTTGTTTTTTGTTAAAATGGACAAAATCAGGAAAGGAAGTGATCTACGGAAAGAAAAATGGGGGTCACCGAGCATTCAAGAGAGTAAAATCGCTGCGAAGTTCTCAAAGCGATTGTCTATTCGCACTGTCACGCCATTCCGTGACATTTCCGAGAAGACCTGGGTCCACAGCTATCCCATGATGCCAAATGCTTTCACGTTCCATTCTTGTGGAAAATGTTTGTGCTTTTAGCATCGTGTTTACCTTCGTGGTCTGCGATGCATGACGTGTGCGTGACATGCGCGAAAAAATGTGCAGTAGCAATGGGCGTATTTGTCTGGCCGGAAACAAAGAGTCAAGGTTATCAGAGTTTTGAATGGTTACCAGTGTATTGTGGTGTTCCTCAAGGTAGTCTTCTGGGACAACTCCCATTTAATATATTTATCAACGATCTTAACTTTCCCGTTCAAGTTTCTTTCTTAAGGCTCTGCGTTGACGACACCACTGCCTACGCAACAAACTCTAACGTTTCAGCTTTGGAACTGTCTCTTAACCAAGATCTTGAGACGCTTTTATCCTGGACGGCCTGTAATCACTTGTCAGTGAATAAGAGGAAAGCCCATGCAATGGTACTGCGTAACATCCCTCGAGAATCGGTATTTTATACTGGCCACTCAGCTGTCGAAATAAGTTGCTATCTGAAGATTCTTGGTGTTCATATCGACAATAAGCTGTCCTTTAAAGACTACCTATCAACTGTTTAAAAGAAAGTATATGACAAAATTGGAGCTGTGAGACGACTTAAAAGCTGGTGACTTCTTTGGTTTCGAAGTTGTTTGCGTCTGGTGCGTTAAGTGGAGCGGATGATGCAGACTTGCTCGTGTGCAACCCTTTGGGTGTAGCTACCAACAGTGTAGAAAAACATAGATTGATTGTAGACTTACGTTATGTAAATAAGCATCTCCGATCTTGTAAGTTCAAATATGAGGACATCCGTTGCGCAGCCGATTTATTCCAACAAGGCGATTGGCTCTTTAAGTTTGACTACACCAGTAGATACCACCATGTAGAATTTTTTTGCCTGAGCATACTAAATTCTTTGACTGCTCTTGGAGGTTTGCTGGTCGCCAAAAGTTTTTCAAGTTTACGGTTCTTCCTTTTGGTCTGTCAGTTGGTCCTAATGTCTTCACAAAAATCCAAAAAGCCATGACGAAGCACTGGAGGAGACAAGGCATGAGGATTTTCACTTACTTAGATTACAGTGCAGCTGTGGTTTTGTGGCGAATGACGAGAAAAGTCAATGGGTACCGTCCCAGTCGGGTGAGTTGTTGGGAGACTTTTTGGATTTGCATATAGGGAAATTCCATGTTCCCCAAAAGACAGTATCTGCTTTTCATCAAGTACTACAAAATGTCTTGACTCAGAGGTTTGTGGTGACTGCTTGACAGGTAGCTGGGTTTACTGGCCTTTTGTCTTCTGTGGGTCTGGCGTTTGTACCGTGACATTCTCTATGTTATGTCATAGGACTTACCTTTTCAGTTGTCGTTGGATGCTCAGCAAGGAGTTCTTTTTTGGCCGGAGAATTTCAACAATGCACTTATGTCCAGCTTTGATCCTAATTAGATGCAGGCCCAATTTTCACATCCAACACGAAGTGTCCCTTTAAGTCTAGTAAGCATTTGCTACCTATTTTCAACAATAAGGTAAGCGTAAAAGTAAGCGTTAGTTTTAGCTTTGGGTAATTTTTTTTTTCTTTTTTACCCCAGAGAACTGCCCATGCTTACCCCTTCTATTAGATTTACAGAATGAAGTGAAGGAGATCAAGGCTAATTCGTCGCGGCAAATAAAGCCTAACCTGACTTCAAACTGTGAACTGACAAAGCTTCAAGAGGAAAACAACGCCTTAAAACAGAGACTTCGCGACGTGGAAGATCGCTACAACTCTTTAAAGCGTGAAGCAAGATCTATTCAAGACGAAAATAAAAGTTTAATGATTGCTCTAAGACTTTTAAACAACGAAATTGGCAAAGACAGCAAATATCGACATGGTAGAAATGCAAATATCAAGGAGCAAGCATGAAGAGGAAACCCCTTGGGTGACAGTACGTGATAACAAGGCAATCCCAGAAAAAAAAAAAGGGAGCATCAGATGCCAGATAGAAGAAAGATGTCAGCCCGTAACTCTACTGGCATCACGTCTCAAACAATGAACGACGAACGGACCACAGTCATCGTTGGAGACTCCATAATAAAGAATGTTCAAGGAATAAAACTAGCCAAGACTGTGGGACATCGGGTAGTTGTCAAGCCGTTCCCTGGAGCCACAATTCGCGATATGCGTTCGCATGTTGTTCCTACAACTGAAAAAGCTCCTGTTCAAATTTGTCTAAACGTAGGGACCAACGATCTTAAATCATCAACACCGAACAATGTGGCAGATGCCATTATCGACTTGGCCAGAGAGGTTGAGGATGCTTGCAAGTCTCAAATAGTTATATACGAATTAACTGCAAGGAATGATGATTACAGTGACGCCGTCAAAGTGGTAAACAAACGTCTAAAACACTGTTTCCACCAAAATACCTGGAAACTCATCAGCCATGCCAACATCAATTCTAAAAGACTTAACAAAGGTGGACTACGCCTCAATTGAGAAGGTAACGAGCTATTGCAAATGAACTTTGTAAATTTTATGAGATCTAATTGATTTCCTAATTCCATGAATGTCGATAATTCTCTAGTTTCTCAAACGCTACCAGAATCAATTGAAAATGCAGTTGATTCAAGTAGTTCAGGTCTTTTCTCTGTCTAGTTCTTTACCAGCTAAACGTGGTTTCAAAATGGCCTGTTTGAACATTAACAGTCTCATCAAACATGTTGACGAACTTACAGTCCGTCTTGCTGAGTTTTCAATCGATGTTCTGGCAATTAACAAAACCAAACTTGATGAATCTATAAAAAGTTCCGAACTCCATATTTCAGGTTACAGAATTTATCCGTCGCGATAGAAATAGGAATGGTGGAGGGGTAGATTTTTATATTAAGTCTTCTTTTTCTTATGCAGTGCACTCAGATCTAAAAGTAATAAATCTTGAAAATTTAACCATAGAAATTCGTAAACCGAACTCTAAGCCACTCCTGGTAGCGAGATTGTACAGACCTCCCTTTTCGCCAACTGATTTATTTTCGAGTTATGAGGCATTTATAGGCAAATTAGATTCTCTAGACCTAGAGTACTATTTGTTAGGTGATTTAAACTGTAATTTGGCCTCTTCTACACCTGATGTAAACACTCGTCGTTTACTCGAGATTTCGGATTTATATAGGCTAAAACAACTGATAAACGAACCAACTCGTGTTGCGGAATCCGCATCTACACTAATTGATTTGATCTATACAAATTATCCTGACAGCGTAGGCTGTTCCGGAGTCTCCCATATTGCCATCAGCGATCATACTCTCGTCTATGTTTATCGAAAACTATCTTCTGATTTACCATCTGAGGGACACTTCTCCATCTCCTACAGAAATTTTCGAAATTTTGATCTCGAAAATTTTCGACATGAAATCTCTCAACAAGAGTGGCCTTTCGATGAATCTCAGGATCCAAATTTGGCATGGTCTAACTGGAAAACAAATTTTTTGCGCATTGTTAACTCACATGCTCCATTTCGAACTAGACGTACTAAATTGAATAAAGCACCCTAGATTAATTCAACCTTGATCAAAGGTATGCGCTGTCGCAATGCTGCTAAAAGGAGAGCAGTATGAACAAAGAACATCGCAAAAGTTTTCATAAAAGGTAAAAATCTATCAGTCAATAGTACTGTTTACTCAGTAGACAACCTACTGTACTATCTTTTGCCACGGCAACATGTCAGTGATTAGCTAATATCCAAGCTTGCTTAAAACGTATTAGTTTCAGCACCATTAGCTTATGGTTTTAATTTTGCTAGTGTAGATTTCATTATTTGCGTAAGGATCATTATCTATATATACATATATATAGATATATATTTTTGTTTTCCGGTCAGCTTTGTTTTTGCTTGCGTAGACCACTAAAATTTACATAAAACTTCTTCACCAGGCTATAACGCATTAATTTGCACGCCATAGGTCCCGAGGTCTCACTAAAGGTGTTAATCTTGCGGACCTTTTTAACAACTTTAACAACTTAACTAGAGTAATTTTCTTTTGCTTTTCTTTGTGGTTTTTTTTTTTTTGTTTTCTTTCTTCGGCCTTTAGATCTATGTTTTCTTACTTTTTTCGACCTTGTTATACTTGTTTGAATGAATGGTTATCTCACTTTATATGTAGTTCACTACGCAACTTTTCCCACCGGCTTATACTCCTTTCGTCCTCGCAATATGATGTCTAAAAATAAAAAAGAGGAAGGATTCTGTGCAATACGTAGAAGATATGATTATCGAACATGATTTAGTAGATATATGGCGTATCCGTAACCCCACTGACACGCGTTTCACTGGGCATCAAAAATCACCGTTAATACAAAGCCCCTAGATTATTGGTTAATCAGCAACGATTTACAAGAAGACGTTGAATCGGTTGAAATAATAACCGCAATTAGGTCGGATCACTCAGCCATTACACTATCAGTTAACGGCCTTGATGAAAACGAGCGGGGACCAAGTTTTTGGAAATTTAATTATACTTAAATAAATGACCAAGAATATTGTGACCTCCTTCGTTTGGAATATAAAAACTGGTTAGAAGATATTAAACAAGTAAATGATAAACGAGTTCTATGGAAACTAATCAAATATAAAATAAGACAGCGAAACATTACCTATAGCAAAGCCATGGCTCGCAACAAAAGACAAAAAGTAAAGCAACTTGAAGAAGGTCTAAGAAACTGCACTACCAAATGTGACAAAAACCCCTCTAACGAAAACTTAGAAGAGCTGGAATGCCTACAAGCAGAATACGACCAGTTGCATGACTATATTACTCAAGGAGCTATTATTCGCTCTCGTGCAACCTGGCACGAGCTTGGAGACAAAAAACAATAAATTTTTTCTTAAATTTAGAAAAATCAAACAAGAAAAAGAGCAGTGTTCGTAAAATATTCACCAGGGATAGCAAGCTAACAAATGACCCTAAAAAGATTATGGACGAGCTGGAATCTTTTTATGCTAACCTTTATGATGGTAGCAGTCGCCCATTAGATTAAACCACTCCCATGTTCTTAGATATCTCTAGGGGTTTTCCTGCATTAACAGATGATTTGAGGAAGATTTGTGAAGGAAAAATAGGTTATAGTGAATCCTTCAGGGTGTTGGGGACCTTCCCCAAAAATAAAACCCCTGGTAATGATGGTCTGACAATTGAATTCTATCTCGCCTTCTGGCCTCTGTTCGGGAGGCTATTAGTAGAGAGTCTAAATTATGCATTTGAGTTTGGAGAACTTTCAAATTCACAGAAACAAGCCATAATAACCTTAGTAGAGAAGAAAGGGAAAGATAAAAGAATGATTAAAGACTGGCGCCCTATATCCTTGATAAATGTTGATGCGAAGATTGCTTTTAAAATCCTAGCAAAACGTTTGGAAAAGGTTTTGCCTGAAATAATACACTCAAATCAAAACGCGTTTGTTAAAGGGCGATCTATTTTTGATGCAATCAGAACAATTGATGATGTGATGGAGTATACCAACGAGAAGAAACTATCTGGAATTTAAGTGGGTATTGACTTTGAAAAGGCCTTTGACACGCTTAATTTTAATTTTTTTTTTAATAAGAACATTACATAAGTTTAATTTTGGCCCTTCTTTTATTCAGTCAGTGGATTCGAACACTGTATAAAAATATATCGAGTTGTCTAATGAACAACAGCTTCACAACAGGCCCCTTTTCTTTGAGCAGAGGGTACGTCAGCGCAAAGGAAAATAACCCAATTGATATCTGGCATCAGCTGTTAAATTCAATTGACAGTTCCGCTTTATAAGTGAAATAAATTATTATTATCAACGCGACCTACTTTCTCCCTATTTCTTTATAATTGCGTTAGAAACTCTAGCTATTAAGATTAGAAATGACGATTCAATCAAAGGTTTTTGTATTGGAGGTGAAACCACGAAACTTTCCTTATTTGCGGATGACATGACTTTTTTTTTTACGTGACAAAGAATCTCACACCTCCCTCTTCCAGTTCCAGTCCCAATTCCAGTTCCAGTCTAATTCAACCGAGGGACTTTCATTGTTTCATACCAATATTAGAAGCCTGAAAAGTAATTTAGAGAACTTTCAAACCCATTTACTAGAAGAACTTGATTTTCATTTTAACATAATTGGAATCACAGAAACTAGAATAAGAAACGAGCTTGGAGATTTGGATTTTAATCCCATGATACCTAATTATAACTTTGAGTATGTGCATATACATTGATCAAAGATTCAAATATACAGTTATTGAAAAAAACCTCTAACGAAGCTTATCAGGCTCTCTGGGTTGAGTCGCATTTGCCAAAAAAAGCAAATATGATTTGTGGTGTGGTCTATAGACAGCACAATTCACCAGAACATTTTCAATAATATTTTGATGAAACAATTGAAAAACTTAGCGCCTCTGGGAAGAAAATTATCTTCATGGGTGATACTAATTTAAATCTTCTCCGTTTTCATTCCTGTAAATATGCTCAAAACTTTATTCTCTCCCTGCAAAGCTTTAACTTAATGCCAACAATCGATAAACCAACAAGAGTGTATAATAATTGTTATTCACTTATTGGCAATATCTTTATAAGTAATCTTGAAGATTATATAACCAGTGGTAACATAATTTCCGATCTAACCGATCACTTTTCACAATTATGTTTTCTTCACTCGGATAAAACTGTTTTGAAGCATGATTGTCATAAACATCTAGCGCGGGATTATTCAAGCTATTCTGAAACAGAATTTTTCTACACGACCTTTCCCAACTTGACTTGATCCA
>OX421446.1:44712108-44722108 GCA_949126865.1 Montipora capitata | reverse complement strand
CTACTCTCTTAAACGGCTTGTCAAGTAATGGCATCTTCTCTAGGGGAACCTTCGGTACGGAACCCTTGTTAACTGTCTTCTGACATACATCGCAGGACTTGCAATAACGAGTCACGTCCCCTTGAATGCCTGGCCAATAGAACGCGCTTTGAATCTTATCAGTCGTTTTCTTTATTCCCATGTGACCTCCCATGATCGATCCGTGCGCTAGTTCCATTATTCGACTTCTCAGCTGCACAGGAACCATAACCTGCTTCAGGGGTTTACCTCCGTTCACATAAGGGTGTTTGTAGACGCGGTACAGAACTCCACCTTTCACTTCAAATGAAGTCTCAGCCTGGCCTCTCACAACTACGTCATCTTTCTCCCAAAATTTCTGTAGGCTCTCGTCGTCACGCTGCATTTGCTTGAGCTTTTCTCTATCAACTACAGGGCTTTCTTTGGTATCTGGTACCTTCAACGGAATATGTTCTCCAGCTTTTTTAGCTTGACTTCTCGTGGTTACAGCACAAGCTTCTTGTACAGGAACTTGCCAGCTTGGGTCTGGGTCGTCAGCGGCTCTTGCGCCTGGTACATTACCAATAATTAAATCATAAACAGCATCGGGAAGACACTGCGCTTCCACTTGGCCCTTAAGATAAGGTGTATCAACATCAATCTTTGCGATGGGGACTTTCCTTGCCGTATTGTCAATGAGCAGCATAACATTAAATTCGCCAGTAAACTGATCCTCAGGCACAAGGTCCCTCTTTACTACAATTCCACTACAACCAGTATCTCTCAGGACATCAACAGGCTTCTCTCCAACTCTACCTTTCATGACAGGCATTTTACTTCTCACTCCAGTCAACGGTTCAACACAAGCACTACTCAACAATGGAATCTTCTTACCACAGGCTAACAGCAACTTATCATCTTTAATACAGGCCTTAACTTCTTCATCAGTAGGTTTAACCTCAGGTGGTTGAACTAGACAACTGGCACTCACTTGACCACGCTGCACAGGGTTACCATCCTTGCTTTGTCCTCCTGGTCTGCGTCCACCTGATCGACAGTTTCTAGCCTCATGACCCTGCTTACCACATAGGAAACACTTTCTTGTTAGGGTTGGGCAGTTGACAGCTTTATGACCTCGGGTGTTGCACTTAAAGCAATGCAGAGCTGGTGGATTAATCTGCATGTTCTTGGCCTCTTCCCTCTCAGGCTGCACTGTTGGCTTTCTGCTCGCTGAGCTGAACAAATGTTTACCATGAGCCTCCAAGTACTGGTCAGCGATCTTCGCAATCTTCGCTAGGGTCCCAGGTGCCCTTTCTCGCAGGTGAATTGCCAAATCCTTAGGGCAAGAGTCAATAAATTGTTCTTTCACGATCAAGTCCTTAAGACCATCAAAGGTTCGCGCAGTATCCGAAAGCTCTAGCCACCGTAACAGGTATCTGTCCAGTCGCACAATAAACTGCTCCGGACTTTCGTCAACTTCTGGTTTGGATGCTCTAAATTTTCGACGATAGCCGTCTTCGGTAAGGTCATATCTCTTCATTAACGCAATCTTTACCCTGTCATAATCCTTAGCTGCGTCCTCCGATAGACGTGAATACACTTCTAGTGCCCGTCCAGACAACAGGGCACTGAGCTTCGATGCCCATCCATCTTTTTTCCACTTAGCTGTCTCGGCAAATCTCTCGAACCTCTGCAAATACGCGTCCAAATCGTCTTTGCCATCAACAAACGAGGGGAGTTTAGGTGCCTTAGCCCGATCCTCTCTCACTTCAGGACGTCCGTCAGCATTCTCCACAGCCAAACGTGCAATCTCCAGCTCATGTTCCCTTTTTGCCGCTTCAATAGCCTCTTTCTGTTTCAACAGCTCGGCTTCCATCTCCAATTTTCTTAGTTCGCGTTCTTGTCGCCTAGTTTCTCTCTCTTCGTCTTCTCTTCTGCGCCTTTCCTCTTTCTCTTCCTCTTCCTTTCTTTTATCCTCCTCAAGCATTCGACGTCTCTCTTCTCTTTCTTCTTGTAATTGCCTCTTTTTTTCTTCTCTTTCTTCCTGTTCCCTTCTTCGTTCTTCTTCAAATTGTCTGCGTTTTTGTTCTTTTTCTTCCTGTTCCCTTCTTTTTTCTTCCTCTTCCCTCCTTCTTTCTTGTTCTAACTTTTGTTGCTTCTCTACAAACTCGAGCAGCTTTTCTCCTTCCAATCCAAATTCTTTTCCCATCTGCAAAAGCTTTTCCATTTCCATAGCAGTATTCCACAGCGAAAACACAATATACTCTCTTGTACAGTTCTCCTTACTTTAGCTGTAACTCCTTCTTGAATTGTCCTTTCCTGGTTTCTGTAGTCGGCAAACAAATGAATTCCTCTCCCGGACAGGCCCCCAATGTTACGAGTTCGAATGTTTAGAGGAAAGGTAGCTTGCAAACTAAACTGAACGCAGGGTTGTCGGAACAACAACAAGAAGATTTATTCCAAAATGAACGTAGTTTCCACGAAGTAAAACTCTTAACAACACGTACTTGACAAACTTACACGGCCTCCGCCAACTTGAATAAACACTGCTTCTGTCACACTTGACTAAACACGGCTAACGCCAACTCTCTTCGCTTGTGAAAAACTAGTTAGAAAAACACTCCGCTTGGACTCGTCTACTTATATACTCTGACAATAAACTTCTAGTACTTTCTAAATTAGTAATCAATCTAATTATAGAAAGGTTACAAAACACACCGATTTAGAAACGCTTACGCATGAACCTAAAAATAAACAAACTACGAACTCTCGCGAAGCTTCTAGACAGTAACGCTAGTCACGCAATGCTATTTTTCGTAACAGTCACATTCTACATTTAGTTGGTCTTCTTTGCTTTTAATTTTGTAGTTTTTTGTAAGAACTGTTTCGTTTTTTTAAGTAAGTCATTTTGAGTAGTGTTTTGTAAATTGTAATTTTTTTTTCTTTTCTTTTCTTTTCTTTTTTTTCCCTTTTGGTAAGTTGTAGATAAGTTTTTAAATTGTAGTTAGTAAATCAAGTTGAACTTCTTTTAGTATTGTAACGCAACTGTGGCAAAATAAAAATAAACAAATAAAAAAAAATGTAAGACTGGGCCAATTACAGGAAGTTACAAAATCAAATCAACAATAATGTGAAAACCACTAAAGCATCCTATTATCACACTAGTTTAACTCAATCCGAAGAAAACGCTCAAAGGGCTTGGAAAACTATTAATAACCTCATGTCTCGTGGCCAAAACAACCAGAGAGTAAAGGACGTGAAAGTAAATAACATCTCTATCCCTAACTCTAACAAGATTTCCAACGCCTTTAACGAGCATTTTTCAACTGTAGGGCCCAGACTAGCCCGCAAAATACTTTTAACTTCGGACGATGAGTCAATTTATTTCAACAACACTCCTGAGAATTGCAACAAATTCTGTTTTCGTCCAATTACTAGCAGTGTTGTCTTTACCCATCTAAATAGATTGTCAAAAACTAAAGCTACGGGGCTAGATAATATCTCTGCTAAGTTGATTCGTGAGTGTGCTGATATTATTTCAGGCCCTTTATGCGATCTGTTTGATAAATCCTTGATGTCTGGCATATTTCCTTTCAACTGGAAATGTGCTAGAGTGACTCCGTTGTTTAAACAGTGCGAGTCATCTGATTTAAACAACTACAGACCTAACTCAGTCATTTCCGTAGTCGCCAAAGTGTTCGAGAGAATTGTGTACGATCAGTTATACAACTTCTTAAACAGCGAAGAAATCATCTCTAAACAACAATCTGGCTTCCGGTCTTTACACTCAACTGTTACTGCTCTTCTAGAAGCATCTGACAGTTGGGCGTTTAATATCGATCGTGGCTACGTAAATGCTGTAGTGTTCCTCGACTTAAAAAGGAGTTCGACACTGTTGATTATGAGATACTACTAAAAAAAAAGAATCAGTGCGGAATTCAAGGGAAAACATTTGATTGGTTTAAATCTTATTTGACGAATCGCACACAACGGTGCTCCGTTAACTGTTGTCTCTCTGACTTCTCCGCTCTTAAATGTGGTGTGCCACAGGGAACGATCCTTGGCCCTCTTTTATTTCTAATCTATATTATCGATCTCCCTAGCTATCTGTCGTTTAGCGTACCTAGAGTGTATGCTGATGACACCCACATTACCTATGCTGGTTCTGATTTGCAGCTGATTCAGTCTAATCTATCTCACGATCTTGAAAAGCTAAGCAAATGGCTTGTGTCTAAAAGATTTAACTTGAACATTACAAAAACTGAATTTATGTTGATCGGCTCCAGGCAAAGGTTAAATACTCTATCTGATATACTCAAACTCTCCATTGATAACGTTCCGATGGATCAAGTTTCCTCTGTGAAATCACTTGGAGTTTATATCGATGAAAATCTAAGGTGGCATTCTCACATTGATAAACTGTGTAAAAAGATTGCTTCCGCAATCAGAGCCATAAAGCGAGTCAAGCCATTTGTGCCTCAATCTACCCTACTCTGGATATACAACTCCCTTGTTCAACCTCACTTTGATTACTGCAGCCTAGTCTGGGGTAATTGTGGCTGAACATTCATTGTCTAACAAGCTACAAAAACTACAAAACCGTGCTGCACGAGTAATAATTTCATCGGGCTATGACGCTGATGTCGATTCTTTGTTTCACAAACTCAGCTGGAAAGACTTGCAATCTCAATGTCAAATTCAGAAAGCCCTAATGGTTTTCAAGTCTTTAAACGGTCTGGTTCCCGAATATCTCACTTCTAAATTTAAAACGCGAAATGAATCAAATTATGCTCTGAGGGACTCGGTTAACAAACTTATTGTTCCCTTTCCGAGAACTAACTACATGAAAAATAGTTTTAGTTACAGTGGTGCAACTCTTTGGAACAGCTTACCTGTAGCATTATCATACTTTTTAAACTCACGGCATTCATGGAAATCAGGTTTATAAGTGGAATATTGTTGTAAGTTAATATAATATTAGGATTAGAATTTTAGAATTTTAGTTTTAGGATCTTAGACATTTTATTGTAATTTATTGTACCTGATGAATTTTTTACCGTGTATAAATAACGATTAAAGAAAGATTAAAGTTAATCTTTACTTAAAGAGCAGCATTTGAGGGACACTTTGTGACGTAAATTGTCTTTATTCTGAGATACGAGTGATGTTGAAGTTGACGAGAAGAGCAAGGGGACACTTTGTGACGTTTATTGAAATCAGCGTGCATCTAATTAAGGTCAAACATGGACATATCTCCAACAATGTTGGTTATCCAATTTGGTCTCCTAGCCCAAAGCCAGAGTTATGACTTTTTCTGATGCCAGTGTTTCTGGTTGGAGTGGCTTTGCTGTTCAGATTAGGTAACAAGCAGCTGTGGTGAGCCGAAGAGAGTTCAGGGAACTGAGGGCCACCAATCTTGTCTTGCAGTCATTTGGGCCTCGGCTGCAAGGCAAGAAGTTCTTCATAGGAATGACAACATGAACGCTGAGATCATTCTCTCAGTGGGAAGTCGCAAAGCAGAATTCCACAAGGAAGCTGTGGGCATTTAAAAAATTTTCAGAGCTTTTGATATCCGCCTTACTGTGGAATGGATTAGCAGAGAGTTTAACAATGTTGCGAACAAGTTGTCACGGATTGACTGTAATGATTACATGGTTGATCCTGCTTGCTTTGCCCGTGTGGAGTCCATTTTTGGCCCCCACAACATCGATCGATTTGCTAGTTCAAAAACCAAGCAGTTTGATAGATTCTGTAGTAGATTTCTCAACCCCGGCTGTGAGGCCGTAGATGCCTTCACTGTCTCATGGGCAGAAGATTGCAATTGGCTATTTCCTCCGCCGTACCTGATTCCCCGTGTGTTGCGTAACATGACAGATAGCAGGGGGACGGAACGCTCTTGGTATCAGAATGGGAGTCTGCGCTTTGTTGGCCTTTAATAATTACCAGGCATGGTAGTTGAAAGGAGTTTGTGGTAGCCGTGGTATGTATCCCACATTATAAAGGATGTTTATCTCAGGGGCAGCAGCAAGCGGTGTGTTATTCCAGCCTTTGGCTTGCTAGCATTAAAACTTTGTTTTTGTGAAGCACACGTTGTCTGGAAAAGAGAAGAAAGGATAGTAAGGGCAGATATCAATAGGAAGATGTCATGTTATGTGACAGGAGGCTTGTTTTATGTGGTATTGCTGTTTTTTGCTGTTATGGCTTTATATCGTGTTGAATCTATAGGGAAGCTGTCATGGCTTGACGTATGTATGATTTTGGTGCCGTCATGACATGTAGTGGGATGTGGCTAGACCTCCAAACCGCAAAGAGCCACTATCTGCTGCCCAGGAGCACAGAATCACCAGTCGCCTTGAGAAAAGTCCAACTGACCGCTTTGTTCTTCCTCGGTTTCCTTGGTTTTCTTCGGTGGGATGACCTCCGTCAGTTGTCAGTACGTGATTTTCAATGAATAATAAAGCAGCTACTATTTTCAAAACGATGGAATTACCTGGTGATAAATAACCTCGTCTAGGCGAGTGAATTTTTGACTTTGCAGAAACAATGGTTAACCTCGAGAGTTCGGTGATTGTGATCTTTGTGTTGAATTCGCACATTTCTTGTCAAACTTTCTGACACTTGAAAGAAATAAAAAAGAAAGAAAAGCTAACAATAACAAAAACCAGATGTCTTGCCATCCTTTTGATACAGATGTATCCTTTGTTTCACGAGTTGTTAGTAAACACGCAAGGTAACTTGATCACGGCATCCCTGAATTCGATGTCAATTTCGATTTTGTGATTTACTTCCGCAGCCAAAAGTACAATAGAAAAATTGAACGTAGCAAAAATCTCCCAATATGTTTTTCGTTGCTGGTAACTTTTTATCTTCTCGGTTCAAAATTTGTTGTTTTCATGTCGCAAATTTTGTTGCTTGATGGCAAAAATATTCTATTCTTGATCGACACTTCCTGAAAATTTCCTTCTGCTCTTCCTAAAAACTGTGTATCAATATTTATTTACTTTTGCATCCATATTTGTTTTGCACAAGGAATGCTAACAAAATCTGTACCTTGTTTAGTTGGCATTTTTGAGCGGTCACATGTTTCTGACAGCAAGCTGTATATTTTAAGGTCTCCCATCCAGATACTTACCCAACCGGATAGGGCTTAACTTCAGAAAAATTTTGTCTTGGAAAGCTGTCAGACGCTCAGAGTACACGCTTAAACTTGTGGTGCAAAGAAGTTGTAAGGGAACTTGAAAACGATCAACATGTCAGCCTCGAAGCCAACGTTTCTCGATTCCCTTTCATTATCTTCAATCTCTCTGAGCTTAGTATTTTACTAGTAACCCATGTCTTCTCACGGGGCTATTTACCTAAGACATCTACCATGGCACTATAATGATAAACGGTACCAAAACCATATCGTGTAGTATTAGAGCTATATAGTACGCAAAGGCAACGTGAATCTCTGGGCAAACAAAACGCAGTTCAGTTGACTGTTACGGAATAAAGCGCTGTGTTACCGTACTATCACACGTAAGCAATGCGTGCCTTTTTTTTTTTTTTTTTTTTAAAGGATGTTTATCACATTCCAGTCAGTTTAATAAATAGTGTCCATGATTTTTTTTTTTTCATTAAGGTCTGTTATGATGTATTTATTACGTTTTTGTTGCGTTCATAACGGTCAGGCTGCATGGTCGGCTTGCTTGGCTCCCAATTGTGTGTGAGAAACAACATTCTTATGTAGTGTTCAGTTGCGTTACTATTTTTTCGTGACATCACTCGATTTCACTGTTTTTTTTTTTTGTTTGTTTGTTTGTTTGCGGTTAAAAGGGGTGTTGTGTTTCACTTTTTGGCACGCCCTTTTATTAGGCCCCGTTTATATGGAGGAAAGTTGACCCGGGTGGAAGGGTCACCCGCCTACCCGAGCTACACTGGGTGAGATAGACACTGGGCGAGCCAACTTTTCATACATTTCCTTACAAAACGCGACGAACCGTTTACATGAGAAAGGAAAGTTGGCTAGGCTAGAAGGGTGACCCGCCTGGCCGGGTCACCTTTTTTTCGACGGTAGGGCTAACCTCGTAGCCGGGACAACTTTTCTTCATATAAACACTTTGGCTCGGTCAGCCGCGACGACTCCACGGAAATTGAAGCCCGTGTTTTGTCTTTAAAACGAACGTTGTGGCTTAAATTGCTATCAAATATATTAAATCTAAGTCAACAGTGACCGATGAGAGTGATTTAAAAAATAGAAATCCAGATAAAAAAGGGATATTGCAATTATGAATAATTTAGAAGGGTTAACTTTGACTCGGTCAACCGGGACAACATTACTCACGTAAACGGTTGGGAGAAGTTGGCCCCGCAAGGCGCGTGACCCTTCTACCCAGTCGTTTTTGGCTCGTGGAATTGTGTGCAAGTTGTGTTTGGTTTCATTCTTTTCAAGCCATCGGTGCAGTGGAATTGATATGTGAGTGATCCTTTTCTTTGGTTTATCTTTATGTTCAATTCATGGCACTCTCTTAAGTTAGTTGTATACCATTCCCTCAGATCGATTTGGTATTGATTTGGTTATATTTGTCGCCTTAGTTTTATTGATGTCGGTTGTCGGTTAAATTAAGCTTAAGCTTGAAGTAGTCTATTCTCGTTTTGCGTGTTTTCTTTCCCGTTTATGAAGCGGGTTTCGATCTTAAGTTTCTAAATCGTTGATCAGTACAGTGTTTACGTTAAGTATGTATTTGTATTATTTTCAGTTTACTAGTCGATACCAATAAATATATGGAATATTCATTCCTGATTAAGGTACATATACACTGCGGAAAGCAAAAAGCTCCCATTTAGTCAGTCTCGCAAACAGAAAGTACGATGGTTCTACCACAAATGTGGGAGAGAATTTGGGAACAATGAGGTATTCTGCCGTAAGCAGGAAAGTGTGTTGTACAATTCCAAAGACAAGAGATCCAATTATTAAAATCAAAATTACTTTGAGAGACGATTCCATTATGAGATCATTATTCACCTTCTGCTAGAATAACATGGGATTTCTGTGAACTTTAGAACTTTGAACAGAAGGCTAAGTCAGTATATGTGCGTTGCGAAGCAGAAACCGCCAAGTTCATTCAGAGCACTCTAAGGCCTACTCTGGGACCATAAGGTAATTCCCTTGAAATTGTTCTACTACCAAACTTTTTTGGAAACTTGGCATAATTAACATTCATGATATGAACATTAAAAAAATGCAATAAAAAAATGGGGTCACCGTGCTTGTTTACGCGTCAGCAGGCTCTTAATATGGGGTATTTTTACTGTTTTCGCGTTAAAAATTCGAATCACCTTCATACAGAATTGGTTACTTCAAAGACACAAAATTTTATTTTGAAAATAAAGCTTCTTTTATTTACATAAGCAGTAATGCTTCATTTACGCCGACTTTGATTCCCTGTTTGTGGGAATATTGCACTTTTTGGGACAGTTCCGTGGTTAGCTTGAAGTCCTCGCCTTGGGTAAAATACACCCAGTACGGAACTGTTTTCCAAAAAAAATTCATGTTCTACTATCAAACTTTTTTTCTTCTTCAAATATGTTCTTTATTAGACTGTTCTTAGCAAATGCCTGAAAAAAAGTGGGGGTTACCGTGCTCGTTTGAGAGAAAAGGAGCATTTCTTTCGCTATCGGGTTTAGTTTGAGCGAAATCTCTTACGTTTCGTATGCGCACGTGCTCACGTGCGCGCGCTAATGATGCAAAAATCGTGCGCAGTAGGGATGTGCAATGCAATACTAAGGAATTACCTTAAACCGCTCTAAGTCGCCTTAAGTCGCCTTTTAAAGTCGCCCCAAGTCGCCTTAATTCCATGAACACAACACGCCTTAAAGGGTGGGGCAGGGGGTTGCCTCCCGATACCCATTTGAAACGTGCTGATGAGCCTTGCGAACCCCTGCGTAACACATAGGAGAGGCCAGAACACACAAGAGGACATGCAGCGAGGATGCATGTAAGTGTTTGCAGCAATCATGTAAG
>OX421446.1:44697108-44707108 GCA_949126865.1 Montipora capitata | reverse complement strand
ATTTGGGTTAAGCCTGCAATCCAATCGAAAAACCAGTACCCAGTCAGCGGTCAACTTCAAAAAAACAGCTGACCTCGGTGAGCTCTAAGCTTTAGCCCGCGACATAGTCACGTGATACTGGTCAGTGGATACCTTGTTTTGACAGGTGTCAATTGATCAGAACATGGATGTCCAATATCAAAGATGTATGCTCTAAACTAGTATGATACTGGTCACATTGGCTACATGGATGGGTGGACGTACGTACGGACGTACCTACGTACGTACGTACGGACGATTGATGACGTCATGGCTATAAAACCAAAATTTCTCGCATCGATGGGTTACCATATTTTCTTAACTATGGTGCTCCGCGGAGCTCCGCTATAAGAACCCCGGTCGTAGATGTCATTGGTCAGCTTATTCGTGATGTTATTGGTCGACTGTCAGTTGAGCCTAGATGTAATTCGCTATGAAGACAGTGATTGGTGCATTTCATTTCTAAGGCCTGTACGTGTATCGTCGTGGAATACGTCGGGCAGTACTGTAATAGAGTAAATCAGAGTGTTGTCGTCGGTAAGACGTTTGTCAGGTGCGGGAAGTTGAAGGCATCGGTCTATTGGTGTCTGTTATTAGATTGCATAGTAGAATAGCTTCTACTATACAATCGGCTTCTCTTACAGACGACAACCTCACCAAAGACGAACGACAAGCACAGAAACGATCGACTTAGGTACATCGACGACATTGTGATACTTCCCGCCGCCAAAGGACGAGTGACTAGTGTTATGGAGAAGAGAGACTATCATGACAACATGGACGAACTTGTTAACAACAAACAGACTTACGAGGAACTTAAACAACACCCGACTCCAGCACTTCAACAAAAACTCAACAGTAAACTACTTCAACCGTTAAGAAAGCAGTGCTTTCAGTAAGTTCCGCAGTAGCTAGGTGGCTGGGAAAGTAAAGTAGACGGCTGTGGAATCCCGAGCGCCGAAGGCGTGAGCCTCTATGGGGTTCTGGGGGCGTGCTCCAACAGGAAATTTTGAAATTTACAAGTTGGAAATGCCATTTTCAGTATTTTCCAAAAGGCGTTTCCCTCTAACAGGCCATGTAAATTAGGCAATAAAACACTACAATTACAGTCATTTTTGAAAGAAATTGTTGGTTTATTAGTATTTAAATACATTATTGGCAGAATCTCATGCAAATTGAGTACTAAACCCTAAATACGCGATGTACGCGGTTTTCGTTATGTTTGCTTGAATACTGTTACGAGGATCAGAGTTGTTTTTAGTTTATCTGTCATGCAATTCCAGACTTTTCTAGAATTATCTTACAATCTGTAATATTCCAGAAATTTCTTTGATTTGACTCAGCAGTTTCCACAAATAGTACACCCTGTAATAGGCTATAAATAGCAACAGAACATTCTAGATGCTTAGAGTAAAAGTATAAAAGCAGGCTTGTAAATAACGGAAAAAACTCTTTGCCCGAGGGCTTACCCTCGTGGCCAGCTGTGATTGATGGATGCGATAACTGTGATGAAGCTAGAACCAACTGCGATAACTATGGTGAAGTGATAACCTTTGACCTTGCGATATACGGAGAGAAGAAAGAGAAGAAAGAGACGATAGCTGAAAAGGAAAGAAGATAAAGAGTTTAGAGTTTATTATGAAGTCCTTCGTGAGAGTTTGTGTACACAAAGAATCCAGTGAATCAAGGTCAAGAATTGTTTACAGTCAGTGGAACTTGGAGTTCGAAGTTAATCGGGGTCAATACCTGAATGATCATGAAAGACAGTAAGCCCGCTTTGCTTTACGAACTGCTAAACGTAATCTTTAACCGAAGTAATTGTAACAGTGTAAAACTAATTAAATAATAGTAAAAAAAGGTAACTGCTTGTTGTCACACTTTTGTTCCGTGCCTTATATCGTACTCGGGAGTTATTTTCATTCATGTCTTCTTTGCGGACATTTCTTGGTTATTCCTGCACGTAATACGTACACAATTTTATTTTCTTGAGAAAAAAAAACCTCCATAATTCGGAAATTAGTGAAGAAAGCAAAGCGAATTTATTTTCGTGATAGAGAAGGGCGGAAAAACACCTACACAGCAAAACCTTTCAAATGGTCGTGCGAAGTACGCGGCGGGTTGGACCGAGGTACCCGGCGGTCTCTCGCCGGTACCCGCCTTCTATTGAAGCCCCTGCAGAAGTCTGAGAAAGCTGACGCGATCGACATCCGACGTTACAACAGACTGAGATGCTAAGTATCGCAACCACGTAAACTCTACGGCCTACACAAGCTATACAAACCTAACGTACCTGCGCGTCCCAACAACAAAAAACAGGGTTGGTTTTAACGCTAATATAGCTTATGGGGCCGTGCAAAAATGTTAATAGGATAATTAAAAAATAATAATAATAAAAATACAATAAGGATATAAATAGTTCCATAGCCTCTCATTTTCTGGTTCGCCAACTTACAAGCTGTCGAAATATCTCACTACTTCGCTACTGAAACCTCTGACTGACGAATCCCGACACAAACTACAGTCCACTGAAAACTTTATTAACGCCATCTTGACACTACAAGTACCTGACGACCACAAGCTGATGTCTTTTGCTGTGAAATCACTGTTCAACGATGAAATGATATATGAAATAAATCACATATTGAAGCTCGGATATGAAATCAAGTAAAGCTATTATCCTCGCAGTTATGAACTGGCAATTGCGTAGAGAAGTCTGAAAAATTCAGGACTTCAATGGGGTTTGCACCTGTGACCTGGCGATACCGGTGCGACGCTCTAACCAACTGAGCTAAGGAAGCCACTGACGTGGAGAGCTGGTCATTTGTGGGTTCTAATGCAATTGCGTTAATAACTGCGAGGATCATAGCTTTACTTGAAATCACCGTTCAACAGTATTCCACTTCAATTGGCTCTCGACTGCACTGAAACCGCCATCAACAACTCCACTTTAAAATTGCCACTACCTACCAACGACTTTATGGTCTTACTGAACCTCTGCCTTACGTCTACCTACTTTCAGTACAAAGGTCAGCACTACAAACAGTTACACGGAACAGCTATGGGTTCACCTGGGTTTCCATTGTTGTTGCCGAAATCGTCATGCAAGACATGGAGGAACAAGCCTTGGCAAGTTACAAACGAACAATACAACTCTGGTTACGTTACATCGACGACACTTTTACCGCTCTACACAAAGAAATCGACGATTTTCACGTACATCTTAACAGACAAAACGCCCACATTCAGTTTACCAAGGAGAGTGAGGATAGTGGTAAGATTCCTTTTCTAGACTGCTTGGTTACCCGTGACAACAACAGACTACGGACAACGGTTTACAGTAAATCCAAAGGCACTGGCAGACTCCTTGACGAATCATCTTACAACCCTACTTCACACAAGATTACAACAATACGGACCTTAACGACACTCGCACTACTGGTTTGTGACTCACACGACAGCTTAGCAGACGAGCATAAGTACTTGTAAGTACTTATGCTCGTCTGGTAAGCTGTCGTGTCTAAAAACAACGTTTTCAGTAAGAACTACAACTGCGACTTCGTTACACGCAACACCTACCACACATCACCTAACGCTACAACACTAACCTGACACCTGCCACTACAATGACTATACCCTACATGTAAATTAAAGGAATCTCTGAGACTCTCGAGAGGATCCTACAGCCTTACACTAAGCACAGACAAGGATAAGTTTATAAGATCAAATGCTGCGACTGCCAGGCCACTTTTATCGGTGAGACCGGCAGAAATTTGAACACTAGACTGACTGAACACAGACGAGCGACGAGGAACGGTGACATCAACAATAACTTTGCTGAACACCATTTACACCCTGTGACAAACCACTGGATCGACTAGTGGGCCTCTGCTGAATATGTTACCTACAGTACTAACTACTACCAACGAATCGTACTGAAAGCTGGTTTACTAACAGAGAATGTTCAGACACGAATAAACCGATGCCTTCAACTTCCCGCACCCTGCAAACGACTTATCGACGACATCAACAGACAAACAACACACTGATTTACTCTGTTACAGGCTGCCCGACGTATTGTACGATACATGTACAGACCTTAGACCGATAGACGAATCGAATTGCACCAATCACTGTTTACTCTTCACAGCAGTCAATGTCACCTCAAACAGTCCTTCTCGGGACTACACTCACTCGAACGATCGTATGTTACTGAATTATACTAAAAAATTATTTGTGATTTCAAAATATATTTTTTTTGTATTTCACAGTGATTCTTGGATTGCAAACTACTTTAAAATTTGGAGAAAAAAATATTTGTGGACCCACTAATTTTTTAATAAGATTTTGAAAAACTCTTCAACACATTTGCCTAAAAAATTGTGATTTTGCATTTCTTTTTTTTTTTTTTGGATTTGACAAATATTTTGCGACTTTTTATAAGCGAGTTCAGAGTTTCAAAAAACGTGAGCGCGTCGGGATAAAAGCAAGCTTATACAAGAAAAAAAAAAGACAAAGAAAAAGATTTCTAATGCAAATTCTCGCAGCTATTTACCAGAACAAAAAAGATATATATATGCTTGTTTTTATCCCGACGCGCACATTCGTTTCTTGAAACTCTGAACTGGCTTATAACGGACAAGTGTTGATGTGTGATTACTTTCCTGTTAAAGGTCACAAATAGAGCTTACCTTTGATCCCTGCCGTATGTATGCAGGAAGAAACATATTTTCACCACCATCGCCTTTTGGCATTCTTGAATGAAAAGAGTCGTATATGAGCAAAAAAGCTATACTGTTAACCGGGCGGGACAGAAAGGCTGTCCAATAGCCCAGGGTTAGTGGAATGACATTTCGGGCTTGCGCTTTCCTATTGCGGGTTGCCCAACGAACAAGCATCAATTGAACACGAATGTGGCGTTGTTGGTTGCCTTTTTCTGATGCCAAACTTCTGACATAAGAGTTTAGCAGACCGTTTGACAGAAAAAGTGAAACAACACAAATCTGCAACCCCACCCCCCCCCCCCCCCAAATATTCTTAGTCGACCATAGCCAATATAGCAAAGACCGAACTCGCCCTGAACTTCCAGCTTAGGTTCGGCCAAACTTAGGAATTTAGATATTTAGACAAGGAAAATGCTTTGGACAGGAAGCAGGAAAACGCTGGCGAGCTCTCAAAGTCCGCGATTTGAGGTTTAATGTTTTTTTTTTCTATAATTATTTTTTTCATTGGAAACAAACATTACTTCTGGACCCATGTCCCTGACTTGAGTTTATCTGATATTGAAAACTTGTAGGTGTTTGTTCATTTGAGTGTATATTGTATAATAAAGGGTGGACGGAAATCAAAGGGAATTAGTTTATCGAAGATACATGTAAAAGGTAAGGTAAAGTCTGCTTACGAGCCCAGAGGCCCATTAGGCCGGAGCTTACCCCGGTTTCTGTAGCATGAAGCGACTAGGAGTACGTCTACTCCCCCTGGGATGGGATGCTAGTCCATCGCAGGGCTACCCCCAGCATTAAATTCGCCAGTACCCATTTATACACCTGGGTGGGGAGAGGCACCGTGAGAGTAAAGTGTTTTGCCTAAGAACACAACACAATGTCCCCGGCCAGGGCACGAACCCGGACCACTCGCTCCGAAGTCAGGCGCACTTACCATGAGGCCATCGCGCCTCCCAGAAAGACACATGTACCTGTTATTAATTAATACCATTATTTTTTGCATACTGAATTGATTCAATTATCGATCTCATAAATAAAAAACAAATTGGGGCTAGCTCCTCATTAGCCTGATTCTCAGACGTCCGAGGTCGTTCGCGGCCACTTCGCTTCCCCTCTCTCCCTCTCCCGTCTGATATACTCTGTGCGAGGTCGTGTTCATGACGACAGTTTCGATGGTTCGATATACAGCAGTAAGGCATTCGGGTGTTCCTGTAGTTGTGCGGGCATTTCCAGCATGTGTCAACATTGGGAGGAATTTCTTCTCACCTGCAAGCTTAAGTCAACATGGCACATCTCAGCAGCTACCACCGGACAAACTTGAAGCAGCAAATAGGGAAACATTGTCCAAAAGCAATTTAGATGAACGGCCTTTTGTACAGGTGTGGACAATTTCTATATCGAAGGCCCCTTTTGCGTTTTGTAAGTTTAATAATATATCCGTAACATTCGATCATGGCTTGTTTTGCTCGAAAATGAATAACAAAAAGGTACATTTTTGTTTGACATATACAAGTGGATTCGAAACGTTCCTCCTTAAGTATCATTGTAGTAAACCGTATTTATTGATGTATTTGGCTTTTAAGTGTGAATACATAATGAATTTGTGAAAAACAAAACTATTTACACAGAGTATTTCAACAAATACTTTTCATACAAAGGTAACCTTGAACAATCCCGGGTGTGCAGGGGAATTCAAGGCAACGTTGGGTGAATATCTTCAGACCCTTGGAAAAGTCTTAGCAAGACGAGGTACTTATAAACAGATTGCAGATGCTGCATTTCGTTGCCCTTCAATGAAAACCTACGTAATAACAAACACCTTGCAAGCTCCGGGCAAAGAATGCAATGACTTGTGCTCTAAAAAAAACCCATCTCTGCCACGTAAGAGTGGACCAGATGAAATTGAGAACTTTTCCTCTCAGTACCAGAAACAAACGTTTTGAGAGTTTCGAACTGTTGAGAGAACAGTTTTTCCACGCCAAAAACTTGGCAAGCCTTTCGCACAGCCGACTCGAAACCTTCCACATCTTCCGCCATTTTAACTGACATTCCATACATTCCACACTTCGGGGAATATGAAACATCCGCTCTGATTGGCAGAAATTAATAATAGCTTTGACCTCATGAACACAACCTCGCACAGAGTATATCAGACGGGAGAGGGAGAGAGGGGAATCGAAGTGGCCGCGAACGACCTCGGACGTCTGAGAATCAGGCTAGCTCCTCATAGACTTGGGCTAGTAAGCTGAAATTACAGGTAGCCCGAAAGGTAAGCTGGCTTGGAATTTCGTCTCACCCTGGTACAGTGCATATATTTAGAGACAAAAGTTATTAGTTTTGCTAAATTAGGCACAATAATGGTGCAATAATGTGTACAATAATGTGGTAACACATCAGCTCGTTCAATATCAGATAAACTCAAGTCAGGGACATGGGTCCAGAAATACAATACATTCCCCAGATGTCAAAATTAATAGATGGTAACACATGGAGATTCAACAGAAATCAGCACAACTAAGCAATAAAGTGAAAATGTGGCTCAGCCAGGAATTGAACCTGGGTCTCCAGATTTCTGGTCGGATGCCTTAGCCACTCAGCCACTGAACCAACCACACTGGGAACACATATTACTGTACAACACATACACAGTTTTGGCCTTCGGAGACAATTTCACACATTCTCTGCAATCAGGATCACGTCACTACTCCCCGGTTGATTGGTGATGCACGGCCATATCCCCCAGGAAATTATAAAGCGTATTCCAGTTGGGAGCGCACAAAGGCTAAATATAACGATCTGAAGGTAGGTATAAATTCATAGCTTCTACTGTTTAGTGTGCGTCTTATAAAGCCCAACATCTTATTGGCTTTACTCACTTGACTGTAAACGTGCTCTTTGAAGCGGGCATCACTAGTAATCATAATTCCAAGGTCTTTTTGGCTTTGTACTTGTTTCATTTTTTTTTTCGTATTGCTCCAGTTTACATAGCAAGTGAGGATGAGACACGGAGTCAAATGCTTTCGTGAAGTCAAGAAAAGCAATATCGGTTTGTTTCCCTTGGTCAGTTGCTTTAGTTATAAGATGAACCGTGTCCAATAACTGAGTAATCGTTGACCGTCCCTGAACAAAACCATGCTGGAGATGATATATTTTGTCAGCAATAAACTCAAAAATTTGATTAAACACACAGCATTCAGCTATCTTCGACACGAGGCTCAGTAAAGAGATCGGCCTGTAATTTTTTACATCATCTTTTTGGCCTTTTTTAAAGGTGGGAACAATATTGGCACGCTTCCATTCCTTGGAGATTTGACCAGTTCATAAAGACAGGTTGATTAATCCGGTGAGTGCAGGCGCTATTTCAGATGCACATTCCTTTAGAAGTCTCCCAGGGATCTGATCCGGTCCACAGGCTTTGTTTGGGTCAATAGCTCTCAAGGCTTTTGTCACCTCATCAATACTTGCTTGGATTGAATAGAGCTCATTACCATTGTTTGCAGTAATTGAACTAGACTTAAGAAAAACAGAGGCGAAGAAATGATTGCATAAATCAGCCTTGGCTTTAGGGGTAGAGGCTTTAAGATTGCCCAATTTAACATCCTTAGGTGTCCTGGGTGCCTTCGTTTTAGCTCCATAAAATGACCAGAACCTTTCGGATTGTCATGAAGGTCACATTGCATGTTAACAAGGAAATCCCGATATTTTATTTTAGTGGCAGTTTTTATTTGTTTCCGCAATGATTTACACGCATTCCAGTGTGTTGATGAATTATATTTTTTAGCCTTCTTCCATAATCCCTTACCAAAGAAAAACTATGGGAATCATATGGCAAACCTTGGGCCATATATGGCCCATATATGGGAATGGTATGGAAAGGTAGAGTGGTGGTATGGAGCTGATATGGGACCTTATTTTGGCAAACTTTAAGCTATGGGAAACATATGGAAAGAAAAGCTGATGTTCTTCATTGTATGGAAGATCTATGGGAGTGCATTCCCCATAGATTTCCCATAGCATTGACATGTTGGTTTGCTCTAAAATTTGTTTGGAAAAAGTATGGGAAGTCTTTTTATCACTGTCCCATAGATTACCCATACCAGCAGCCTTTACTTTTTTTAGCTCCATAGGATTTCCATATCACTAATTAATATGGGAATATTATGGGCAAAAAAAAAAAAGGAAATTCGTCTTCCATGAAGTTTCCATGTGCTTGGCTTGCAGAAATTTTGTTTTGAGCCATGCAAATATTTACGTGTTATTAATCACTTGTCAACAATCTGACACTGATAAATAACATATAGAAATTTCAAAGGACCTGCATACATTCTTTAATGACGAAAAACTACACATCATTAAAGGATTAAAACGTGAGAGCACCGAGCTTTAAAAAGTAAATTTTCGTTGCTTTTAACAAAGAGTACACAGAAGTATTAAATGTAATAAGATTACTTTAATTTATTGTTATTGATTCTGAAGGCTACATAAACACTTTTTTAGTTCCCTTTTAAGACCATACCTTATATGCCTCACATCATGCAACTGAATAAATTTGTGGAAAATTAACATAATTGTTGATTAACAATAATAATTGTTATTGTCTTTATTAATCTCAACCTACACCTGCACATGGAATATTATCAGTGGTAGAGTAATTTTACTTAAACCATGAAATAACAGGCTAGGATGCACTATTTTTGTTCTATAGTGTTTCATTGTCAATTTGTTACCTTCAGTCTCTCTCAATATGATTTGGAAAAAGAGCTGCGTAACCTAAATCATAGTCTGACAATTTCATATAAACACACACATCAATGATGTCTTCAAGAGGAACAACAGTGAATCTGTTTCTGTTTGGTTGGTGGAGACAGACAATGTGGCTGACAGGGCTCCCCAAAATCACGTGCGATTTACAGACTTGCTTACTAGACACTGCCAGTGAAGAAAGCACTGCCCCACAAACCATTTTTACATCATCTCTGACCACAAAGAACATAACAGATGCTCTCTTCCTTCTGGTAAGTGATTGTGTAGTTATTTCTCCTGGTAACTCTTTTGTATGCCTTGGAGTGCAAAACTGCTTCTCCAATTTGGAGCCTTGTGAAAAATGTTATGTCAGAAAGTGATTCCACTCCCAGAATTCTAATAAGGTCATCCTCATAGCCTGCATTGGTAGATCTGCCTTTAGTCAGTGCACCAACTGTGTAGAAGTCCTCTTTAGAAAACTTGCCAAGAGTAAGAATATAAATATGTGTTCTGCAGAA
>OX421446.1:44672108-44689608 GCA_949126865.1 Montipora capitata | reverse complement strand
TGGAGCATGGTTTATCTGCAATAAGAATGAGTCGTTTATAATTTCACAAAATAGAGTGCTGATATTGTCAAAGCAAGGAACTATTTGATAATCCCAATTAATATCAGGTAAATTAAAGTCACCACAGAGATAGATGGGTGTTGAATCCCCTTCTACTTTTGAGAGAAGCCTCTTAAGCTCCAACAGATATTCACTTTTGGTTGACGGAGGACGATAAAAGCCACAAAGAATAAACTTGTTACCCCTGTCAGGACAAACCTCAACGACTACCAATTCGCAATTGCTCTCCAGATCGATACGCCGAACAGCATTAATGTCATTTTTAACCGCAAGGAGAACACCTCCTCCTCTTCGATCGCTTCTATCACGATGATGCATGTCGTAGCACGAAGGTAGTATCTTGTGGTCCAATATGGCGGAGGTAAGCCAAGTTTCGGTGAGTATCAATAAGTCGACGTTCTCAGCGTAGATTGAGGTTTGAAAATCAACTAGTTTGGTTCTGAGGCTACGAGCATTTAGTAAATTCACAGATAGCGTAGATTGTTGCTTGTTTTTGATGTTTTGAGGTCCTGGCAGTGGATGAATGTCACCACATCGAACGAGTAATGCGAAGCTTGCATTGAAAGTGGCTGTAGAATTTGCGTAAAATGCCAGTCTTCTCCTTCAATATCTCATCTGAGAAATCTAAGTAAAACTATATGCTTCATTACGAACACGTAGTTGTTGACTACGGTAATGTACATTTTTGATGTGTGTGTCTTTGTTCTCGAAATTGCTTTCAAACTTGTTCCCAGCTTTTTTATCCCTAAATTGTTTATGTTCCCTAAGATATTTTGTCATTGTTCCCCTGTTCCCCAGTTCAAATTAGCCATGTCCCCTAGTTCCTCAAAACCCCTGGGAGGGACTCATTTATGTGTATATGTCTCTTTTTTAACCATCATACCCCCTTTTTAACTACCATATCCCTGTAATACTGCTGCACCGTACCTGCATGCATTAATGTTCTGTTGGAAGCCTGGTTTTGACGGTGTACGAGCCTGGACAAGAATAATCTCTAAATCAGGCAAACCCTCTGGTTTTTGCATACAAATTGGATTGGTTTGGAGCTGTAATAGGAAATCTCGTTCATAAGTAAGCCTTGTTCCGTCTGGTCGTGGATCCGAAACCCCTTCAATTTCTGGAGACCAGGATTCTGTTAAGTAAAACAATACGTGATAGTAATAGGACTGAGTGGAGTACACTTCAGGGAGTAATCGGGCGAGTAAATTCAGAGTGCGATGCCGATTCTAAATTACGAGCACGATTACTCCTGAATTGTACGACACGACTTCCTATTACTAATTGATAGTAACTATCACTAAAATCTTTGAATACCCATTTGGGTGAAAAAGTTAAAATTCTATTCAATCTGTTTTGCAAACAGTAGGAAAACAGCACGAAAAACCCTATCCAAGTGCATGTGATTGACACGCGAATGGTGTAGGCGTCATATTACAGGTATCCAATTTGGAGTTGTTCAAATTGGATACCAACGTGATCGCGCATCAATTACACAACAAATAGGCGCGCACAGAACCAATCAGATTCCAGAATTTTGTAATAGTTACGATGAAATGTGAAACGATATAGTTTTCATTCCATATCAGTTTATGTATTTCATTGTGATAACACAAATCAGCTCTATACTCTCTTTTAAAGTTTATGATACATGTACATTAAATTATAATTATAATCTTTTTGAGAAAACCTAAATACCATTGATATTAGAATATATGAAATTTCTCCCATATATTTGAACTGCAGAATACACGAGCTAAAGTAAGGAAGATCGGTGTAGTCAGGTGAGCAACTTGAGCACATGCACGTAAGCTTGAAATCAAGGCTTGAAGGGGTCGAGTACTGTTCAAGCCTGGATTTTATCACGCTTGCTTGCAACTGCTTACAAGTTGTACATGAAATGTGTAGGTTGCTTACATGTACTTAACTGAGATAATTTTCCTAATTTTTAATTTCTAAATACCACTATAAGCTTCACTCTAAGACAAAGGTAAAGTAAAGGATAAAGTCTTACATCCCAGCATAAAATCATCATGAAATATGAACAAACTGAATTCAAGATGAACTGCTGGAAAGCTTCTTGATACAGGTTGTTACTCTACTCAAACCAGTGCTAATCTTACACTCCACAAGGAAAGTCAGTTTTATCTACTTTAATTCGTGCAAAACTAATCCAAAACATCAACACATTTTCTCTCGTTTTTTCACACACGGGATTCTCTCATCCCATAATAGTCTCTATTGAGCTTGGCCCAGTCTCTCGCGTCCTACCCGTTACGCACTCCCCCTCCAACAAAAAAATGTCGTCCCGACATTTACATGAGTGATGCTAACTTACTAACAATAACAACTGCGGTACAAAAAGTCTAAGTCTGTGTTGCCCTAGTTGCCGCTGTAGAGATACTGAGCTGTCCTAGACAGCGTTCGCTTTCAAAACCTGCTTGTACGCCATCGGTCTGAGCTGTACATGGTACACGATTCCTACAATTTATGCATCCTTTTAGAAATTAGTTCAGTCCCCTTGTCTCAGCAATGAAATCCTCCTAGTCTAGGCCGTCATACCAAGTCCTTTACAAGCGCGATGCGAGTGTTAACCCACGGTTGGCTATCAGCAAGGTGCGCCTAATACTGCCTTATCCATACAGGCTGTGGTACTAAATGCGGTAACTGCGACTGGTACAGTGGGTACCATTGGATTTGTGGGTTCCAACTGGGTAATACCCATCCGGCCAAGCCGGGTGGCGACATCACCTGCGGGGCTTGGATTCTGTCTACCACAGGATTGAGACGCTGATATTCCGGTATCCCAATTGATTGTAAGTAAACGTCAGGGGTGGTCTTCTGTCTCTCCTTGGCCGTGTGCTATCCTCTGGGTGTTCCTCAGTGTCCGAGTCTGCATTTTCCGGAGCAGTGTTCCCTGTTTCGGGTAGACTGGCGTATTCTGCTGCCTGTGGGCCAGCGTCCACACTCGGTTCAACCTGGGTCTCGGCGAAGGCATGTGACATGTCCTCAGAAGCCGCAAGATCACGCTGTTCCTCTATGTCGATAGGTGGAATGTCTATTTGACCTACAGGGCCAGGGTCATGGACAGCAGAAGGGTACGGAATGGGTATACCATAGTCATCGTCAGAACTTTCTCCGTTGTCGCTGGTGTGGGGAGGTATGGTGCGTGTAGGCTTGGACGTTTTGGGAGCCACCCTCTGGTGGGTCGGCAGATCCAAGGGCAAGCCATCACAAGGGAGAAGCAAATTACGGTGTAGGACTCTCTGTTTGCCACGACCATGCTCAGGCTTTACTCGATAAACAGGGCTGTCAGCCATACGTTCTTCAACAACATGTATTTGCTGTTCCCAATAAGCACGGAGTTTCCCAGGTCCTCCTCTTTCTGATAGATTTCTCACGAGGACACGGTCACCAGGGCATAAAACGGCGCTTGAAGCTGTCTTGTCATAACAGGCTTTACTTCTGATGGATGATTTCAAAATTTGTCGGGAGGCTAGGCAGTGCTGGAAATAACAGTCGGTCATCAGACATTGTCCGACCAAATTTTGAAAATGTCCGGCCAATTTCACATTATGATCGGACACGATGACCGAACATGTCACCAGCACATCTTGAGTTCTCTTCTTCAAGGTGTTGTCAGTCAATAAATTATGTCCGGTCCAATTTGTCAAATGTCCGACCAAAAGGAAGATTTGAAAGGACATATGTCCTCTGAATAAAGAAAAATTATTTCCAGCACTGCTAGGGCGTATGCTTCTTGCATATCTCTTTTCCACTTCTTCGAATAGTCCGGGTAATTGACCGACTGCTCTTCGTTGCCCAGATCAAACATCAGGTCAACTGGCAAGCGAGGAGAACGTCCAAACATTAGTTGAAATGGAGAAAAACCCGTGGACTCATGCCTTGTGCAATAGTAAGCGTGGATGAGTTTGTTCAAGGAGTCTTTCCAGTTGGTTTTCTTGTCCTCCGGTAAGGTTCTCAACATCGAGAGTAGGTTTCGGTTCATCCGCTCCACTTGGCCGTTACCTTTGGGGTGGTATGGTGTAGTCCGAGAGCTAGCCACTCCGCTCAATCGTTCAAGGTGGTGGAACAATTTGTTTTCGAACTCCCCACCCTGGTCGTGATGTATACGTGCCGGGAAACCAAATCTGGGGATAAACTCATTGTATATCTTCTCAGCAGCGGTACGGGCTGTCTTGTTGCGTGTCGCATAAGCTTGTGCATATCTAGTGAAACTAGACCCTCCGTGAGGGTACACTGGGTTGCCTGTGGTACGTGCAGCGTTCCAGGCAATTTTTTTCAAGTTGGGGTTTGTAGCCGATATAACGCGCGCTCTGATTGGCTAATTGTGACTGGCCCACGGGCCGATTACGGGCTTGCAAAAACAAAGCAAAAGGTAATTAAAAAACCATATAATAAACTACTTACTAACCGAGCTAGCTCGAGCCGTACTGGGGAATATTGGCCCTGTTTCAGTTGTCTGTAAATAAGTTATATGCTGTTGGAAAGCTTATTTTCTTAGCTTTAAAATGATGTATTTTTTTCCCCCAAACTTTAAATATTTTTTGACAAAAAAAAACATTTTTTGGCGATGGCTGATTTACTGAGGTTTTCTCGCCGTTGGGAAAGAAGGAAAAAGAGTTAGGCCGGTAGCCAGGTTTTTAACCTCAGAAAAGGATCTGTTTCATCATACGAACGTGTGAGGACCTGTGAGCCAAAGGGCCTCTGCTGGTATGACTTCTGGGTGACCCCTTAATAACTTCTTACTAACCGAGCTAGCTCGAGCCGTACTGGGGAATATTGGCCCTGGGTCGTTTTTGTACGGACCTCGTTGCGCTCGGTCCGTACTGCCACGACCTCGGGCCAATATTTCCCTGGCAGTACGGCCCTCGCGCTCGGTTAGTAAGAAGTTTTTTGTCAAAAAATATTTAAAGTTAGGGGAAAAAAATACATCATATTAAAGCTAAGAAAATAAGCTTTCCAACAGCATATAACTTATTTACAGACAACTGAAACATTTTATAAAAGCGAAAGTTGAACGAAAAATAACAGTAAAATATGTTTTCCAGGCAAAATTTGGTCATTTTAGCGTTGATTACGAATTTTTGGATGCAAAACTAAAATTTTATGCAATTTATCTGCTTTCTTGGACATAAATTCGACCGAAAACTGATGGGGCACGAATATTTTTAGATTTTTAGGAATAATAGATAACGTGGATTCAATGCGTAATGTGATAATGCGATAAAAGTGTCAAATTTGCGACCCATTGCTAACGGCAACGGAAGCAATCACATTACGAATAATTAACCTCTGTTGCCAAAAACCACCCAAATAACCGGTCAGTGTAAAACGCAGACTGCAGACCAGGGATAAAATGCAGACTGAGGGTAAAATGCAGACTGCAGACTGCGGGTTAATAAAATAATAATGAAAAAAGAGTTATAAGAGTGTTAGTAGCCATTTGTACTTTCACACTGAAACCCCAACACAGCTCCCATCGCTTTGGTTGCCCCACCGCATGTTTTAAATCCGGATTTTCATCGAACTCTGTAAGAATTGAAGCTGTTTGAATCCTTGTTGTTGTTGGAAAAAGGACAGTTTCGTTAAGTGAGTTGCTTTTAGGCAAAGAACTCACCACCCCGTAATTCAACTGTCCATTTTGCTGCACTGAACAAAGTAATCGAGTAATTACCCAATAACTCAATTTATTTTGACACGCATGGCTACAATACCAATTAACAAAGATAGAGATAATGTGGATTTTGCGACCATTTAACGTTTCAATTCAGTCGGCTTAAGCCAGTATGACTGAGGTGTAAAAATTTCTTATTAGGATCCTTTCATTCGCTTTCGTGTACGTTATGTTTATCCTTTAGTTCACAAGTTCGTTTGTTTTGCATCTGGAAGATGTAATTTTCAATTATAACCTCTCCCTAGGGGTTATCACGCATAGCTTAACCAATGAAATCCCCGCGTCCTAATTGCTCGGAATACATGAAATTCTTTGTGCATTTCGTTGCACCGAAAAAAGACAACCGAGATTATTCAGGTATTCGAAGTAATAATTGTTGGTTTTTCGATCGATTTCCCTCGATGTACCGGTGTGACAAATAATTTGGAACATTGCAATGCATCTGGAAGCGCAAAAACAAAGCACAGATGATTTCAACGCGTACGTTCGCATCCCCAAAAGGTGCAGCCACCTGCAGTCATGATAATGTGAGTTGTTGACAGATGTAAAACAGGATTGTCTTTCAAACAATCTTTATTTTATCTTTATGACTCGTCTTTTTATTATTAATATTTATTTTACCCTCAGTCTGCATTTTACCCCTGGTCTGCAGTCTGCAGTCTGCAGTCTGCATTTTACACTGACCGCCCAAATAACCGATTTTTCGACGGAAAATTCATCCCAGAGGATAAAACTATTCACTGGACATGTAATAAAGGTAAATATGTTCGACCGAAAGCGAAAACAAGCGAATATTTTGACGGAAAACACAATAATGTGCGATCAAAGGAACATGTGGTGAAGACACGCAATTGCGGCATCGCTTCGACAATAATCTTACCTTTTCAGCGATTTTAACGCTTGAAATTACCTTCAATCCACCTGGTCTAGTCTTTGAATTCACTATTATCGCTGCCCTGCGAATCTTCAGTGTTCTACATAACAGCACACTTGGTAAAAGACGGCTCGACGGGCGACAGATTGTTGTCGATGTTGTCGCCTGTCTTGTTCAGTATCCAATTGATTTGCCATTATTGAGCTTCATAAGGGTATATTTTGTTCAAAGATCCACTAAAACGCCATTCGCGCTACATGACTTTCGACGCCATTGCTGGTTAAGTTAATCGTTATGTGTTTACCAGAGAAATCTACGCATTTCCCACTACCCTCTCGAACCTAAGAAAATACGCACAGCAGGGCTCTATGCACAAAGACACCACTTAGCAGGGGAGTGACAGGCAAGACTTTTACCGACACGGAAAAAAATAAAATAAATAAAACGGAGAAATCTACCCATTTTCCGACTGGGATTGCCATACGGCAACCCAGTAATGATCAACAATCCACAATACATATTCATATCCACCCTGGCTCTTGTCCAGATGAAGGAAATCAATAGATACAAGCTCAAAGGGTGCTGATGTCACTACATTGTGCAAAGGTGCCTTGGTAGTCGTGTTTGGTTTCTTCTGTTTGATACATCGGCACTTGTGCTTCACAAACTGTTCAATATCATCATACATATGAGGCCAGTAAAATCGAGATCTCGCCAGATCAACTACTCGGTCCACTCCAAGGTGTCCCATCTCTACATGAAGTTCCTTTAGCACTAATGGTATGAACTGCTTTGGTAGAACTAATTGCAAGTTAGAGCTGGTTCGGCGCCGCAGAATACCTTGACCGTCAATTTCCAATTTGTTCCATTCTCTCACTAGAGTGTTAACATCACGGGGATCATGCTTCAGCTGGGTTCCATATGGTCTGGCTCCACGAGACTTGTAGTGAATTACTCGGCTAATAACAGTGTCTTTATGCTGAGCCTCCTTAACTTCCTGTGGGCTGAATAACCTCACGTTCAGTTCCTCCGGTGTAATTTCAGGTGTTGTTGCATCACCAATCACTGCTGTTATCCATAGGGTTGAGCCCTTGGACTGTTCCCTGACCGCCTGAATAGTAGCCCCAAAAATGTCCTGAGATACTCCCTCGGTGCAGGTTCTCGCGTAACTGTCCATGTCTAATGGCATCCTTGACAAGACATCTGCATCAACATTCATCTTGCCAGGCCGATATTTAATGGTGAAGTTGTAGTCTGCTAACTCTTCCACCCATCTGTGGCCAGTAGCATTCAGTTTGGCTGATGACATAATGTACGTCAGCGGGTTGTTGTCAGTGAATACAACAAACGTTGGAGCATAGAAGAGGTAGTCCTTGAATTTGTCAGTGATTGCCCATTTAAGAGCGAGGAACTCTAGTTTCCCAGAGTGGAGATGATAGTTGCGCTCTGCTGGCGTCAGTGTTCTAGAGCCATATCCGACAACTCTCAGTTTGCCTCCCTGTTCCTGATACAAAACTGCACCAAGGCCTTCGGACGAAGCGTCTGTATGTAGCACAAATGGCTGCTCGAAATCAGGGTAGGCCATTACTCCTGGTTGCATTAGTAGGTCAATGAGGAGATTTAATCGTTCCTGGTCTTCTTCGGTCCAGTTTATTTGTTGTTTTGATGACAGTTGTCCTCCTAAAGGTGTCTTTCTCCTAGTTTTGGTGGCCTGTTTACTCGTGTCTACAGCTGACGACAACAGAGCATACAGTGGTTTCGCTAATCTGGAGAAATCCTTTATGTACTGCCGGTAATAACTGATGAAGCCGAGGAGTTTGCGTAGGAAACCAACAGTCCTTGGCTTAGTTTCCTTGAGTTCCTTCACGGATGCTACATCGGCTGGATCCATTGTATAACCATCCGCTGTTACCACCTTTCCTAAATATCAAACTCTCGGCTTGAACAGATTACATTTCTTCACTTTCACTTTGATACCATGTTCTTGCATACGTTTCAGCACCTGTCGCACGTCTTCTACATGTGCCATAAACGTCTTGCTGTAAACCAGGATATCGTCAAGATAGGGAATACAAATCTCGTCCCGCAAGCCCTCCAAGCAGTTCTCCATATACCTCCGGTAAGCGGCTGGGGCATTTTTCAAACCAAATGGTATGCGGTTCCATTGGTACAACCCCCAGGGTGTGATGAATGCTGTTATATGGCGGTGTTCTTCCGCTACGAATCCCTGATGATAAGCTTTCCCTTGGTCAAGGACTGAGAAATGGGTGTTACCACTAAGGCTGTTGAGGATATCTTGAATGCGGGGGATGGGTTGTCGATCATCCAGGGTTTTACTGTTCAGCTGACGATAGTCGACACATAGTCTTAGGCTACCATCTTTCTTTCTTACGCAAACCACTGGTGACGAATATGGTGATTTCGATTTGCTTATCCAACCACGAGAGATCATGTCCTGCAGGTGCGTCTTCACCTCTCCATATAGGGGCTTTGGGATAGAGTTGTACGTCTTCTGCACTGGTTTGTCGTCCTTGAGGTTAATGTCCAACTCTAATTCCCTGGCACAGCCAATGTCATTGTCATCCACCGCAAAGGCGCCGCACTCCTCTTTTAACATTGCTGTAACTATTCTCTGCTGCTCACACGACAAGTGGCTCAGGTCAACTGGTGGGATTCACTGCCCTTTTTTCTTGTTCATGCTTCCCAGGCTCCCGGTTTCCACTAGTATCTTCCCCATCTATAACGCTTCTTGCTGACTCTTCCTCCGTATGTTCGACCGGTTGTGGGGTAACAGACTGCACTAACTGTATCGTGCCCAGTTCGGTACGTTTACGTAAAGTTATGCCCCTCTGTGTTTGGTTGTGTACTGGGACAAATATTCTACTTGATGACCCGGCTTGAATTCTGCTAAGGCACTCCCTCACTTCTAGCCCTTCAGGCCAAGTTTCTTCTTCTTTTGGTTCAAACACCACTGGTAAATCCTCCTCTAATGGTCCAAAATGCACTGGGCACTTAATCCTCACAGTCTCTCCTGGGCCTAAATATACGTCATGCCTTCCAACCTTAATCACCCCAGTGTCAGCCTCTTGTTCCTTAGTCTGGAAGAAGTTAACAAGTGCTTGCGCTCTGTTTCCTACTACTGACGGAAACGAATCACTCACTACTCGTGTAAGCACATTTGGGATATCAGAATTTCCATTTCTCTTTATCAATTCTTCAATGACATTGAACCCGATGATGGGATACTCTTGGTTATCCTGACTGCCTACGAGTATAGGAACTTTCAATGGTTCTGACTGTTCAACATCCCCAGATAGCTGAAAGTCCACCTCAACCCAACCATCATATGAGATTTCTGTACCATTCGCAGCCTGAAGATTCAGCTCCTCCCCTTCCAGTAATTCACTAACGTCTCTTACTAGTTCACCTGGTAGGTGGATCTCTTTCCAGCGCTTTGACATAACACAGACCTGCGCACCAGTATCCCACAGGGCATCCACCTTTTGTCCTTGTAGAACACAGCTTACCATACACCTTCTTCCCACCAACTTTGTTAGTTTTGTGAGCTGTCGTGGATTTAGATGGGAGGGGAATGACGTTTTCATTTGGCCGACACTTTCCCTGGACTGTCTAGATTCCACATCCCTAATTGCTTGGCAAAGTTTCTTATGTTCCCCCCAATGCATTCTTTGACATAAGTTTGAACAATAATGGCTGGCATGGCACTGTGAACACCGCAAGTATTGATTAGCCCATTCTTCCCGCTTCCCACAGTTCACACATTGTTGGGACTGTCCCTGCGTCTCCTGGGTTGCTCCCTGTCCCGCGGGAGCGACCCCCGGCCGTTTCCCTGGAGGTTTTCTGACCTTTGAACCCATTGCTGGGGGCACTGATAGCTGAAGTGTCCACGCTCTCCACACTTATAACAATGGTCACAACGGTACTCCACTCCTTCCCTTTGACACCTCAGACAACCCCTAGGGCGTGCCTGCTCCCACTCTACGAATCTGTACTGGTTTGGGCCAGGGTTACGTTGATTCCCCATAGTTTCCCTGATGGCAGCAAGCTCCGCTTTCATCTCCCTAACTTCAGTAAGTAGATTGACTTTGACTGGTTTTTCTGGGGTCTTACCCTCCGCCGAGCTTTGGTTCTCGCTAGAAGAGGGCAACTGAGCGACTTGTTGCACAACGCCCAGTCTTGTGGGCTGTTCACGTCGAGTGCCAAGTTTTTGCCACCGTTCCATTTCATTGCTAACTGCCACATTCAACTTCTCAAACAGTTCTTCAACCGTCACTTCGGTATTTTGTAGGTAAGGTTTTACTTCCAATTTAATACTGTCACTCCGTAAACCAGTTAGCAATGAATGTAGGAACATGCACTGGACAAGCTTGGGGTCATATTTGAAATTAGAACCATCTTCTTGTGAGGCGAAGAGTACTTTCTGCTTAAGATCGATGAGGCGTGCAAGAAACTCCAGTGGGGTTTCACCACCCTCTTGCACTCCTGAGCTGAGAAGTTGGTACATTTGAGTCGCACCTTTCTCTTGGTAATGTGACCGGAGAATTTTGCGTAGCGTAGCTAGTGTTAAGTCAGGCTTACCTTCAAGGTAGCTTCGCAATCGCAGCCCGGGATTAATTGCTCGAATAACCGCTTCCGTTACTTCCTTCTCCAGATAGCCACGATTCAGCCCAGCATTAATTTGGTGGGCCAGGCTTGTAAAGCTGAGTCTATCCTTTTGACGCGAATCTCCAATCTGGCCTGATAATTTTAAACTCTTTCTTGAATGATGGGATCGTTGTAAATCCTTTCAACGTGCTAACGCTAGCCTCGTGGAGACCCGGTTTCTGTTCCGTCTCCTTTTCGCTCTTGGTCTCCACCGGTGGTTTCTTTTTGTCTGCAATCGCTTCCTTAAGTTTCTGTAGTTTTTCGACATTCAGTTCTTCAGCGTCCAGATATTTCGTGATCCGTTTAATCAGGGCAAGCCGGCCCGTCTCCTCCTTGAACTCTATTTGTAGTCCTGCACATAGCTCTCGAAGGCTCGCTTCGTCCAAGGTGCAAACGGTAGTCCTTAGCTCGATCTGCGTTTCTTCCAGTTCCTCCGCCATTTTCTGTCACGTCGGGGTCACCAAATGTTACACTCCACAAGGAAAGTCCGTTTTATCTACTTTAATTCGTGCAAAACTAATCCAAAACATCAACACATTTTCTCTCTTTTTTTCACACACGGGATTCTCTCATCCCATAATAGTCTCTATTGAGCTTGGCCCAGTCTCTCGCGTCCTACCCGTTACACTAACTTCAAATTTTATTCAAAACCTTGTACACTTGTCACTAGCATACCACTGTGACAATAATGTTCTTACCGAGTGTGGTGTACTGGCACTACTCCATCTGGGAATGTAGCGAGGAGGAAAAAGAGACTGAGTAAAGAAAACTGGATGGCGTACCGTGTGTGTGATTGTTGTACCGTATATGACTTTGAGTCATGTTGTTCACCCCTTAAAACCCAACAATGGTGACAAGGACTGGATAAAATGTCAGAGAGAGCTTCACTACCACTTTAAAATTAATCTGGATCACAATGTCAGGCCAACAGCGAAAGTGGAAACGGTCATTTGATTATTACTCCAAAAGAAAGGTTTAGAAATCATGTGAAAGAAAACTTCACAGCATCTGCACTTCACAACTAAGAAAGTCCAGGATATTTTTGAAGATATCTCAGACCCCAACCCAGAAGGCAACAAAGATCCATGTTATGCTCTGTGTATTTACGAAATATATCTTTCAATTCGAGCGACAAGTATTTCGACAATTGGCAAAGAAAAGAGAAGCAGTGGATCTATACAGTAGTTTTGGATTAATGATTAATAATATAAATTGCCTATAAAGGCTCTAGAGTATATGAGGAAAAAGTATAAATAAAATAAATAAAAGCAAAACTTAACAAACCAAACATCCTCAGAGACCCAGGGGCAGATTCTGAGATGGTGCATGCGGACGAGGTCAAAATCGGAGCGGGCGAGAAAAAATGCGACGAGCGAAAGTGCGAGGATAAATTTAATTACTGACTAATGTATAAAAGTTGTAAGCAGAGACGTTACAAATAACACTGGCCACTTAGGACAACTCAAATCAAATCAAAATTCTGCGTGAATTAAATTGCACTTTTTCTCGCCCACTGCAATTTTTTTCTCAGCCCCACTATCCGCCCCTGGGTCTCCGAGGATGCAAATCAAATTTTTGGAAGCTCTAACTTATTAAAATACCGTAAGTAATTTTAAACAATGTCTGAGTCATTTGATTTGAAAATCATTACTTCTCTTAATTGTGAATCTTGATCACAAAAATTACGGTAATAAGACGATATAAAAATGTAAGGATAAAGTTAATGACTAATGTATAAACGTAAGCACAGACGTTACAAAAAACACTGGCCACTTAGTACAACTCAAATCAAATCAAAATTCTGCATGAATTAAATCAAATTATGGAGGGCTCGATTATTAATTAAGACTGACCGGACTTTCCAAGCAGAACGGTTTTGACAAGGCTGTGCAAAGCTCTACAATATTGGTGAGTTGGAGATAAAATGACTGCTGAAAACCTGACAGTTCAAGAAAATCCTCATCTAAATAACAGAATGCAAGTAATGGAATGCAATTCAACTTGAAGTCTAAATTCCCCACTTCATAAGCCTCAACTTCAGTAAAAAAATTAATACGGTAACCACTTCTTTAAGTCTCTACGTTATTTCTCTATCTGTGTGTATTTGCATATCCCAATTAAAGTATCGTAGCTTCTTTATTTTCAGTGACCGTCGCTGGTTCATGTTCATACCACTTGTCCGACACTTGCATGTTGTAGTGCTGACAGGTTTTCCAATGTATATATAGGACCTTTAAGACTGCGTCATGTCTTGCCACTGTTATGAGGATCAGAATTACTTTCAGTTTATCTGTCATGCAGCCCCAGACTTTTCTAGAATTATCTTACAATCTGTAATATTCCAGAAATTTCTTTGATTTGACTCAGCAGTTTCCACAAATAGTACGCCTTGTGATTCGCTATAAGTAGCAACAGAACATTCTAGATGCTTAGAGTAAAATTATAAATGCAGGCTTGTAAGTAATAGAGAAAACTCTCTTGCCCGAGGGCTTAACCTCGTGGCCGGCTGTGATTGAACTTATGCTATGGATGCGATACTGTGATGATGCTATAATCAACTGTGATAACTATGGTGGAGATATAACCTTTGACTTTGCTATATCCAGAGAAGAAAGAGAAGAAAGAGATGATAGACAAAAAGGGAAGAAGACAAAGACTTCAGAGTTTATTATGAAGTCGTCCATAAGAGTTTGTGTACACAGAAAATCCAGTGAGTGGAAAGAATCCCGTGAATCAAGAAAGTCAAGAAAGTCAAGAATTCTTGTCTACAGTCAGTGGAACTTGGAGTGCGAAGTTAATTCAAGATCAATACCTGAATGGCCATGAAAGACAGTCAGCCTGCTTTCCTTTACGAACTGCTTAACTTATAATTAATCTGTAACCTAAGTAAATGTAACAGTGTAAAACTAATTAAATAATAGTTTAAAAAGGGTAAGTGTTCGTTGTCACACTTTTGTTGCGTGCCTTATATCGTACTCGGGAGTTCTTTTCACTTATGCCTTGTTTGCGGACATTTCTTGGTTATTCCAGCACGCAACACCACGTACTTTCTTTGTGCAAGCGCAAGGCAAGCGGATAAGATGTGAGCCATGCTCTCTGGCACTGTACCACATAACCTACACGTTGGGTCGCTACTCGGACTCACGTGTGTCTTGTGGATGGCTTACAATCGAGTTGGCAAAAGCTGTTCATATAATTCGAACATACCCGCCACTGTATGTATTGGGCATGTTCGCCACTCGCTTAGCCACCAAAAGCATCGCTCAGTGCTTAGCTCCTCGTCACCTTCTCTTGCTGTTACCAACTTCCCTTGCCATTTTTGGGCCCCTACGTCCCCTCTCAGTCTTAATTCTCGCTCTTTCCTCACGTAACTTCTTTGCTTCTCTCCAGGTATAACCTCTCCTCCTTCTGCGACGCAGGCTGGATCAGGATATTGGAGCTTAGTTGCAGGCTATACTCCTACGCGTACTTCGCCGCTTCCTTTGTCAGTGACTGGTGTCCCACACTCTCCGCACACCTTCTCAAAATCACGCACCATCTTCATCACCGGGTCTCTGTTCAGGAACAACTTGACTCCTGCTTCAACCTTGATTATTATTATTATTATTATTATTATTATTATTATTATTATTATTATTATTATTATTATTATTTTTATTTTTATTATTATTTTTATTATTATTATTTTTTAATTAATGATATTGTTAGAGAAGTGTTGACTGATTCAGGATCGTTGAGCAATTTGATTGGTGACAAGATTTCCAAAAGTTAACAGAGTAAGGTTTCAAGGGGAACATTGAACATTGTACCCAGGAACGCTTTGCTTATAAAGGGAAGAGGGTTGTAATTGGCCAATTTGGAGCTGATGTTTCTGCCGGGAAATCTCCTGTGTCACCCACTTTTATCCTTGTTAAGCACAGATGATGCATTCTGGGAAATGCAGCAGCAAGGGAATCAAGAGTCCTCCATATTGGACCAAATCCAGTCCCAGCTATAGATTGCAATGTTCTTCAAGATGACATTATTTGCTGGTCAAATCGAAGCAAAGTATCCTAAAGTGTTTAAGGGACTTGGAAAGCTAAATGATTTCAAGTTTTAAGTTTATGTTGATCCAGATGTACCTCTACTCAGTGCTACCCTAGTGCAAGAAGTTGGAGTACAGAGCCGTGCTGTTTGTTATGAAAGTTAAGATGCCTTAGTGACAGTGAACGTCAGTATGTACACAGTCAACAATAATTAAAATATTATCAAAACGCACCTATGTGCGCAGAATTAACTTTTAATTATACGTTATCAGACTACTGGGACTGGATTTGAAGGCGTCTGCGAACTAACTTGTAGACGTTGGTAAACTGACTTGAGACGTTTGTTCTTGGCGAAATGACTGTAATTCGTTAATGCCTGCCTTGATGTTAAATAATTCTGGTAATACAAAACATTCTTTTTTTTAAAACTTCTGGTTTGCGTTCTCACATGACATGGTAAGCAGGAGCTATAACTTTTTAAAAGTCGTGTAAAAAAACATCTACAGCTGTACCTTCTTTATTCTCCCATGCATCATCTTCAGACTGAACATCTTCAGATGCTTCTTCCTGTTGTATTTCTGTTGTATCTTCTGCTGGTTGTTCTTCGCCTTTACGTGCAGGTATCTAAACAAATAGCAAAATGAAAGCAGAGGTCAAAAACACGGATTAGAAATTCAATAATAAATGCATCAGACAAGGCTGCAGCCCAACACTGGTGCTCCATCACCTGGGCCTCCAAAGGTATGAGCGTGCACAACATTTCAGCCGTGTCAATGGGAAAGAAATGCAAGCTTACTTTAATCCACTTTTCACTGGACAAGACTGGATTTTTATTTCATCCATTGTCTGGTATGCTGTTTGTCATGTAACCTCGCAAATAACATACATTTTCAGGCATGCTATCTTTTTAAGTGCTTTTTTAAGGCTGAGATTGGTAAACACGCACTGCCCCGCTGTTTCAAGACAAAATTATAAAACTGTTTTGTTGGATTAATGGCCTTTGCTCAATGGTGCTAAAAAACATTACTTTAGGCCTTAAAAACCAAGGGACAGACAGACAGCCTTTATTTTAGCACGATGATAATAAAAGCTATGCAGCTTATGGGGTCGGGAAACATGGGAAACATGTATAGACTTTAATTTTAGCATAAATGTATTTTTAGTTGGCATTCAAGCTAAATACAACCAAATATACTACTTTAAATTGTTGTAAGAATAATGATGATGATGATGATTCATTCGATTTTTAACTCGTGGATACGCGAAGCGTAGGCACGAGTTGTTGTGAGCACTGCGATATGCAAATGTGTCACTCGTCCACAAAAGGCGCGGCAACACGAGCCGATGGTGATGCGATTTTTTTTTTTTTTTAAATTGTCGCGTCGCCAGTGAGAAGTAGTGGCTACACTTGCTAAGGCTTTTGTTTTGCTCCGACCCGGACATCCTTATATAATAATGAACCGTCCCTAAAAACAGTTTTAACTTCCTTAACCTGAAACGCTTTCTTCTTCACGAAAAGCAGTTCTCAAAAGGTCTTGCTCTCAATCATGCACGAAAACAAGAGCTGTAACTGCCTTCTTTGGCGTATCAAAGTAATCCGGTTTCTTCATTTTTTGTTGTTTTTCTCGGGTATGCCAGTTAACGCTGAAGAAGCCTTCTTGTTTATTTCTACTATATACATGTACATGCTTGTAGCTCTGCACCCTCCTCTGCACATAACTTCTTGAATACTGAGACCCGACTCACAAGACCTGACTCTCTTTATCAAAATTGTCTAATAACAACACGACTACAACGAAACTGGGTAACTTGATTCGCAATATTAAACACTTGATGACTGGTCCCGAGGGAAACAGTTAACTTTGTTTCTCGAGAATCTCAATGTTTCCCTGAGGTGCAACCGACGGAAACATTGAAATTGGAGGAAAACAAAATTAACTGTTTCCCTCGGGACCACTCATTAAGTGATTTGTTATATGGTGCAAAAAGAAAAACGTGCAACGGCAACAAAAATATAAGGATTTGTATGGAAATCCCTATCAAAGACCTGAGAAGATAATTTTACGAAAGAATTGTCAATTAAAAAGCCTAACCTTGTTGCCATTGTAGGTTGCTTCCTTCCTTTTTTTTTTTTCCAGATTGGACGTGAATTAAGCCATTATCAGTTCCTCGGTTGTCAAA
>OX421446.1:44667108-44669608 GCA_949126865.1 Montipora capitata | reverse complement strand
CAGAAGTATTTAAAGGAACTGGAGCAAAAGTACGATAAGGCAAAACACGAGAATGATGTATTCTTGATTTCACAGCAGCGGGTCAAGTAGAGCTTCTTTGCAATCATAACACCGCGACTGAAAGCTCAAAACCCACCGGAGTACATTGATCGCGGTTCCTTGGACATTGCAAAGGCCATTACAAAACAAAATTCTGGTAGCTGAGGTTTACGATTGGCAATTTTCGTACGACTCTTTCTGATACCCAAAAAGTGGAAAAATGCCACGTAATTGGCTACGTAATTGGCTACTCAGAAAAGTAAACAAAATTCTCTAAGGTTTACGATTCGAGTGTCCGCGCTGTAACATTCCCTCAAAGATGCCTTTTTCAATGCTTTTTGTAAAGTATGCACCAAAAGCTGGTCAATAAATACATCTTATTCGATGGTTTAACGTATAATACGCGCGGATATTTTGCGAGTTGCGTAGTAAAATACGAGCAATGAGCAAAATGTCCGTGAGTGTTATATGTTAAACCAGCGAATAAGAGATTTAATATTCGAATACAAAAAAGATGTTATTTTGCGTCAATTCAATTTGGCAAGAATGTTTTTTAAAAGTGCATCATCTGTCCTTCAGGTTGCATGCGAACGACGAAAACAGCACAAAAAGCCAGCCAAATGTCCTTAATTTGATTGGATAAACAAAATGAAAAGTGACAGGCGATGACGAGCTAAATTCTCAGGCTTTGCATCCTGTTGAAAACAATTTCTTTCATTGAAAAACTCTCGTTCCGTTGCTCAGTTCTAAATCGGTCAAACCGGGGCAATACAGAGTATTACCTTCCCATATTTTGCGCGTTCTCTTGACCAAATATGGTAAAATGGCATAAGAGTGAAATAATAAATATGTACTTATTGACTGAGTGGGAGAGCCCGACGGGAAAATATTTGGGCCAGGGTCATGGCGTACGGACCGAGCGCAGCGAGGTCCGTGCGCCATGACCGAGGGCCAAATTTTTTCCTGTCCGGACCGACCTAAACTCAATCAATAAGCATTTTATCCTATGAGCTCTTTACACTATTTATGAGCACTCAGAAGATGAAGTTAGGAAAAAATAAAAAAAACAAAAATCTGCACAGAAAATTTACGTAATATGTTGTTTGTATTTGCTTTTCTGGCTGTAAATTACTTGGATGTTTAAAAGCGACGAAATCCCCTAAAATTGCATCGCAGAGTCAGCAGTACGTTTTCCTAGTAGGGCCGTACGGCTTTTTCCGGCCCTGCTCGCGCTAATGCGTACAGCCCTCATACGGGGATTTTCCCAATAGTTTTGCAATGAAAGCGCGCGCGGGGGCCGTACGGGACATATGATAAATACCTCTTACTAACCGAGTTCGAGGTCCGTACTGTAAGTTACGGACGAGTTTTTTCCCGTTGATTTATGGCCCAAGCGCGAAGCGCGCGGGCCGTAAATCAACGGGAAAAAACGAGGATCCGTAACTTACAGTACGGACCGAGAAAACGAGGTTAGTAAGATATTTATTATATCTCTGAGGTTAACCGGCGCGCGGGCAAGGAAACTAGTCAAAGTGAAGCGGAAGGTTCAACTGCCACAAAGAATGCCCTGCCAAAATCCCAAAGACTAAATCTTCTTGGCTGTTAAGTTTGAAATAGTTGCTTGCAAGATTCAAACAGTTTTCAGTACAAGTTTATGCAACAGAAATGACATGAAAAACTCGCTAGATGATGTTTTGTCGAAATTTTAAATTTAGCGGGCTGTACAGCGGGCCGTACTGTAGAATACGGCCCGCTAATTTAGTACTATCTGAGAGATATAATAAAGCCTTTTATGTCATAGGTACTGAGATTCTAAATGTAGCCAATCAGGAACACGAACGACAAAATTTCACTGTTAAGAATATCGTTCGTTCAATCAGCAACGCGAACGACGAAATTTCACTAGTGATGAATGAACGTATCTAATGGAACGTCATTCGACAGCCGTTGCACAAAAACCGCGAGCTTTGAGAAATGGCCGAGGGAAGGTTTGCTTCTGTTTGCTCAGTTGAGGAATTTATTTTAGAACAAGAAAACAGAAATGCTGCTCAAAAAACTGAGCGAGATGTACGATTGCTTGAACGAATTTTGAAAACGAAGGTCGAAGACAGGAAAATGGAAGTTATTCCAGCGGTTGAGCTGAATGAATACCGAATACATCAACCAATTTATCATTTCCGTCCGCACTAATACTAAGAGATGGCAATGAATACGAGCCGACGTTCCTTCGAAATTTAGTGGATAGCTCGGAACGACAACTGAAGAAAAAGGGCTCTTCCGCAAGCATAACAAACGACCAGGTATTTGAGAAAACCAGAGAGGTTCTTTAGAAAACAACTAAAGAAGCAAGGAAAGGGAAATAAACTTAAAGCGCCGGTAGCTTTGACAAGCGACGAACTAAAAACACTCTTTACTTTGGACTACTTTGGAATATCTGAAACACAGTAAGTGTTGTAGATTT
>OX421446.1:44657108-44662108 GCA_949126865.1 Montipora capitata | reverse complement strand
TAAAAGGACCAAACTTCTATAAAGCCTGGAGGTTTGCACTTAATCACTGTGTCATTCCTTTGCTTCTTAAAAATTCATTTTACTGTCCAATGCCTGCAGATGAATTTTTACTCAAATTCTAGGAGGAGGAGGACTCTATAGTGACGAAATACTTAAAATACTGCTTTCCTAACATTGTATGTAGTAAATACTCAACTTCGTCCTCAGGGTCTCTTGGAGACCCTGGGAACGACATTGGTAAATAGTTAATTTTTCTGTATCAATGTCTTAATTGGATGTGCTTATTTAGATATGCTGATTATGCAAAAGTTTGAACACATGTTGATTTAAAGTCTTATAAGAAAGATGTCAGGTCCACAGCTTATTTTTATATGATATTATTGTTATATACGACATACAAGCGTGCATGTAATCATTTACCAGCAACCTGTATGTCACAACCAAACAACAGGCATTAATCCAGTACCTAAGAAAATTATACAGACCTCAAAGGTTATATCTTGCAATATTACCCAACCCTTCCCCCTCCCTCCAAAAAAATTAACTTCAGAACCAGTCCTTGATTATACTGCGTCAGGCTGATCATATTTCCGGTTACATGTATCACGGTTTCTTACTTTTCGGTGGAGAGAGCAATAACCAGAAATACATCTGCCTCGCAGGCTTTAATTAAGTCCTTGATGAATATGTCAAAAAAAAAATCTACACAAAGCAAGTTCAATAAGTTAAGTACACGTACTGGTATATACATAATCAAATCCAAAGTTAATCTACAGCAAACCAGTGGATGGGAATCCACCCGACAGGAAACAAATAAGCTTGCAGAATGTTGAAATCATTTTTTCATTCACTATGGCCAAAAAAACTTGCACACTAAAGTAATATTGCAAAAATTTTGCCTGTTTCTTCAAATTGAAACTCCAGTACAAATATGCATCAGGACAAATAAGACAAAAATATTTTTTCAGTATGGAAGCACCAATTTAACCTGATCATCATCCCTGCAGCTCTCAAAAGATTAAAATAAGAGAAACATTGTGTCAGCAAACTGAAATTCTTAAACATTTCCTTTTATAATACAAGGGTATCTTTTTATGAACAGAGCAGAGAAATGCACAAGAAAACACATTTTGTTATTCTACGATCATACACACATGCTCTCGTGGATCACATAATTTTATGAATTTGCTCAGATCCCTAGCTCCAATGCAATAACAGCTAAACTCTAATATTATGGAAGCCTGTTGGGGACATGCAAGATACCTCTGACTCAAGGAAAAAACTTGTGAATGTGAGGCAAAAAACATTTTGAGATGCAAGTTCAGGAAAAAGAGAGATAAAACACAATAGAAAATACAAGTAAAAGCTAGAAGAATGTGAGATGTGAAATAGACAATTTCGAGAGAAAAAATGTGAGATGCCGGATAACAAGTGCAAGATAAAAAAAATGCAAAAGAGAAAACACAAGTTAAAGAAGAATAACTCTAAACTAAGGAAGTGGGGATTAAGGAGTGGGGATTGGGGAAGCCCTATAAAACAGGGAAGGTCAAGAAAAAAAATAGAGGAGGCAGTGCACATTAAGGTGTGACTATCATCACAGGAATTGAAATTTAATAGCAGCTTTCATGTGTGAAAAAAAATTCATCAGCAGATTGCCTGGCCAACCTTCCAAAATGAATACTTTTTCTAATGTAAGGCCATCGAAAATTTATGCTTAAACCCACTGCTACTTGTAAAACTTATAATTTGCAAAATTATTATAGTGCACCCGGTAAGCAAGAAATAACTTTGCAGTTGGTTTGCCTACCCTGCAGATTTTTTTGCATCTGCCTCCTGTGTGCCTATTTTAGGCCAGCAATGATGTAAAGCTCTAAAAATAGATGTCGTGGAAAAAAATTGTATTTTAGGTTCCAACAAACTCACAAGAACATGTCATTTCAATGAACAGAATTTGAGATGTCATCGCAATTATTTATCTTTTGTTTCTGCAGTGTTCTCTGTTTTGCGGTGCTGATTTAATCACTTTCAAGAACTAAGATCCATACATGTAGGCAGCTCTCTAATGCAAACGCAAAATTTGGTTCTTGAAAACTTAGCAGTAATACTTCATTTTTGCATTGAACACCATATACCGTATACATTCAGACTGCCGAGCATCATATTACCCGTGAGTCAGGGGGGTATCTGGAGTCTGGCCACAAAACTTTTGTGATGGTGTCAGAAACATTGCCAAGCCTGCAAAACCAATAACTTCCTGGTGTTCATATTGTCCTAGCGGTGTGTCAGAATGCCAGTTGTCATAAAACATGCTAACCACAAAATTGAAAGTTCAAAAAAATTAAATTAAAACACATTCAATTTTTTTTAATTCTATGTTGTTTGTCATTTGAGATTTTCCGCAATTCCACCTGAGGATGGTAAGCAGCTGCCTTATCACTAATATCAGACATTTCTTCAGTTTTATGCGGAAAATATCGTAATTATGCGGAGGATGCGGATTTTAGGGAATTATGCGGATCCGCATCGCCGCATCCTGTCAGATGCCATGTATGTATTGTTGTTACCTTTTTTCTTGTCATGTAGCCATACTTATGAATTCATATCCGCGATATAATTCGTTAGTACTACGTACGTTTCGTTGCTGAGTGTTTTATTATTTTTAATTTATTTTTGCTTAATTAATTTTGCATTTTTTTACCACCAATCATCAAATAATTACTAAATATTATATTCGAACCACATCTAAAGTTCCAAAAGCAATAATGCTGATGGCATAATGACGAATTCCTCCATAACTGCGTTCCATTCTTACCTTCATCCAGATGCAGTGCTTTGGGTTTACACTGAGCCATAAGTTAATCGAAGCACAATGACATATAGCCTCATCAACCGAAGTGAAACACTTCCGCCTGCCCTTCCGCTTTCTGTTCTCTAGTTGAGCCCGCGCAGTTGTTGTACGAAATGAAGCGATGAAAATAATGGATTGGACGACGGATTGGACGTCTGGAGAACCGGAAGCGGAATACGAATAAGAAACATTGTTTCCCTTCAGCTGATAAAGTTATACCATATATATATATATATATTCTATTTTGAACTGAATTTTTTTCGGATCGATTTGACTTCAAAGTTCGTGCCACAGGCTCACTCTTATTTTGAATTGCGGTCGTTTCGCCAACGAGTCGTTTCGCCAACGACTCGTTCGCCAACGTCTCAGGTCGATTCGCCAACGTCGTAAGTCGCTTGGCCAACGTCCTACTGGTCAATTCGCCAACGATGAAAACCGATGCAATTTGAAAACATATCAACAAATATCGTTGGGAATCAAAATCGCTTATCACGCGTGTGATATTACTTTCTTACTTTGCTAATTTCAAAGCAGCGAGCTTCTTTCTTTGTTTAGTTGAAAATAAAATATTATTCACTAACTGGAATAATAAACTCAAATCAAACTGGAATAATAAACTCAAATCAAAAGAATAAAAATGTGAAATAGCAGACTTTAAAGTAATTCACACACAAAGACTGATACCGACATGTTCATTTCATGGCGCCGCTGCGGCCGCATAATTAATATAAGAGGTTGTCGGCACGAGTGTAAACAGACATTCACGGACAAAATCTTAAAATTACAGAACATTCGGCGCATCAGTAAAATATTCCTTGCAAGCACTGCCTTGAGGTAGAGAATATTTTCGCGTTTCAAGCGATTTCTTTGAGTCAGTAGATCCTGAGATATCGATTTTTTTAGAACGGATTTTTACGAGCGGTATCATTCCATGGAAGATCCATAACAATAGGTGTGAAAACGTACCAATTTCACGCTAAAGAATATTTTGTTAACAATATTTTTTTCCCGTATTATCGAGTTAGAATTAAAATGGAACGCAGTCAAGTAAATAACAACAGCAATTTTATTACAATATAGTATCAAATATTTAGAAGCACAAAAAACCTATGAAACCTATTTACAAAACCTGATTGAAACCTATATATTATCTCAGTGAAATCAATTTATCATATTTACAGACACTGTACAGAGAAGTTCTAATTCGCACGAGCTGGTCCGTTAAGCCGTGAACAAGTCTTCAGTAGTTGGGCGGCAGTCTTTTCGTTGTTCTCATACTTTTCCCAGCTTGCGAATAGCTTAGCCTGGATATTCCTAGTGACACTACGTTGAATTCGTTTAAGTTTATTGTCTGATACAAGCCTGATTGTCACGGCTGTAAGTTTTGCCTCCCTATCAAGCAACTCAATTAATAAATATAACGGCAAACCGCATTGTCCCCCCGCTCGGCGATTGAGTGCGTTATGCCAACCTTCTAGATCATTATTAGTTCGGATCGGCTGTTTGTAGACGCACCAGTTTCTCGGAGTAAACACCTGGCTTTCGATCCACTGCCGCCTGACATACTCGACGAGACTCCTCAGCTGCTCTGTTTGGGCCTGGGCCTCGAGGCGGACGAACATCGGCAAGATCTCTAGGTACGGAAGGAATGGTAGGGCCATTATCTTTCTGATGTACCGGTACACCGCATCGTCACCAGAGTAAGCCGTCTGAAGGCCAAGCTCTTGTACCTTAAAGTAAAACAAAATCAAAATTAAAAAAGGTACACAAAGTATAAACAACAATTAAAATGCAATACACACCTTCCTCCAGACTGCTTGTGTCCAGTGAAAAACGCATCCTTGGATTTTAACTGTTGGTAGGACTGCTCGGAGAGCCGACCACAGCGCCTTCTCGAAGTCCACGGTGACTTGCCTGGCGGCGACCTCGGGCATCAGTTGGATTAGCTTCTGGAGTACCTAGAAATATTGTAGTATATATCTTATCCTGAGTTTTACACACTGGAAAGCCGATACCAGTTTTGTAAATGTTTGTAGAAAGTCAATATGCTAATAATGAATTTCGCAGAGAGTTGTTTAAGAGAAATAAGAGAAATTAGAAAAATAAGTTATCTTCTCTAAAAATAAAGTGAGCATACCTTTTTATAGTCCTT
>OX421446.1:44629608-44654608 GCA_949126865.1 Montipora capitata | reverse complement strand
TGGCCTCCTTTTCTTTTGCTCCACTGTCTTCTGGAATTGCTACGTCTATTATATGACAGCTTTTCTTGCTTTTGTCAGCAAGCACTAAATCTGACCCCCTAGCCTCGATGTTATGTTCCGTCCATATGGTGAAGTCCCAAAGGATTTTGTAGTTTTCATTTTCCAGTACGCTATCAGGGACGTGATTGTACCTTTTATCATTCCGGTGGAACCCGCATTTTCCCGCCAGATCCCAGTGAATTGTCTTGGCCACATTATCATGTCTTTTCTTATATTCTTTATGTGCCAATTTTGAACAACCACTGACGATGTGACTTACAGTTTCATTTTTGTCTCTGCACATTCTACATTTAGCATCTATCTGGGATTTGTCAATGGTTGCCTTAATGTAATTTGTCCGTATTGCTTGATCTTGTGTTGCAATTATTAGCGCTTCTGTCTCTCTCTTAAGACTTCCTTGCTTCAGCCAGCTCCATGTTTTGTTATTGTTATTGTTATTGTTATTGTTATTGTTATTGTTATTGTTATTGTTATTGTTATTACTGCAAATCCGTAAAGTGTCTCTTTTTCTTCTAATGATGAAATTGACCAGCTGCCTTCCATAATGCATTGACCGTATTCGCTCATGGATGATAACTGAAAATCTTAAGCTCAATGATGACAAGTCAGAATTTTTGATTATCGGAAAACCTCAGCAACTGGCTAAAGGATACGGGTCGGTGACTGCGATGTACGTAATACTCTCAGTCCTCTCTGCCAGAAATCTTGGCTGTTGGTTTGATTGTAAGCTTTCGATGTGTACGCACATTTCCAAAATGTCTACCTCCGCCTTTTAATATCACTACAACATTCCATATAAACGGAGATATCTCTCGAGGAGCAGCACTGGAACTCTTGTTCATGCATTTGTAACCTCTAGGATTAACTGTTGGAATAGTCTCTTGTATGGTCTTCATGAGTACCGGCTTCAAAGGATTCAGAATGATAAAGCAAGACTAGTTTGTAAATAAAGTAGATTACACCTCTTCCTCTTAATTTACATTGGCTTCTTGTGAAATTTCGAGTTGAGTTTATTCATGAATTACCTTAAAGGCTTAACTAGATAATATTTTAATAGCATCATCTCAAAGGTTTTTAAGAACTATTTACAGTAATAATAAAATCATGTTCTCTAGTATAAAAGCGTTACTAAAATGTTATGATATGAAAGAATAAAATTCAATTAATTAAGATTGTGAAGCTGTTCTTCACGACGGTCTTAAATGTCTTTAGGGATTTACCTTCTTTTGTGTCTTTAAGCTATTCCAGATATTCGTCGCTCTTAACGTGAAGGTGGGTTGGCCAGTGGTGGTTTGTACAAATGGGTTACTGACCAAGCTTGTTCTGTCCTCCAGAAGGAGGGACCGTAGAATCCACTTCAAGAACGGTAGCGGAGTAATCTGATTTGATGCCAGTAATAATATCAATTTTTGCGACATCGTCCTGGAGCAAGTCGCTAATGAACCAGTAGTCCAGTCTCCTTTGGACAATTGGTTTTATTTGATGCCAAGTGAATTTTTTACTTTTTGGGTTACGAACTCTCCAAATATCTACTAGGTCATACTGTATAAGTAAATCTTCCAAAGCCTTAACTGATTCTTTTAAAGTAGTGTTCCCTTCCGAGCAATCTAAAGAAGGTTGCAAAGCAACATTGAAATCTCCCCCAATTACAAACTTATAATTGGACTCCCGGAGTCACAACGGGAATAAGTTCAGATAAAGCCTGGAAGAATGAGGATTGGTTCGACGTTTTATTTGGCGCATATATATTTATTAAAAGAAAAGGGGTGTCTTGAATTATTGCTTCTAAGATCAGATACCTGCCTTCATTGTCAACACGCGACGATATAAGCTTGAAGTCTAACGACTTATGAACAAGGATTATGGCCACACCACAGCTATGATTAGAACCATGCAAAAAGAAAAACTCACCGGGTCATTGTTTTCTCCAATGATTAGCAATTTCAACCGTGCTATACGTTTCCTGTAGAAAAGAAATATCTGCGCTCTGATTAATCAACCAATTAAGTACAGACTTTCTTTTTTCGAAAGGACGAATACCTCGAACGTTTAGCGAGATGGCTTTGAACTTTAAGTTGTTGCGATCCACGATTGCAATTTACGGTATTTAAAACTGGTTGCATGGAAGACAAAAGCTATCACTCCCAACAGGACAGTTGAAATCAGGTAAACCAAAAGGTGCGAAGATATAAGAGCACTCACGAACAGACGACGCTTAATTATAAGAAATTTAAAGGTAGCCAGTAAAAAAAGACTGTTGTATGCTACGCTAGATTGGGTCGACCTTACTCGAGAAAAAAAACATTCGTTAACAATAAGTATAAAACATAAAGTTAGTTACGAATACGAAAAACCATTTGTCGATATGGCGCAAGCCAGGTCATTTTTGTAGGTGTTTGCAATTTTTAAACGTTGTGAAAGTGTTGAAATGGATTCTTACGCCATTTAGAAACTAAATTTGCATAAAGGGGAAAAATGGGAAATTATAATACGTTGTGAATGGGTTCCAAAAAGGCATATTCGAGTGTTATAGTGTTTTGGAAATTAAATAAATTATGGATATTGGATTATTTTAGATATTCAGGTACATTTTGCGAAACTAAAACGTTCACCGTTGATATACAAATAACGACCTTTGACTTTTGCCTGAGTCAGATTATGCTCATTGAGAGCCTTCATTAATTGGGAGATATCATAAACAACGTTTTTGCAATCTTCACCTTCATGTTCCTTTATATTATTAAATCTCAGGTTTTCTCTTCTAGTGTACTGTTCAAGGGTTATATTCTGTTCCACTTCTTCTTTCAGGGACTGTTCCAAATTAGTTATTTTTGCCGTTAAAAGTTCCATTTCCGAAGAGCATTCTTCTGTTTCCTTCTGGAGTTGTTCCTTAAAGGTAGTACAGCTCATTTCGAATTCTTTAATATCCAATTTGAATTCGCTTCGTAGTATGTCTAGATCACCATGTAATCTGGAAAGACCCTCAGTGACCAATCTTTTTAGGCATTCGATCGACTCTTTCAGTTCTCTATAGAGATCGTTTTCTGTACCAAGCCATTTCTTCTTCGTTTGCCGATGAATTCGAGCCAGGTTTTGAGCGTTCTTTTTTTTCCCATATAAACTTGAAATACTGCGTTAAGTTACTTACGATGCATTTGCTAATACTTCTATAAAATAATAAAACTACTTAGCATCCTCACAGTATAGTTCTTTGGCTTAGAAATCCATTTCTTAAGCGAGCGCTAAGAACCGCGTGTGAAGGCCAAAACAGTCGGCCCAATCCCTTAAAATCGTGAGTAGGCTTAAATTAGGCGTGTGCTAGCCCTGGTGAACGTTGCTTTTCGCGTTTTTATAGTAGTTTTAGTTTTTCAGTATTTTATATTATTAATAATATTTGGGACACTTCTCTCCCCTCCCACCTTTACGGGAAATATCGTAAACTTCCCAGAATGAGAAACGAGTACGGTGCGACCGACCGCGACCAGCTGCAGGGTGTGAAGGAGGAAGAAGGAACCTTGGGAGCCAGACTACGTAAAATATCTATGAGTGGCGAAATACCACCAAAAGGAAAACTGGAATCACTTACCACTCATAGCTACCCGGTAACAAGAGTAGGCTTAGGCAGCATATTCTAATCTCTTTGGATTTTATAAGATTCAAAATAAGCCAGTCCCGTGCACGTGCTCTTTGGCGAGGTGTAAAAAGAAGATAGGAGTCCTTCCTGGATTCCTATTCATTGCATTTCGCGCAAGCCTGTCCTTTTTAGGCCTAAATTGAATTTTTATTTCGATCAAATTCGGAAATATTTTTCAGTCTCGTAAGCCTATGTATACAGACTTGATCGATGTCGCATAACTTCTCATTTATACTCAGTTGTTATTATTTAAGCAGTAGACACTTCAGGTGGCTTGAACACAGCTGTCATGGGTTCGGATACCGCACTTTAAATAAACATTTCTTTCATACAGTAGGCTGTTTGCAAACAGCCAGCTCAAAGGACACTAGAAGAAATTTGATGCTGGATGACGAACTTAGGAAGCTAATGACTGAGCAGACTATTGTTGTTGGCCCAGTTGTTTTAAGGGCGATTGACACGAACCCGCGAAGAAGCACCCACAGACATTTAGAAAGATTATAACAATGTAATTTTGTGCTGAAGCAAAACAAAGTTGAGGGCTAGAAATCTTGTGAGATCCTTTCTTTTTTTAATCAACAAATAAATTTCCTTTTATGATTCCAGTAATCCAAGATTAGCTTAATTAATGGTCCTTAATGGTGCTCCGAACAAGTGGGCACTTTGATCAACAAACATGGCGTCGATGACGCAAAGCGTAAATTACCTCAAGATAAAATCATTTAAAAAACACTGGCTATTTTTTTTATTTCATTTGATTTATTCATTTTTACTCTGCACGCTAAAAAGGTGTAAAAAAACTAATTGGTGGGATTGGGAGCAACTTATTAATTTTTATGGCCGTCCTCCCAGAAAACAAGCTCATCTGTAAAGTCTACGATACAGAGATCATTAATCAGTGAACTGGGGCATTTATCAAGAATATTGTCTCGACTAAGCTTAGTTAATTAATCAACAAAATATATACTATTATTTTTCCTGACTCTTTAAAGACACAGAAGTTATTGTTACGAACACATAAAAGGTTTTTCCTAAAATAACTAAATGATTGAGGGCTAAACAGGATTTGAGGTTTTTTTTTTTTAACACAAAACATTATTTCATTGTTTGATCAGATAGGGTTTGAGTTAGTAATACACAAAAACCGATGTAGAAACTTCTTCCAGAAGAGAGTGGCTTGAGTACACTCAATGAATGCTAAATGCAAATTTATTTTATTTCTGATCACTTGAAGTTTGAAAATAGTAGTAGGTCGTAGTAGCAGTAGCAGTAGCAGTAGTAGTAGTAGTGGTAGTAGTAGGTCGTAGTAGCAGTAGTAGTAGTAGTAGCAGCAGCAGCAGCAGCAGTAGCAGTAGTAGTAGTAGTAGTAGTAGTAGTAGTAGTAGTAGTAGTAGTAGTAGTAGTAGTAGTAGTAGTAGTAGTAGTAGTACCCACCTGGTATGTTAGCTACGCCATGCTGATGAGGCCCAAGAGGCCGAAACAGCTGAAACGATTGTGCGATGTGTTGGCCACACCAAGGTTGGTTTTAGCGTGTGTCACCTTGCTTTTATTATTGTTAATTTTTAACCGTACCACGCATGTTTGACATCGTTCCTTAGTTTACTCTTCATAATAAAGCTAGTGTAAGGCTGTTACAAATGTTGCGACAGTTTAAACTATTGACCTATCTGTCAGTTATCCCTAAGTTTCATTTTAAAGGCATTTTAGAACAGACCTTGTGGCGTTGCCTCCTAATCCCCTAAACCAACCCTTAACTCCACAATGAAAAAAGAAGACACTTAATGCAAAATTTGACACGCAGTTTTATTGACACAATCATTGTTAACGTGCTGTACCGTAATTTAAGAGACCGCATTATGATGTAAAATCACAGGCGACCCAGGCTCGGAGGGTAAAAATTATAAGGATTTGTATGGGGATTCCGATAACAAACACTCAACGAGATATTTGCACTCACAATTTCTCAATAAAAAAGCCGTTCTTTATTGTCCTGGTGACTTTCTCTCTTTCTGTGCGATTCTTTGTCTGATTTAACGCGATTTAAGCGACTTCTCCGCTTCCCAGGTTGTCACTCGTACATAACTAAAGAAAAAACTGGGAAGTAATTTCTAGCTTACCTCACATTTCGCCGATATTAATCACACTTTTACGGCATCAGTCACGCTCAAACGCCGGTGATATCGATGGCCACACGGATAAGTTTCAAGGTGCAGGGATGGCGCAGTGGTGAGAGCAGTCGCCTCCCACCAATGTGGCCCGGGCTCGATTCCTTGACTCGGCGTTATATGTGGGTTGAGTTTGTTGGTTCTTTACTCTGTACCGATTTTATTGGCGAGATGTGAGGTAAGCTAGAAATTACTTTGTAGCCTTTCCTTTATTAATGTAGGAGTGACAAACCGGGAAGCTGAGAAGTCGCTGAAATCGCGTTAAATCTTGCGTGTAAATATCATTTTGAGTGTTTGTTATCGGGATTCTCATACAAATGAATCCTTATAATTTGTTACCCTCCGAGCCTGGGCTGCTTGTGGTAAAATGTGCGGGAAATGGCCATTGTTACCGAGTTTCTCGCTGGGTTTGCTGCAGGTTTCACCGCTCTTTGAACGGCTCAGTGGAAAAAAAGGAAAAGCGGTATTTCCCTACACAAGTTTACCCATCATGTAACGATCACAAAGTGGAAGCCATTTTTGTCTACCTAAGATCGGTCGCCGTCTCGTTCGCCAGATTGGTTGGGAATTTCACTGAGGTGAACATCTATAATGTTCTATTATTTTAAAGTGGAAAGTATAAAATATGTTTACGCTTATTTTGACTAGAACAGTACATTCTTGATTATAAATCGTACTCGCCAAACCGGATGAGTTAACCATGATTTGCATACGCGCGGCCGTTTTAACACTCACCTGGGCGAGTGGGCAAGCGCAGGAGCCCTTGAGTGGGAGCGAACAACTCCCACATATTCCTGTCACGGCGTTTTTACAGGCCGATTTATTTTTAGATTGAATTTCCCACGAAAGAAACTCCCGCAGACCAATCACAAGAAACTAACTTCACGTCATAGCGTCACCTGGCCGTACGGAACTGCCTTTGTTGTTTTGCGGCAAAGGTAGTCCAAAAATAGATTAGTCTCTAAAAATGCTGTGACATAGGCTTAGTATGGGAGTTGCTCGTTCCTACTCGTACCAGCAGTAACTGTAGCAGCAGCTATAGCAGCAGCAGCAATAGTAGCAGTCGACAACATGTTGCTGAGGGACACTAAAATTTTTATCCTCGCTTTCCTTCACATCTCAGTCAAGCACCTTTCTCACCAATATTATTATTATTATTATTATTATTATTATTATTATTATTATTATTGTTGTTACTATTATTATTATTATTATTATTATTATTATTATTATTATTATGCAGTATGTTGTACGTAAGTATACTTACAGATATAAGTAGGAAAAGGCACTATTGTGTAACAATCCCTACTGTTAAACCTATTTACAAGCCAATTGGTGATAACTAACGAACCAACATTTGAGAAAGGAACAAGAGTTTAATTCCTTAATACCTCGTCGAGACCTTGAATGACCTTGCTATGTTTAGGGTGTACGATAAAACTGCCTTCTGCATATTAAACAAAACCTGGTTCCCTCTATCCAAACCTAAACACTTCCTCACTTATTATTATTATTATTATTATTATTATTATTATTATTATTGTTATTGTTATTGTTGTTGTTGTTGTTATTGTTATTGTTATTGTTATTGTTATTATTATTATTATTATAATTATTATTATTTTTATCAATGTTTTCAAGAACTAAAGTTTGCCTTCGCGTTAGAGAATCAAGTTTGCGTTCGAAGAATATAGGATGGCTTTTTTATTCTAAAACACTTTCAGGTCTTTGGAATTAGGCATTTCTTATAATTTCTATATAAATTATTTATGACTGCTGGGTATTAAGTCTATTTGAAACCCGTCTCAACCTCAGGGCATATCGCGGCTGTAATAGTTATCAGTTTTATTGCTCTTTAAAAAGTAAGTCTAAATTAGGCTTGAAGAAAGAGAAAGATTAGTAGGTAGGGTTTTAGCTTTTATTTCTTAGGAGCGAGCGATACGAACGATTAAGGATATAATCAGAATGTAAAACGAATCTCTGCAAAATCCCGATGTGTTTGGCTTTGTTGCATGGTTTTTACCATAATGCATAGTGCTTTCGACCAGAATGCAAATGCCCTGGGACCAGAATGCATTGCTTTATGAAGGCAGGAGTCATGAATATACACAGCCCTTCAATGATCTGCCTTGTACTTACGTCTCAGCTTACAGTTCAGCTCGTGCCCTTGCTAATTCGACGGCTATGAAAACTCAGGAGTTCAGGTAAGTTTCACACATCTTGATGAGAACTAACGTTGGGGTTATGAAATCTTAATTGTAATCTAATTGAATTTGAGAGAAATGTCAAAGACTTATCGAACTGACGGTATTGTCAAAAAGCTGTATAATAACTACTGCAAAAAAAAACATTGCCTTTTTTACTGAGTCAGTTTAATCTGATACACTTTTTGAAGAACTTAACATTCTCTTTTGACATAAGCCTCAGCGACCAATTGTTAATGATAAATTTCAACTGCATGTTTTGGACAAGCAAACAGAAGTCATTTTTAAGGATCCTCGAAATGTCTCTGACTTTTAAAAAAGTCAGGCAATGAAATCACCCCTTGCCTCAATTAAATTGCCTTATTTGTATCTTGCAATCTTGAATCCTTCGTTCTATTACGAACATGCAAAATACACTGTCGGCAGCACTTTCATATCCTTGGGCTGTACTATTGTATATTACTGCTATGCCTCACGGCGTCGCACATTATTCAAATACTATATAAGATTCGAGTCACGCCAGGCAGCACCGAAGCATGACAAATAATCATATAAAACAACCAAAGCTAACCTTAAGCCTTCCTTATGCGTAATAAATTAAAACTGACTTAAAATGCCTCGCACGGCTTGCTAGAATTGTTTTGGTCTCTAGCTTCGAGAAATTTGTCTAAACGTCTTGCTAAAAGTGTTGCTTTTGTCGATCAAAACCCAAACTTAATAAGAGCATTGTCGAATATCAGATGTAACGGATGCCGGTGAAGATCATTAACTTGAAATAAATGTCATGTGAATTTGCTTGTTGACGGTTTTCTCTTTTAGTAAGACACCGTACTGTGATCTTGCAAAATGTTTTCAATTTTTTTTTAATCTCATACAACTCAGAACATTACAACAAAATAAGAAAAATGCTGAATACGCGCATTTACAGGAACCGAGTGGATTCACAATCTGAAGGCTGGTTTCCACTAGCGACGGAGTCGGAGTCGTAGTTGGAGTCGTAAGAGCGCTTATGACCTATTGGAGTCGTAAGCGGAGTCATAAATTCGACGGAATCGGAGTCGGAAGAATCAGACAGAACGTTCCATTTTATTCCGACTCCGCTTATGACTCCGTCGCTTATGATCCAATGAAAACTAGATTGTCGGAGTCGGAAGCAGAAGAAGAAGCGAAAGAACCAACCAATCATAATGCTTGGAATCGAGCATTGTGATTGTTTAATTCTTCCGCTTCGCCTTCCGATGCAGTTTTCACTGGATAGTAATTTGATTTTCACTAGATCGTATCGCTCTGCGCTTCTGATTACGACTCCGACTCCGTCGCAAGTGAAAGCCAGCCTTTACACACACTTCCTTTATTTGCTTATATCTTTTCTTCTTATTAAAAATATAAAAGATCAAAAAGCTGCTGAATTTGAGATAATTGCCTTTCCTTATGCTTGTTATACTGGTAAAAACCAGTGTGAAAGATTGTACGATTTCTGAACGATTTTTTTTCCCATCGAGAAGGCTCTGGTCATCTCAGTCCAACATTACGCCTGAACCCTGCTAGCTTTAATTTTAAGTCTTATGACTCTAGAGTATTATATTTGCCGGAAAAAGTACGTTCAAGCTGATCCATTTCAATTTTTTTAAACATAAACGTAAGACTTAGGAATTTTAAGGGCGACGCATTTATTTAGTGAATTAATTCAGTCTTTGTTTCTCCCCTCTTGAGCTAATGGTAATAGTGAAAATGAACCACCCTTACACTTAGATCGGAAAATTCTAATAAAACAACAGAAGCAAGTTCTTATGTACATTCCTATTTACAAATATTATTTCACAATAAAGAAAACAAAGCAAGAAGAGAGTCAATTATCGGCAAAGACATGCGTGATTGTAGAGATTCAGTTTGTAGCTAACCTTTTCGGTTATGTCAGAACTGATATTTTTAGCATGCATTTGCGTGCGTAAAGCGTCTTTCTTGTATTTCACTTTTAATTTTTTTTCCATAAATTTTAGAGTAAAATGGCTTCCCAATCACTAGAGTGCTCAATCTGTTGCGAGAAGTTTGACGATCAACAGCACTGTCCTCGTTTGCTGCCTCGTTGTGGTCACAGCTTCTGCACAAGTTGTTTGCAGAGTCTGCTCACGAAAAACGTCATAAATTGCCCAACCTGCAGAAGCACAGTCTCTGCCCCAGCTGGGTTAGCCACTCTGCCGAAGAATTTTGCATTACTGGAAATATTACTGAGCCTACCGCAGAAAGAAAATGGCGACTTCCAACTGTGTCAGACCTGTGATGACGACAAACATCCTGCAATTTCCTGTTGCTTGGACTGTAAAGAGTACATGTGCAAAGACGCAGCTCACTTTCACACACGCCAAAAGGCGACTCGTGGCCATTGCGTTGTCACTCTGGAGGAACTGAAAGCCAACCCGAAGCTTGCAGCTGTAGGTGACGTCTTCTGCCCAGAGCACAATGACCAATTCCGATTCTTCGATGAAGATTGCGGCCAAGTTGTCTGCAGAGACTGCGTGACCCTCAAGCATCATGGCCACAAGTGTTTATCGTTAGTTGATGCTGCTTTCAAGTGTAGACAACAGATGGATAAACTTTCCATCAAAGCAATGGCACTTGAAGAAAAGGTAAAAGCTGGCGAGGCCCGTCTCAAGGTGGCAACGGATGACTTAAAACAGGAATATGCTAACACGGCTGCAACAATTCGTAGCAATTTCAAGAAGGTGAGAATGTTTTATGCTTCTTTTCTTGTTTGTTTTTCCGTTGTTGAGTGTGCAGGATTTCACATCCAGCGAGACGATACCGATTGGTAGGTTATGTTACGCCTCAATTAATTTCGGCATCCGTGGTTTCTGGCTTGGCGTCGGAAGTTTGATTGATAGAAGTGGATACGAATTTTGGTCGCCGGCGCTTGAAGATGAGATTCCGCAGAATTATGAAACTCGCAGTAAGTTGTTTCATTAACAATCATTCGCTCAGAAAATGATTTTATATCCAGTCAATCGTTTCATAGGGATAACGAAAAAGAATAGAGAGAATGGATGCAGCATTGCGTTTACGTCAAAAAGGAAAACGGCAAACGCCACGTTACGACTTGTCGTAAGAGCACGAAAATGTAGATTTCTTCATGGAAAGTGCTGACGTACGGAATTTACGCACGAGTTTGTTTTCACAAAGCGAACGAGCGAGGCTCTGAGAGCGAGTGAGTTTTGTGTAAACAAACTAGTGCGTAAATACTGTACAATAGCACTTTCCATGATGAAGTTTGTTTATTATATACATACTGAGATTTTCTAGAGTAACAAGACGATTTATTCACATTTTAATATATCGTTTTTACAACTTAAGAAATCATTTAAGCTTAAATAATAAGACTTAAGTTACATCAATGCGGGAGTAAGGTACGTTCGAGTTTGAATTCGAGTTCAGTTCGAGAAGGACTTCGAGTTGGTTCGAGTTAACTCTTGATTCCAGTTTGCTCAAAGAAAAAAAGAAGCACAGAAAAACCGATTGAAACCAAAAGCCGGAATAAGTAAGTAGCCACCAGAGCGCGGGGCCCCAACGGTAGAGTCCATGAACAGCCCAAATTCCCTAAGGAGAGCCCCTGATAGCGGACACCGCGAACAGCGCACGGACAAAAAGGTTACAAGGATTTAAATGCAAGACTAGATTATAACGCGTGGAAGTCCATTCTCCGCGGCACAAAAACCGTTCAGAAGCCAAAGATCGCGAAAGCGAGACTGAGAAAAGCGCTTAGAATCCAGGAAGACCCTCTGTTTTAGATCATTACGGACATAACGGATAATCGCCAGATGGTCTTCTCTGTCGTCTTGAACGGTGGCCCTATTCCGAAAGATCCAAATGCCGTAGAGAGTGAATTTCACCAAATGGCGTGCAATGCGGGCCCTCTTAGCACTAACAGAGGGCCAGCGAAAGAAAAAACGGTTAAAATACTTACAGCTGGGAGAATCGCGCACCAAATGACATCATTCTTAAAATTCTCAGTAAACTAATCCCGGATGAGAGACCAGCGACCATCAAGAGAAAACTCTGGCCCGGTAACCTGAGACCACTGACGATGTAAGATTGGAAGGGATGACTCAACGAACAAGGGTTTCTTATAGAGAACTTTAGAAACTAGAGCACTGTCACCCACCCTTGATAAGGTATCCAAACGGGCCTCGTTACGCAGAGAAAGCCATTCGGAACGCAAACAAGACTGCAACCAACAAAGTACTTGGGCATAAAAAAGCTAGAATCCGCAGGAGAATAAAGAACAGAAGCCATCCCCGCCAGTCTCAACTCCTGGGCCTTTAAGGGAAGGCTAATGACATTAATACCCCCGTCCTTCGGTTTCAAAAAGAAGGCATTGCGGCTGACCGTTTCCATCTTTGAACCCCAGAGAAAGGGCCAAATCAAAGCATTGACACGTGCAGTGACCCAGACCGGCAGAGTGAGAACTCTGGCAAGGTAAACCAGCTTGCTTAAGCCAAGCATATTAATAATAAGAGCCTTACCAGGAAAGGACAAGGACAAGGACCTAGATTTCCAGAGATTGAGGGACTTCTCCAATTTCTCAAGCTGGGGCTGCCAATTCAAGCGTTCGGTAAGGATAGTGCCGAAAACGACGACAAGGATCTTGATTTTCCTAACCCAAATAAGGCCAAGGGGCTCATCAGAACGAGACTTCCAGGCCCCCAACCACATTGCTTCAGTTTTACTACGATTAAGCTTAGCGCCAGAACCATTTCTTATAGACTCTGACGCAATTAAAAAGGTCGGTCAAAGATTGAAGATTTCTAAGGATCGACGTGGTGTCATCAGCATACAGGCGAACACGCGCCTGCAGTCCTCTGGCACCAGGAAGGAGAAACCCCTCAATCCCAGGAGAGCTGCGGATGAGGGAGGCCAAGACCTCCACGCAAAGAATATGAAGCAAGGGAGACAAAGAGTGCCCCTGACGCACCCCGCGCTGAAGAGAAATATCTTCAGTGAGCCAACCGTTCAAAATGATTTGCATGAATGTGCCGTTGTAAAAGATAGAAATCCATAGACAAAAATCAGGGCCGAAACTATAATCCTAAAGGAGCCTTAGAGGAAAAGAATGATTGAGAGCTTACCGACAAATCACCAGAAGTTAATTTAAGCTTAAGGTCAATGACGCGATTAACCGAGAAGAAAGCGCTCGTGCGAGAGCTCCCTGCGCTTATTCTTAGAAAAATATCTAATTTGTGAAAGGAATAGACTGCTTAAAGAAATGCACGACGACTTAACTGAAAGAAAGTGTTGCATACAACCAGAAAGATTATCAATGGAGGTTGTAATATATTCACAAAACGTACTATTATTTAAAAGCGAGTTACTGAATTTCCAAATACCAGGACCACGGGAATAATTCCCGGAGGACTGGAAGGAAGGTAAACAAAATCATGATCGGAGAAGGGGCAAGGCTTAATTTTGCAGAAAGTAACCGAAGACATAAATCTCTGAGAAACAACTTATCACGCCGGGAACCGATAGAAAAATCAAAATTAAACCAGGTGCACTGGCGCAGCCTTGAATGAAACCTCCTATAGGCATCTGACAAAGAAAAAGTCGAACGCAAAACAGAAAGATATTTAGTAGGAACAAAGTTCTCACCAAATTTGTCAAGATGGTGGTCATAGCAATTGTAATCACCAGCAATAATAACGGCGTCAAAAGGCAAAAAATATTCGTGCAAATTGTCAAAAAACACTTTCCTTTAAGTAGGATTAGTAGGCGCGTAAATGTTAATTAAATTAATCTTAAGATCATTGAGTTAAAAGACAACACTAATAACCCTACCAGATACATCCCTTTTCCAATTCCTAATTATACCCGAGATCTAAAAGGAATCAGAAAAGCAAGTTAAAATACCGGCTCGTTGGCCAACAGCGGGAGACCGGAAACAAGGCCCACGCCAGGCGTTAGAAAAGGCACAAAAAGGATCAGTAATAGAGGCTTCTTGAAAACAAAAAACATCGTACGAAGCATGAAGATTATCAATAAGATAATTCTGAAAACGTTTACTGAAACTCCTAGAGTTTAAGGAAACAATTTGAAAATTCATGAAGGATGAGGGTTATTAGTCTTCCTACCAGAGCTAGCAGGCTTACGCTTGGACGCCACTCGCGAAACAAAAGCACGAATAGAAGTCTGAGACGGAGGAGGCGAAACAACAGGACTAACTGCAGAAATTTCCATAGCAGCGAAGGCTTCATCTGAAACAGTAGGAGGAGAATGTGAAAGAACTTCAGCGGCAAGTTGCAAATCCGATACAGTAGACGTGCCAGTAATAACACTTGATGGAGGGGAAGGAACCGGTAAAAGGCGCGGAGGGAGGATCAGGAGATTAGAAGGGAGACTGAGACTGTGAGGGTCTGTTGACTGCTAAGAGGGATCTTGAGTAGACTGCGCAGAATGCAAATGAGACGGCAACGGAGAATCCTGAGGAGCTGACTCAACAGAAGAGGACGAAGACGAGGATGACAACGATAACGATGACTGCAAAGGAGGCGCAAAAAGTGAAACAGAAGAAGGCGGAACATCAGAAGGCGGTTGTGAAGAAGAATTATCGGACAAAGGCTGAGACGAGGGAACAGGTGGCGGGCCTTTAGAAACATCGGAAGGAAGTGGAGAACCGGCAGGAGGCACATCAGTAGGAGGGTGCGAAGGATGGGACACAGGAGGTGGATCATGAGCAGGAACGTCAATGTCAGCAAAGGCAGGGCGACGCCACCAGGACATGCGACAATCAATAGCATAATGACCATCCTCTTTACAGATGCTGCATTTAGTATCTTCGGTACAGTCATTGAAGATGTGACACAGCTGGTCACAGTTGAAACAAACAACATTAGGACACGATCTGGCAACATGATCTGGCAAATGACACTTACGGCAGGTGAGGACCTTACCTTTGTGCTTAATCCTAAGGAGATTCCTGCAAAAAACGCGTGAACGAAGGAATTGACTCGGACAACTCCATTATAGACACACGTGTACCACTTTGGATGCCATCATCATCGACGAATTCTATGAACAGAGCCATAATGGCTAAGACGATGAGAAAGAGCTTCATCCAGAAGCTCATAAGGGGCGTCATAGATTACCACAAAAGTGAACGACGAAGAATAACGACAAGCTCGACGAGAGATGAACGAAGAAAACAATCACGATACATGGACGTAGAAAACGTTACAGATACAAAACCATTGGGACTGCGGTGCAAACACCTAACAATAGCCGCACGAATGCCGCAATTCTTAAAATCAGTGGAAACTTGAGACAAAGGCGTATCTTTGGCAGGAAGGACAAAGTGAGTCGTACAAGGGCGCTCAGGAAGAATATTCAACGGGTATATCCGATCTTTTTCGGCATCAGAAAGACGCGCTTCATTTTTCATATCGTAATCATCCTCCATAAACTGACTCGACACTCTTGGACGGGGGCCAAGCCAGGCCATCTGGGCATAAGACGGAGGAACAGAGTCATCCAAAGACACGACAGACACATCATCGGGAACATCTTCTGCCCAGCTGGGCTGGGGATAAACGTCAGCTCTTGACATGACACTGTGAGGCCAAAGGCCAAAGCAGCAATACCACAAGCGAAAGCAAGAAGCAAAAACAGACTGATAGGGCTTTGCCCGAGTCTTAAGTATTTATAAGTCAATGAGTCAATGAGACAATGAGTTAGTGCAGTTACCCTAACCCATAAAATGAAAGCTAAAATTTCAGAGAGTATTTAGGCCTAATCACTGAAACGAGGGCTTAGGCTTAATCAATAAATTATTGCTTTATTGAGTGTGAGTCTCATTGACTCATTGACTCATAGGACTCATAAAACATGCGACCTCGCTTTGCCCTGGGTTAGCCTTTTTTTTTTCGCTAGGCCACAACAGCAAGGCAAAAATATATTTTTTGTGTTTAAGGCGAACAGGCAGCCCCCCAATAGGGTAAGTGCAATGGCTCCTGGACATAACATCTAATCCCACTCCGTGTGTGGGAGTGGGTACGCTCAAACGGAGTGAACAAGGCGAATATTTTGCGAAGGTGTATTTAAGGAACCCTTTTAACTTGCAGCTTGATATGCAAGACATGTGGTAAGCTGGGTTCGGAACAGCACAGCTGTTCTCCCACGACAAGAGTGTGGGAAGGTAGATCACCAAAAGAGACAAGTGTGTCACGCAGGCCTGGAAGAAATGAACGTTCGAGGTCTTTCATAGTATTAAAGGATAAATTTGTAAAAATATTCGTTCAATTTGGCTTGGATGTCTTTCTTTGCTCGAGTTTTCTTTCTCTCAGAAATTCAACGAGTAGCTTCACATCTCTTGTCGTCTTAGCTCTCGCATTTGTGTTCTGTTATTCGACAATATAGTCAACCGTTGACTTTTCTAAATGGTTAAGTCTCGTGGAGCCTTGAGCCATTGCCCAAGGTGAAAGTATAAGTTTTTTGTACTTTAGGTAAGAAAGTTTTCTTGCTCTGACGTCTTTGCACACAAGGAATTTGAATGAAATTAGTGGTATGCTTTGACAAGTTACTTCTGATTGGACGAAACGCTTTCTTCCCCTTGTAAGAAAGCCATTTCGCTGCTGTGATTTGCTATCTGAATTTTTTAAGGTGATTTACATCTCCGGGTAAGGGGCTTTGTGTACGTTTTAAGCTATATCTTTTTTTCCTTCGGATAATTTTTTTTCCAAATCTTTTGATTAAAAAGGATAATCTGTAAGGCAAAATTATGCAATAAACAACATAGGCCCCTGTGCTCGTTAAAGAGTAAAACACCATCATACCTGTTTATGTCGATTATCGTGGGTCGAAACAGCAAAATTCGCCATGTTCTCGGAATGCCCGCGCTTTTCCTAAAGAGCTATGGGTCATTCATAACTTCTCACTGTTTCAGTGTGTATGATCGACTTACGCCATATTTACAATGTTGCAAATTGGACCAATTTATAAATATTGACACAATATATGCGCAGTACAGGATGAGCACTGCAATACTGATGAATCACGGGATTTAGTATGAAGAAAACTATGAGTAAATCTCAGTATGTACATAATAAATTCCCTTATTCTAACTTTTCTCTCTGTTTTGGGAAAGTTGCTTGGTATCTTTAGCCAACAGACAAGAGCTTAATTCAATCAAGTTTCCTCTAATTTTGGCAAAACGCAAATTGCAGAGCCACTCTGACCTTTGCCTCTTTTATGATATAATAAACCCCGACACCGATGATCCCTTCTATACAAGCCCACATTCATAATATAAACACAGTGAACATAACACGTGGATTTGTTGTCTAAAGGCTCAGCCTGATAGTAAGCTTGTCCTTGCAGCAGATATCAGGAATAAGGAATAGACCAATTCGGCTAACTCAATGTTGTACCCGATTCAAATCTCGCGGGGCAAGATTCGTTTTGTATTGAATTTGCATGACAATGTAGCATTCACATTTAAATGATATGGAAATACGTGGAACAAAACGTTTTATTCCCAAAGGATTTGAATTGGGTACAACATTGAGTTAGCCGAATTGGTCTGTCGTGAAAAGAGAAACAATATAAGGCGCAAGCACGCAGCGAACCTCGCGTGTTGCTCGCGCGCGATCACTCAGGAGAGTTTTATTGCAGAACATTCCACCGTTTGTTGCATGTTGAAAAATATATCAAAGCAGTGCAACCGTAGGCTGTTGTTCATAAGCGACGAATCACAACGTTATAAGCAAAGCAAAAGTTTCAGTTATCATTTAATCCATAAATTCTCTGCATGCAGCTCCACGAAACCCTCACTGCCCGGGAAACAGTTCTGATGAGTGAGTTGGACAATATCTACAAGACTAAAGACCTTACCCTCACAGAGCAGCTTGATCGTCTCTGCTTGTTCCAAGCCTGTCTTGACAGTGGCATCCAACGCGCCAAGACTGTTGTCCAGTCCCCAGGCAATGTCGAGCTTCTCGTTGCGAGATCGGAGATTGAGTCAACGCTAGGAGCTCTAGAGAGTCAATCTCCTGTGCTTTACCCACAGACCAACAGCTTATTATATTTCTCAGTTGACCTAAAGAACATACAGGACGTCCTCAGCAAGGCAGGCTTTGTTTCAGGCAACTCTGCATGCCCAGCTGAAACTTTTGCAAGTGGCTTTGGGTTAGGGGTGGTAAAATCTGGAGAGCACGTTGCCTCTTTCACCATTTCTATACTCGACAGCAAAGGCCGTGCTTGCGGCTTGTGCGGTAATGTATTTGAAGCAAAGCTGAAGAAAGGCAACGAAGAGACGACGGTTAAGGTAAATGTAAAGGAAGATGCCTTCGCGATCGGTAGTTGCACGGCAAGTTATGCAGTACCCGCGGATGCCAAGGGACAATATCAGTTGTCCTTGCTTCTACGTGGTGATCACATTCAAGGAAGCCCTTTCACGGTATATTTGGGAGTACCAATCGGAAACCTAAGTTGTGCTTATTGCGGTGGAAAGTCAATAGGGAATATGAATTATTATTATTACAGTAAGGAACGTTACAATATTTTCAAGCAAAAGCTTGGTGAAGAGTACAAAGCCTTTTGTAGTCCCTGTTGTCCCAATAATTACTTTGTGGTTAAGGTTTGCGGTCCTTGTTAGCTAATGCTAATGTACTAGCTCCCAAACCGATAGTGACTGATCCTGCACCAGCTCTGTAGGCTACAAATCACATTTTTATTATGAAAGCATGCCACTCAGCTTCTAACGTTGGTTTTTATCGACACTGAGTCGTCTGAGTGGAACAACATTCTGTATACAGCCTTGCACATTGCTAGAACTACGCATTTTTTAGTTAAGGATCGTAGAAAGGCATGTGCATCATCACTAGTTTTTACCTTTTACTGATTGATTCCTCGTTTACTCAACCAAGAGTAAGAGCATTTCTGCTAATTAAAAAAGAGAAGTTCGTGCTTGGAACGCTTTTATGCCTCCGTCCTTTGAATTCCCCTTCTTAATTAAGTGTCTTTTGAATATTTTTTGCTATTAAAACATTTACATAGCAGTGATTACTCGAGCAACTTCCACACAAATACACGATTTGTACGTATACGGAATATATTACGAGAACTTTTTTGCAGGACTGATATTTTTTTCTTGTCAAGCTATTTTCCAGTAAGTACTGAGTACAGAGTTGATTCAAGTACTGTTAATTTTTCGCAAACTACATTGTGGAAACGTTTTATGGAAAACCAGCGGTTTTCCTTTTATTAAATATTTTTTTCTTTAATCGTATTTAATTGCGTTGATAGTTGATATTTTTAACCAGATGGCGTTGTTATGATTTATGTATCTTTGGTATTTTTATCCATTTCTTTGATGTCTAGTTTCCAAGTATTACTACAGTATTTTTAGATATTTTTCAATTGCAGATAGACGGCCACAAAGTTACCTGTGTTGTATAGACCGTCTTCAAATGAAGGCTCTATTCATTCATCATTCATCCATTCACTGTCAGATAAGAATTGAAGCAGCTGTTAGCGTCGAAAGTTTTGACTCTGAAGAAGCACATTGCGGTTCGACGCACGCATTCATGAATAATCGTATTATTCGCCATACGCTGTTAGGCATTTATCATTCCTTAAAGGAGGAGAGGGTGGGGGAGGGGCGACACTACAAGAAGACAATGGTTGCTAAGGTTTTTAGTCAAGAGCCCTACAAAAAGGTTTCATGGATGGTTCTTTGGAGTAACTTTTTCAATGGAAATCTGACATCATTTCAATTAGAAGGCCCATGCGCAATTAGTCCCAGTCCTCTGCAATTGATGATCACATGTAAAAACTTTCAGGAAACGAAAGGAAGAGGCAGTTTTTCAACGGATGGGAACTGTCCCATCATTTTTCGTAAACTTTAGCATGGAATTTCTATTTGGACAAAAAATTGGAACTGAAATTTTGAAAAGTGTATGAAAGGAGGGCCTTTTATATGTCATCATTTTTTTTTAGAAATATTGAACAATTATTCCATGAGCCTGCGTTGGATATGAGATGGTAAATAGCCAACGAGGCGCGTAGTGCCGAGTTGGCTAAAACCAATCTCATATCCAACAAGCGCGAATGGAATAATGTCTTATTAAATTCCTTAAACTTCAAAAAGTTTGGAAGTACGAAATACGAGGGAAAAAAGCGAGAAAATCCGAGCAAAATCGAAAAAAAATTGATATAGATGCGACATTGTGTAATAACTGGTGGTCAGACAGACGCAGGTTCACCACAAAACAAAATAACCTTTTCGCGTACTTCTAAACGTCGGAATTGATCCAAATTTTCCACAAAAACGTTTTTTTTTATTCAGTGAGAAATTTCGCTCTCCGGCGAAAATAATTTTATTTTACAACGCGTAGCGTAATCATTTTCCATGTAAGATCAAACTAAGGTATATGAGCTGATAACCGAGATTGAGTAAACCAATCAGAGCACGAGAAATGCATTAACCGAGGTTGAGAATTTTTAATCCATGCTGTAGATTATGTGTTAGAATGTTCTCATATGTTGGGTTGAAAATTTGCGAAAAAGACAGTTAACTCGCCGAGTGTTTAGGCGTTTTCTGTTTTGGTCACGTGATTGACCGAATATGGTAGTGTGTCTAACCAGAGAAAGAAATGTTAAGGATGGTGCCTACTAACTCAAAGGTATTTTTGCGCGGTTTTATGAATATGCTGGAAAAGCAGATCTTAACAAGTGTTATTGAAATCCAAAACGAAAATTGGGGGTAACCACGCATTTTTCAAAGATAATTAACCAATAAGCAATGTATGGTGTTCCTTTCCAAATTGAAGCTTAATTATCTCTCAAAAATGCATGGTTATCCCCAATTTTCTTTTTGGATACCAGGAGCACTTGCTAAGTTGCTAAGTTGCTTTCTTTCTTAAACCGCGCAAAAATATCCCTGCATTAGTAAGCACTACCGATAGGAAATCCGAGTATCTGGAGATGCCTTGAAAGTATACGCAATAACAATAGTAGGTACCGTCCTTAAATAGAACATACTTGGCAAAAAAGGATAACTGTAGAGTTAAACGGACACGAGAAACGGCTATTGAAGGACTTGTTCCCCCTCAATCAATTCCTTACATATATTATGCAGTGACTGCGTGGGGTCTTGCCAGCGAATATTTTCCCAATAAAATTCTTATCCTCCAAAAACGAGCTTTGCCCAGTATAGTTTGTGCAAGTAAAAATGATCATGCTGTACCACTTTTCGTGGATGTTGATGTTTTACCGGTTAATTGTATGTACTTTGAATCAGCCTGCTGTTTGATGCATGGTATTATTTGTGGAATTGCACCGAGAAATAATCTAAGTCTTTTCACACATACCAGCAGAGTTCAATTCACTCCCACAATACTCGGTCTTCGTCAACCCAAAACTTTTACATAAAGAAATCTCGGGTAGAAATACATTACAAAGTTTTTTCGCGCGTAGTTGCAAGAGTGTAGATATCACCTTCATTACGCAAACTCTCAAAAAAAAAAACAGTCTAAAGTGTTACTATGATAAAAAAAAAATCATTTTCTTTTTTTCTTCAGATTTTCAAAGCGTGTTCGCTTAACACCTGACTAGCAAAATTTTGAGCTTCGATTTTTATCCAAAGGTTTGGATTTCAGGGCCCGCCATTACTCTCGTTGAAAACTGGCCGACTGGTTCTCAGAGGGTTGGATCTAGGGAAAAGTGACGTCATTTACTCACTAGCTTAAAATTTCAGCATGTAAACGCAACTTATTATATATGCAAAACGCAAGTTTAAAAATCTGAAAGCGCGAAACTCCCGTGCTGCATATTAATTCAGCCGGGTAAACATGCATTGCATTCTTAAACCAGTGAGTCTTTGACGTCATTTTCTCCTCGACCCAGCTCTCGCAAGATTTCAAAGTTAGTAATGGCGGACCTATAAATAAGAAAAATACACTTAAAATAAACAGGTGTCTTTTTAAAATCAGAACTTAAAACTTGGGTCACGTAGTGTTTCGTTGACATAGTTTTGAAAGCTAAAGAAAGAGAAGAATTGTTTTTTGGTCGTAGGAGCACTTTAAAGTCAAATTGCACACGGCACTTGATATCTCCCAGATAATCGCAGCTTTAAAGGATTATAAATGTTTATTTATAGTCTATTGTGTGATGATAACTCCTTCTTTGGGTGCCTATACCTATTCTTCTTATTGATTTACCCTGCTTTATTGAAGATAGCTATGCTTATTTCTACCAACTATATAGCATTTTTGGTATTGTTCCCTCATCTCACTTTCTTGTAAATAGTTATATTTGTAATGACTGATCCGGCTCTACTAGTAACGCACTTTCGCTATTTTGCGGACCAGTCTAACAGATTGCCAGAGATATTATTATTATATGCAGTATCAAAACGTATAGATGCAAAAAATGTATGACATGTATAGGGCGCACAGCGTAACCTATACAACCTAAAAGGAAATTAAACTAGTTACAAAACAATATATCTAAGAAAATTATCCTATAAAATAACTGTCTTCAAAAATATTTTTAAAAAGTGTACAATATATACAATAAATTAAAAAGTAATAATAAAGAGTTAATTGTTCATCATCAAAACATAAAATGTTCCAACTTATAAAACAGTTGCTTTGAAATAACGAGCTATATGCAGCGAGTATGAAATGGTGGCTTTCTGTATCTTCTCTAAAACAAACTTTGATCGGGCATCAACAAACTTCTTCATAGTTTCTTCTACTTCCTTCGACCATCCTCCCAATGCGTCAATGATGATGTTACATTGCTGTACCTCGTAATCAGGGCGCTGTAGTTTTAATTCTAAAAGTAATGGTCCATACTTTATTGCCTTCTCTTCAACTTTCTTTGCACGGTTATCAATCCAGGGGCAGCTCATTTCTACTGCCCAGACTTGCTTTGCCTTATGGTCCACGAAGTGTACGTCAACTCTATCAGCTCTAACAAATCAGTCCGTTCCGTGTAATTGGGATTTACATTTAGATAATATCCTATCGAAAGCCAGCAGTCGTTTGCACATCTTACGCGTTTGTAAATTTTATGGACTGCCGTTGCAGGGGCACCCAACGAATCTGTTCCTCACATTATCTGTTCCCCAGAGGAATCTTGCTGGCTGGCAAAAATACAGGTGTTTCGATGAGCTGGCTGGGAAATTTTGTTATTGATGGAGGTTTTGCCTGGGAATTACTGACTTTTTCTAGCATTTCAACCCGAGTTGGCTGTAGAAACTCTGAAGACTGAGGACGTGAGGACGACTAAAAAATAAAAAAAAATGAAAAAACCCTTCCCTCTCTTAGACAGTACTCACAAACATACGACGGCTGGTCAGAGTGATTGCGCTTGCGGAAAAAACCTGTTTTGTCCCGGTTTTGTCGCTTTTGTTCGGTCGTTTTGGATCGAGGGATTTGAAAACGCGCGGAATTCCTGGCTGGGAAATAAATTTGATCTGATGGCTGGGAAACCAACCAATTTTATCTAGCTGGCTGGGAAATTTCTTGTGTGTCTTGCTGGGAAAAAGGAACAGATAATGTTTTCCCAGCAACACTGAAAAACACCTGAAAATGCCTTAATAACATTTATTTTCATTAACTGGGGTATAATAATACATTTTACAACAAATTGGTCGTTGGGTGCCCTTGCCGTTGGATCATCTTCATATCCTTTTCACTAGTCTTATTCTACCTACACTTACATATGCTGTGGAGGTGTGGGTCTGTGCGTATTATCATAAGTACTTAAGTCGTATAGACAGGCTGTTCAAAAGAGCTTTTAAGCTTGGCTACTGTAAAGAACGTTTTTTCATCGAAAATATTTTTGCCCTGAAGGATAAGAAGTTATGGGACAAGATCACTGACAGTAATTTAATAACAGCTTTAGATGACCTTCTGCCACCGAAGCGAGCTATGGTTACGTTACGTAAGAGGCGTCACAACTGTATTATCCCGCTTGTCAGAACTGAGCGTTTTAAAAGAACTTTTATAAATATTAGATGCTTGTTTTCTAGTTAGTTGTTTGTTAGTTAGTTAATTAGTTGTCTGTGTAATTTAATTATTTCATTGTAACTAAACACGTTTGTTGTTTAGAGTGTTTTTAATAAAGACCTTTATTATTATTAACAAATGTGTGTTTTGCATATACCGCCACATCCCAAAAATCTTTCCCTTCATCCTACTGATAGATAGGTTTTGGTTTCAAAGGTGAGTACCAAGGGGGAACACTTTCCACCAACTTGAGATCTTCGCACTTCTCAAAGAATAATATCTTCAGAGCAGCATTGTGTCGGTCCAAATACTTTGATTGAGCAAATGTAGAACATCCTGACAAAATGTGTGGAAGTGTCTCTGCTTCTTTACCGCACAGCCTACAGCTAACGTCTCCCTGGGTTGTTTTGGTCTTCTGTGTTGTATACACTTGGATTGGCAAGAGTTGTTTATAGAGTTCGATCATACCAGCCTGCAACTGTATGGGTGGGTGCCGTCTCCTGTTATTAATATTATTATTATTATTATTATTATTATTATTGTTATTGTTATTGTTATTGTTATTGTTATTATTATTATTATTATTATTATTATTATTATTATTATTATTATTATTAACGGGAATAAACTTGAAAGTTTAAGATATCATCTTTAAACTGTGAACTGAAAACGCAGATTTCATAATGATGGTAAGTTGTGGCCGCTGTTGTAGCACTGGAAAATGCTCGAATTATCGGTAAGTACCTTTTATCCCTTATTATTAAATTCTCGACCTCGGATATTGCGTTTCTAGTTTTCTGATTGGTTCATTCAATCTCGGCTACCAGCTCATAATATGGAAACAAAATGGAAATTGATTGCGTCGAGTTCTTCCAATCTGAGTTAACCTGGAAACTGATTCGCTTTAACTCCCAAGTGTCTAAGTGTTTAGAATTAAGT
>OX421446.1:44607108-44622108 GCA_949126865.1 Montipora capitata | reverse complement strand
GCTTCGCCGTCAAGTTAAAAAATCAGTGGCCTATTGTTAACCTTGAGTTATACCAGATACAGCTCAAACCTCAAACAGAACATTGCGTGGCCGCTTTTTTGGGGATACGAATTATATTTTCTCATGCTGATAGTATTTCGCACTCGTTTGCTGCGATCACTCGTGATCTGATACCATCAGCCATTGAATCCCCGTGCGGCTATGTAATATCTTTTTTATATTTGAGTCTTCTCTTCTTTTTGAATTGATATTTTTTTCTCTTGTTTGTCACTTGTCTTAACTGTATTTCTTTTACTAGTGTGTAAATAGACTTCATTGGCTTGGCTTGACTTAATTAAATTACTAGCGATCCTTAGGTTGAAGTACTATCGAGTTCTGTGCATACGCGTTGGGTTTGAAAGTTGAGTTTATTCATTGCTCGAGTACACAAAAGGAAAATTGTAGCGGTACCTCAAACTGAAGATCGACTATTACGCTAATGGCCGGTTATTCACGTGTACGGCAAAACTGTTACAAACTAACAAAAGATTCATGTAAGTGAACAAACGCATGAGGACAAACCAAAAAAGCCAAAGAGGGATCTAGTGCTTGCATCATCCAACATGGTGGGGATGCCGTAGCGTGCAAAGTACCTTCCCTTATAACCTAGAATGGCGTCGACGTCGATGTAATGCGAATGGCGTTTTAATGGATCTTTAAATAAAATATAGTTACTCTTATGGAACGTCAATTCGTTTAACAAGACAGGCGGTGAAAATAAACATCTGGAATGTTCAAAGCGACGAATAATGGACTTCGACAACAATTGCCCCTTTCGCTCGGCCGTCGAACAGGGATCCGTATTTCTAAATATTTTACCAACGGTGGTGTATGTTGAGACTGGGCGATAATTCCCTAGGTACTTGATATATCCTTTTACATAATGTATCCATATTATAAAGGTTACCTGACAATAGCCAATACACAATAGCAAGGGATACATAAGGTACTTACCGATAATTCGGGCATTTATGTTGCTACAATAGCGGTCACAAAGACAATGAACAGACTTATGAAACGGACCGCAATGTGCTTCAGTATTCAGAGTAAAATATTCAATTACAGCTTCAATATAGACCATATTCGTATTATCAGTACTGCACTGGATTTAGCTTGAAATACAAGCTAATGCAGGGGAATATATTAAAAAGTATTTGCATTTGAAACGATTCCCCTGCATCAGCCTCCATTTCAAGCAAGTTCCAGTTCAATACTGAAAATACGAATGGGTCAATTCTTATGTGACAGTATGAATGAATGAATGAATGAATGAATGAATGAATGAATGAATGAATGAATGAATGAATAAATGAATGATGCCTTGATTCTACCTCGTTATCATGCTGAGAAACCACATGAGATATAGCGAGCGCATGTGCCAATCAGTGCGACGTTCCACGCCGATCAGTGAAGAAGTAGGTAAGATTTGAAGCTTTCTAAGGAACGGAAAATCAGTGGAGGTTATTTTACACAATGCCTGAAGACCAGGATCGCCAACGAGAGCCAAAAAACAGTCTCCTTGAAAAATGGGAGTCGACGATCGGTGATGCAACCAGAGAAACGAGGGCTCCAAAAGGGAAGACAACTCAAGATGAGATTAATATTGTCGCTCAAATGTGGCACTAATCAGGCAGAGACGCCAGGCCTTGCTGAAGGCAAAGCAAAAACAAGAAAGCAACCACGGAAAAGCGCGCCAAAAGAGCCGCCATGATTGAAAACAACAACGAACAGGGCTGACCGTTCTACAACAGGGCAGTCTTCAAGCGAAAGTATCGACGAGATTTCGAAGCAGTCATTCGAACACCTGCCTACAAGCATGCATGCTGGCTTCTCGTCGCTGGGCAATAGGGCCTAAACAGCCTACAGGGAGGATTTGTCGTCCTCTGGCGACGAATCTGATGAGACTACAGAGCCGCCAGATAATACGCGCAAAGCTGACGATCAAGATCTCGCGCAAGATAACGTCTCTTGTAGCAAAGAGAATAGAGAATAATATCTTAAACCAGCTCAAAAAGCAGTACTCTACTACGGATCAGGAGGGTCCCGAAATTAACGCCGGCCCAGCCAGGGTTATCTACAATTTGTTGAAAGAGAAAGCGGATAATGAAAAGCTGAACGACATCAGGAAGCGCTCCGGCAAGCCCAAAAACAGCGACGCGCTTACCGAAACAAATGTAAAATACTATTGAAAGTTTGAAATAATCCTTTAGAGAGAGCAAGACCAGCGGATTTCGAGCTCCAAAAGGCACAAAGGTAGGAGGTGAGAGGCACCACCGCTTTCGTTCAAGTTATATATAAACGACCTACTGAACAAAGATGAATGGTCGCCAAAGCAGCAGATTGTTGACACTCTTATGGATAGAGTTCAACTGCTGGCCAATGCTAACCGTGAACTTTACATATGACGGAGAGAAGCTCTAAAACCAGAGCAACATACCAGCTATCGCTATCTTTGTGCCCCTTCCAACCCATTCCACAGAGCTATTTGGAGATGATTGCCGAAGGAGGTAAAAGATATTACCGATACTAATCGGATTACCTCTAAGATACACCGTGACAGGAAAGACAAGTTGAAAAGGTCAAGAGATAGATAGCTGTGACAGGTACCAAAAGAAGTACCATGACTTCTCAGGGTCAAAAACTACAAATGCCTCTTCCTGAAGAGGGAAGAGGTCATGGGGAAGAAATCAGGTCCAAAGAATCAAAGCTAACTACAAATCAGTCTACAGAGGTTAGACAATGTTATGAGATAAAAGTTTCTGGCAGACTAAAATTGTTTTTCCCTGCAAAGAAAAAGATAACCTCTGATAGGACAGTTCTTGACATGGTTCAACACTGTCATATTAAATTTGTACAGTCTCCACAACAAACCAACCCCACGAACTGTATAAGGTTTAGCTCCAGCGAGGCTGAGATTATTGACAAGGAAGTGAATAAGCTCCTAGAAAAAGGTGTAGTTGAGCAGGCCACTCCTTGTGATGAAAAAAGAATTCTTACCGTATGTTTTTAAACTTGAAAGGCCTTAAAGAATCCGATAGAATATGTTAATTTTAAAACGGAAGGTCTTACATGTGCCATTCAACTTATAAAAGACAGATGCTATATGTGGTCAATCGACCTTACAGATGCTTACTATTCTGTACCGATAGCCATAGAGCACAGAAATACCGTGGATAGCTTACCCTGAGAGACTCGCTTCCTTCGCGAAGTGACGCGAACCAAAATGGCAGAAGATGCGGAAAGCAAAATTGCTGTTCGTTGTGTCAAAGAAAACGACAAGAGGATTTCGACTGGAAATCTGTTTGCAAAACAAATATTAAACAGAATCGCCCTTATTGGCTTGCTTCAAGGCAGTGCTTCAGTGATTCCAGTGAATACGAAGGTTGTAGTGAAGAAGAAATGAGTGTTAGCGAGGGAGCGGAGATACAAACGGAAAGCGAGCTAGAGAGTGCTAGCGGAACGTCAGAAAGATCTTGAACCGATGATACTTCAGCAGATGTGGGGAAGGAGATGAAAAAATCGGACAATTCAGGGAAACAAAAGCCCAAGACATTAAACTCGTCCACCGATGCAAAAAAAAGAAGAAGGCACAAAATAAATCAACTGAACATCGTTAAATTCCTTGGAATGCCGCTTTTGAAACAGTTGCGTGCGATGATTTTTCCTCGCAACAGACAGGCGTGGTGACCTTTTTGGAGATCGAGCTGTCAAGAACAAAATGGATTCCAGTTTAGATATTTATTGAGGCTCGTTTTCGATTCCTCTGTGAAAAATTAGAAGTTTCTGACCTTCACAGAGAACTGCCCCGCTAGGACTTAAGTTTTTCCTTGTCTTTTTCCTAGTTAGATGTGACCAAGGTGTCTAGCGATTTTCTTTTCCCAGGTAAAGGCCGATTCATATCGTAAAATTCTCAGTGATTTACCCTCGAACTCACTTCGCATTCATCGCTACGGTGTCCGCCCTGATTTGTGCATTGTTCAGTCATGTCATGCGAAGCCTCCACGAAATATCCACGCAACGCGCGAGGTAACTTTATCCCAGTGGAAAGAAACTTTCTAAAAATAACTTGAGACATATTACCTATGAAAAAGGGAATGTATGGGGTTTGCCCTCTCCTCCCACTTAATTTTCTCTTGGTGATGCATGCTTGATTGGTCACATTGTTCAAATTAAATCAAGAGTAAATTATCAATTACAAGCATTTCTTAGCCTTGGCTGAAAAGCGAACTATTCAAATTGCATTGGGCAAAAATTAAGAACACTCACTACTCCCACTTATACTTCCTTAAAGGTTTGTTGCTCTTTTTCTGTCTATCTAAAATTTTATGTTCGTAACATATATCAATCCCCTTGGCCTTTTTAACCTTTTAGTTTTGTAACTTTTTTTTTCTTGTTTTTGTAACTGCTAAGTGTATGTTTCTTTCTTGCAGTTTTAACCAAACACTTGTATTGTATTGCATTTTGTTTTGTTCTATAAAGTAGACAAAAAAAATAAAATTAAAATAAAAAAATCATTGAGATTGAACAACAAAATGGCATTTTGGATTATGTTAAAAGAATATGATAATTACTTGACATGTAAAAATGCAGTTCAAATTTTTTCAGCAAACGTCACTTCGATAGCAGGTTTTCGTTTGGGCGGGAGGCCGGAAGTTTTGTTCCGTTGTTTACCAGTTCACATTCGGTACTTTGACGCTATACATTATCTAAGTTTATATAATTGTTGGCTCCTTTTTTCTTTTTCCTTTTTTTTCTCTTTTGGACTTGGATATCTCAGGAAGCCATGCCCTGAAGTAACATAAGACAATCGTGCGCAATAAATCCTTCAAACTAGCAAAAAGTCACAGCGCCTCATTTTGCTTACCAAACGGAATAATCGATCTGTTGGCATTTTATTCACCCGAAACGTTTAACTTTCTTCTAAGTTTTTTCTCCAAACTCAAGCGTGTAAACAGCATTTTTCAGAGTTAGTAGTGTATAGGGGACCCAGCTCTCCTATATCCCGATTGCAAATTCGTGTTTGCTCCCCAGGCACTTGCAATCGGCATTACAGAGGTAAATAACCCTGCGATATCTCTTAGCCATTTTCACGAACTCCAATTAGATTCAGTTAATTCTGCATGACTGCATCATGCGTTAGTACGGTAGGTAGGTCGGTGATCGATAATGTCTGTGTTTTGCGGCTCTTCCTAAAGGAGAGGTTCTTTTAAAACGCAATGCATTCTGGTTGCTGTGCAATGCACTCTGGTCGAAAGCACGATGCTTTATAGTCAAAACACAGCAAAGCCAAACTAATCGAGATTTTGCAAAAATATTTTTTCACTACTGACTACACTGCTGCTCGCTCGATTCGCTCGTTCCGCATTAAAGATTGCGAGCCCTATCATTTTAAGCTTCTGATAGCGTGCAGAAGAGCTCCTGGATGCTTATGATTCGCAGATCCCCTTGCCCGAAGCCAGCCGGAGATCGTTATTCGGTGATGAACGAAAATGAACTAAAGGGGCCCTAGAGATGGAATAGGGAAAGGTATGAAACTCAGCATGCGCATGGAGTGGAAGAAGAGAGACCCTGGGATCGACGCTCATATATTGTGTTTTCGTACCCTGAGGTTTTTTCCCGCCCAAGTGAACATTTCGCGCCTTAAGTGAAATTCAGCACAAAAATTCGAACCAGCCTGAGCTGAAACTCGCCTTGTAATCGAGCCCTTAGTGGAAACCCGTAGGTCAGAGTACGCTCGAGCTTTCCGTTTCGAGCATGTGCATTGAGTTTTGAGGTCGTGTTTTATTCCTCGAGCTCAGACCGAAGCAGTACTGCAACTTAAACGTGACGCTCCATTGCGCTGACGAACGATAATTCGTGTGTACGGCAAAACTGTTACAAACTAACAAACTTTATAGGCTCAGTCTTGTCGAAAAGCTTTAATAAAGAGGACCTTTTGCATACAACCTCAAGGGACACAGATAACAGTGGAAAAATATTCAAATGCTGAGTGACTAACGAAAGAAAAAGCTAATGACTGATCTATTGTTATGGGTCCAGTTGTTTCGAAAGGCGACTAACAAGAACACCGCGGGTATACACAAGCGGATGTTTGAATTTTGTCCTCCGGAAAGACTGTAACAATTTTATTATATTCTAAAGGAAAACTGAAACTCTGGCTTAAAATTTAAGGCATATAAATTTCCTTTCAAGTTTCCAGTAATACAACATTAGTTTAATCAGGTTTCGAAAAACTGAGACCAGGTCAACCAACATGGCGACGATGACGCCGGTAACGTGTAAATTACCTACGGATAAATTGATTAAGAAAGTTACTGATTCTTGTCTCTGGTTTTGTGATTTGACTTGATTTAATTCATTTCATTGTAATGAAATGAATGTATATTTTGAAGTGCGGGTATAGACGAAATGGAAAAGTGATCTTCGCACTCATCAGAGGACATTCTAAGCAACTTTATTATATAGATATTGATGAAATACCAGGATTTCTCCTTTTACTAAAAAAATCATATCTTCACCGCGCGCAGTGAACGTATCATTTTTATCTTTCACATGTGAGGATATAGCTGTCGTCATGGTAACGAACACGATTAGCCAATAAAACGCGAGCTTCCTCTTAATTGTACGATACTTTTGTGCTTTAATATATTTCTTCTCTACTACATTAACATTTTTATTGCAAATTTTACATTATCATGATTTGTTTTTCATAACTTTCATATCTTGTTTCATGTTACACAACATGCGTGTTTTAATGGTTGATGAACACTTTTTCATCATTTCGAAAATGAATAAAACAAGTTGTTTAAATCTAGACATTTCATCATTATTTATATAATAAACAGAACATTACATGGTCGCTTTGGGATACGAATTTTATCTTCTCGTGCTGAAAGTATCTCTCACTCGTTCGCTTCGCTCACTCGTGAGAGATACTTTCAGCACTCGAAGATAAAATTCGCATCCCCGCGCGGCCATGTAATATCCTCTACGTCTCATATATAAACCAGAAAAAACTCAGGTGACTTCAACGGGATTCGAATCCACGACCTTCACGATGCCAGTGCAATGCTCTAACGACTGAGCTATAAAACCACTCCATGGGAGCCGCTCAATTTGTTGGGCCAAGAGAGACGGGGGGTGACAACTCTAACAAACGCTTTTCGGGAAAAAGCCAAAATTGTTACGGGAATCTGGACTGAGATTTCACCGGGGATTGGGACACTTGGAAATTTTCCGGGAACAAGTCATAATTCCGGGACATTGCAGAAAAAAATCGGGACATCGAAGGAAATTTTATTTCACGTTTTTATTTAGGTTAACCTCGGTAAGTTAGGCATGAAATCTTAGAATATATGCCGGGAATTCTAAACATTTCCGGGATTGTACCCCAAAAATTCTGGAGGATGTTCCAAATTTCCGGGACGACTTAAATTAAGACCTAGTATTGCTCAAACAGCGTTTGTTAGAGTTGTCACCCCCCGTAAGAGAGGTTTATGCCCTCTTGTTTGGGCTCATGTGTTCCCGTAAAGGACTCGATGAATGAAATTAATGTATATTTTGAGGTGCTGATTTAGACGAAATGGAGAGATGGTCCTTGCAGTTATCAATACAATTTAAGCAATTGTCTCTTAAACACAGCGGAAAAAATTCAGGCGGCTTCAAAGGGATTCCTTCATTCACAAGAACCCAACAAATTGACTGCCCCCGACTGAGTGGCCTCATAGCTAAGTTGGTAGCTGAGAGCATTGCACCGGCATCGTTGAGGTCATGGGTTCACATGAATGGTCACCCAGGAAGGACGCTTATTCTTCAAACGTTTAGGCCGAGAGGGGAAAGTCGTTTAATTAAGAAGGGATACGCGCTAAAATGGATGTCTCCTCGAGGAATTAAGAAAAAAGGTTTCTGTCTATAATGAGGTGGATGTGAATAAAAACCGAGACGAAATCGAGGTGTTTATTCACTGATATTCACCGAGCTGGAGGTGAATAAAAATTTGTTTTAGTATAACTACATACGTGATTATTTGCAAAATATGCATTTTCTTTAAAACAGTTAATTTCTTCGTCTATCAACTCGACAAAACGGCTTGCGGTCATTTTGAGAAAACCGCTTAGGTAATTATGGCGTAATAATCACCTTAAGTGCAACCAATCAGCACAGATAATTTTCAATAATCACCATGCAATTATACTAATATAGTCAATACACTATAATAAGGGATACATAAGCCATACTTACTGATAATTCGAGCATTTATAATTACGGTGCTACAATAGCAATTACGAGTTTCTTAGTAATAATCTCCCAGGACTTGTAATTACCGGGGGGTATGCAGAATTTCGTGCCACTCAGACGACTAACTATCGATAAAAACCAACGTTAGAAGTTGGGTAGCATATTTTCATGGTAATAATGTGATTTGTAGCCTATAAAGCTGGCGGCGATCAGTCATCATCGGTTTCAGAGCAATTGCATTACCTAAATAGGACCGCAAACTTTAACTTTACTAGGGTTAGTACGTGTGTGCCGAACCTGAGGATGATGGAAATAGGCGCCTCCTAAATAAGATATATCATGCACGTTACGAAAACAATTATGACAATATGCCGCATACTCTTCAACAACATCTTCTTTGTCAAGAGTATTAACTGGATTGTTACTGTAATAATAATTCATATTTCCCATTGACCTTCTACCGCAAGAAGTACAACTTAGCTTTCCGATTGGTACTCCCAAATATACAGTGAAAGGGCTCCCTTGAATGTGATCACCTCGTAGAAGCAGGGACAACTGATATTGCCCCTTAGCATCCGCGGGTAGTGCGTAACTTGCCGTGAAACTACCTATTGCGGAGGCATTTCCCTTTAAATTTACGTTAACCGTTTTCTCTTCGTTACCTTTCTTCAGCTGTGCTTTGAATAAGTTTCCGCGAAAGCCCAAAGCACGGCCTTCACTGTCGCGTAAAGTAATGGTGAAAGAGGTAACGTTCTCTCCAGATTTTACCACAGTTAACCCATTGCCGCTGGCAGAGGTCTTGGCTGCACAGGCAGAGTTATCTGAAACAGAACCTGCCTCGCTGAGGAACTTCAGAAATCTTTCTTGATCAACGGAGAAATCTAATATGCTGTTGGTTTCTGGGTCAAGCATAGGAGGTTGGCTCTTTAGAGCCCCAAGGGTTGACACTATATCCGTTCTGGCAACAAGAAGCTTGACATTGCCTGAGGATTGGACAGCTGTCTTGGCGCGTTGGGTGCCACTGTCAAGACAGACTTGGAACAAGCAGAGGCGATTACGCTGATCTGTGAGGGTGCGTACCTTAGTCTTGTAGAGATTATCCAACTCACTCATCAGAACTCTTTCCCGGGCAGCGATGGCGTCATGGAGCTACAGAGCAGTTAAACATGAAAAAAATTAAACTTTTGCTTTGCTTATAACGTGGTGATAAATCATCGTTTATCAATCAACAGAAGCCGCGTACGATTGTTCTGTATTGATATATTTCTAATATATATTTCAATGTGCAACATGCGGTGGAATGTTCTGCGAGAAGGCGTTCCACTTTGGGTATCGCAAGTTATCGCGCGCGAGCAACGAACACGCAAGGGTCGCTGCGTGCTTCCGCCTTATATTTCGCTTTTTCAATTCCCGATCTCTACCCTGCAAAAGACAAGCTTAATACTTTAGACAACAGCTCCATATCTTATAATCACTGTATGTATACAATGAAAGTGAAGCTGTATAGAAGGATCTTCGGTGCCGGAGTTATAACAGAGGTAAAGGTCAGACTGCCAAAAGTAGAAGGAACTTGATTGAGTTTAGATCCTGCCTGTTGGCTAAAGATACCGAATACCTTTCCCAAAAGAGAGAGAAAAGGTACAATATAATAACGGAATTTTCGTGCTTTACGACAAGTCGTAATCTGGCGTTTGCCGTTTTCCTTTTCAAGTAAACGCAAAGCAGAATCTCTCTATCCATGTTGACTTCGTTATCCTTATGAAACGATTGATAAGATATGAAATGATTTCCTAAGCTTGTGATTGTTAATGAAACAACGTAAGCACTTCCGAAGAAGCCTGAAAAAAGTCCAGGATTGAACGTCAGGATTTTTGAGATATGTCCAGGTTTGCACCTAATTAGATGCACGCGGATTTCAATAAGCGTCATGAAGTGTCCCCTTGCTCTTCTCGCCAACTTCAACATCACTTGTGTCTCAGAATACAGACAATTTATGTCACAAAGTGTCCCCCAAATGCTGCTCTTTAAGTAAAGATTAACTGCTGCATTTACCCAAAGCTAAAAATAACGCTAACCTTTACCCTTACCTTATTGTTGAAAATAGGTAGCAAATGCTTACACTTAAGGGGACACTTTGTGTTGGATGTCAAAATTGGGCGTGCATCTAATTAGGTGCAAACCTGGACATAAGTGTGAAAATTGCTTACGTAAGATCTCTGAGATAAATCAATGAAAAGTAGTGTGTATTCTATCCTTTGCGGCTACGGGTTAGCCAAAAAGGCTCACTTTGCTCTTCTGCATGAATTGTAAAATACAAACTACTTTCCGTGCACTTTGATCTTTGGGGTTAAGAGTTCAATATCCAATCCAATGTCTTGTTAATTCTGAGTTCCTGCATGGGAAATTTCTAACCTTGATGAGGTGTTAAACAAACAGAACAACAAACAAACAAGAGAAAAAAAACAAAACTTCTTACCCCCTTGAAAGTATTTTGAATACGTGCAGCCGTGCTTGCATACTCTTGTTTGAGATCATCCATTGCCTTCTTCAGACAGGCTTCCCCAGCTTTTACCTTCTCTGCAAGAGCGATTCCTTCGTTGGAAAGTTTATCCATCTCTTGTCTATACTTAGAAGCAGCATCAGCTAAAGATAGACATTTGTGGCCATGATGCTTGAGGGTCACGCAGTCTCTGCAGACAACATGGCCGCAATCTTCATCAAAGAATCGGAATTGGTCGTTGTGCTCTGGGCAGAAGGCATCACTTACTGCTGCCAGCTTTGGGTTGGCTTTCAATTCCTCCAGAGAGACGACGCTATGGTCACGAGCCACCTTTTGCCGGGTGTGCAAGCGGGCTGCATCCTTGCACATGTACTCTTTGCAGTCCAAGCAACAGGAAGTTGCAGGATGTTTCTCGTCATCACAGATCTGACACAGATGTAAATCGTCATTTTCTTTCTGCGGAAGGGTCAGTAAGATGTCCAGTAAAGCAAAATTCTTCGGCAGAGTGGCTAGCCCAGCTGGGGCAGAGACTGTGCATCTGCAGGTTGGGCAATTTATGGCGTTTTTCTTGAGTAGACTCTGCAAACAACTTGTGCAGAAGCTGTGGCCACAACGAGGCAGCAAACGAGGACAGTGCTGTTGATCATCAAACTTCTCGCGACAGATTGAGCACTCTAGTGATTCGGAAGACATTTTCCTCTAAACGTTAAGAAAATAAGAACATTTTAAAAACGAAATACAAGAAAGGCACTTCACGAAAGTGAATGCAATTTTTTTGTCAGTTCCGACATTTACTGAAAGCCTAGCAAGTGAACCTCTACAATCATGCATAGGTATTTGCTGATAATTGACTCTCTTCTTTCTTTGCTTTTCTTTTTTGTGAACAACCATTTCTAACTAGAAATGTACATAGGAAGTTGTTGCTGTTGGTTTTTATTGAAACCTCCCGATTAAGTGTAAGTCTGGCCCATTTCCACTATCCAAATTACCGTACGCTTTAAGGGGGTGGCACTTAACTACTAAGAAGACAATGGTTGCTTAGTAAGCGTTTTAGTCAAGGAGCCCAACAAAAGGGTTGCATGGATGGTTTTTCAACGGAAATCAGAAAGCGCATGCGCAATTGGTCCCAGTCCTCTGCCGGGCGTTTTAGTGAAAAACAGGTAAAACCTCCCAGAAAACGAAAGGAAGAGGTGGCTTTTTCACCGGATGGTATCATTTTTTTCGCAAACTAGTACTGTAGCATGGGATTTCTATTTGGACAAAACATGGAACTGATATTTTGAAAAGTGTTCAAAGGAAGGCCTTATGACGTAATTTTTTTTTTCAGAAATCGTTTCTTTTAAATTCTATGCTACAGATTTTGTGTTAGAGTGTTTTTACACTGCTGTGTTGAAAATTTGTGAAAAATATGGTTAACCCGCTGAGTTTTTTTGGCAATTTCTGTTTTGGCCACGTGATTTACTAAATATGGTTGTAAGTCGAACCATACAATGGAACATTGAATACAACACACTTGGCAAAAAAGGATTACTGCAGAGTTAAAGGAACTCGAGAGATTATGTCCTTTCTCCTTATTAATTATTATTAATTCAACTACTGCTTTCCTTTCTCTATGCCTTTCCAAAGCCTACCAAGCCTACCTTCACTGGTACGACTGTATGTAAGACACTGTAGAACAGCCATTCGTATCCAGCCTCCCTCGCCTTTTTACAGAAAAAATTGCGACGCCTGTAACATCTTTCAGTTTGTCGGTTTGAAGGAAGTTGATAAGGCCGTTGATTCGAACAACGTTCGATAAATTTTGTTATTAACAATGTTTATTAAAGAAATATATATAAGTAACAAAGGTCCAAGTACCAACTGACACACGTTTACAAAGAAAAAAAATTCCTAGACCAAAAGGGGGGGGGGGGGGAAGGGATGCGGCTCTCCGGATTACAAAAACGGTTTTGCATGCAACATGAACAAATGTATATCCGAAACTAAACAATACCAGCGAAATAACACAAAAAACCGTGATACGAGCCTTACAAGGGTGTTAACGATGTACTGTGACAAAGGTAGACAAACAACAAGCGAGTCTTAATTACGGACTAGGAAAACTATAGTAGGACAAACCAAGAAAGGAGGAAATAAACGAACACTAATTACACGGAAAATACTGGAATTCGTCGTTACAATTCTTCTCGGTGACCCAAGTGGAGTGTTTCTAGTAGTAGTAGTAGTAGTAGTAGTAGTAGTAGTAGTAGTAGTAGTAGTAGTAGTAGTAGTAGTAGTAGTAGTAGTAGTAGTAGTAGTATTTATTTAGCCATTCCGGGTCATGATCCTCCGGCTGAGATTACAAATGTACTATATTTTGAGATGTTGAAATCAATCCTGGGCCGGACAGAAGTGATTTCAAAGGTGAACAAGTTCTAGTGGAACACTCAGAGAGTTTATTTACATCACTTTCACCGTTTCATACATATTCTCGACAACATATCTTGGATCTACGACGATGCTGTGCTTCTCCATGTTGTCCTACGACACCTTTTCCCAAACAGTGTAGTGTTTTCAAGTTCAGAGGGCGAAGAGGAGGAAGAAGAATGCGGTACCATTATGCAAATCTGCGTGCTCGTTCCTGGCCATTGTTTCATCGAGTTGTGAATTTTGACAACTTGGTTCCTATAACTCGAAAATCATTTCAGGTTTCTACACCAACGTTTTGTCCTAATGATTTATGCTCGCTGAACGCACGATCACGGTAAAAAACAAGGCTCTGCAGGTCAAGGACTTCGTAGTTGATTATGACAACGATATTACGACATGGACTATGAAAAGCCATAACTTTCTTACGTAATCCTTATTCTGTTGGTCTTGAAGCTTTACCTTGATGTTTTGGAGTGTTTTTATAGTGTACGGTGGCAACATAATGCATTATTATGTGGTGTAGTTTTGTCATTATGAAGTGAGGTTTTGTCATGATGCGGTGAGTTTTTGTCATTATGTGGTGAGGTTTTGTAATTATGGGGTGACCTTTTGTCATTATGTGGCGAGGTATTGTCATTATGTGGTGTGGTTTTGTCATTATGTGGTGTGGTTTTGTCATTATGAGGTGAGCTTTTGTCATTATGTGGTGAGGTTTTGTCATTATGTGGTGTGGTTTTGTCATTATGGGGTGACCTTTTGTCATTATGTGGCGAGGTATTGTCATTATGTGGTGTGGTTTTGTCATTATGAGGTCAGCTTTTGTCATTATGTGGTGTGGTTTTGTCATTATGTGGTGTGGTTTTGTCATTATATGGTTAGGTTTTGTCATTATGTGGTTAGGTTTTGTCATTATGTGGTGACGTTTTGTCATTATGTGACGAGGTTTGCTGGTTACGAGTTGTTTTTCCATCATGACGTGTTGAGGTCTTCTTTTGACATGCTGTGTTTACAATCAGATAAAGAGAGGACTCGACGTAACATATACACTGTTATTTTCAAAGAGTTAATTTTACTCCAGTGCTGGAGTGAAAAAGTGGAGTAAAATAAAGCGGAGTAAAATGTACTCCTAAGAGGAGTTAATTCAACTCCACCAAGAGTAATTTTTACTCTTATAATTACTAGTTAATATTCAAAGGCAATGACTTTGCTAGAGTAAATTTTACTCTCCCTACAGAGTAATATAATATGCTGGAGTTAATTTTACTCCTATTTATCGGGATACGGAGTAAAGTCTACCCCACTTACTTTCTGAGAAAAAAAGTGGAAGAGGATTTTACTCCTATGTATTTTTGTAGAGTAAATTTAAGTTTATCCAGTCTAAGATGTGGAATTGGGGTTGCTTTATTTTTTTGAAATTCACCGATTAATTCTTTGTTTTCGAGGAGTTGGAGTGAAAAAGTGGAGTAAAACTAAACGCAGTAAAATGTACACCTCTTATTTAGTACTCCACTAATTAAGAGTAAAGTATACTCCCCTCCAAGTCAACAGTTTTACAGGATTAAAATCCTGTTAATGAAGGCTGGTATCTTTCCACATTTTAGTGAGGGTTAATACGATGAGGCCGCTCTGAATCTTGCTGGTTTTTTCGTTTTTAATTGGACGACGCGTTAAGAAAGAAAGATCGTTATCCTCCGCCATCTTGGATAACACACTACAGAACAAACTGGAAACTAGTGAGCCATTTTGGTCAGCAGTCACCGGTGCAGCCCTTTACTGATTTCGGCGGGTCTTACGGCGGTTTTACTAGTTTGAAT
>OX421446.1:44587108-44592108 GCA_949126865.1 Montipora capitata | reverse complement strand
TTGCTTTGAAGTGTGACCGCTGACCTCAAGTACTGATGAGGAATGCACATTTATCCCATAATGCTCCGTGTATCTTCAGAGCATTACAATAGACCACTTTAGATATATTAAAATTCAGTCCTGAACAAAAGACATCATCTCGAGGCTCTGGGGAATAAATAGAAGGATTTGTATGAGTTTATTCCCCAGAGCCTCGAGATGATGTCTTTTGTTTAGGACTGAATTTTAATATATCGAAAGTGGGCTATTACACTTCAAGGTAAGTACCTCTCGTCTAATTTTAAAATTTTGCTTGTGGGTGGGTTTTCTGGTCAGCTCACTATATGATGACGTCAGTCACCGGAAGTAACATTTCACTTCCCTAGCAACGCTCGAAAAATCCGTCCGTGGGCCCTTGTACAAATCTTGTTGATTAATTATCTTTGAAAAATGCGTGGTTACTCCCAATTTTCTTTTTGGATTTCAATAACAATTGTTAAGATCTGGTTTTCCCGCATATTCAGTAAGCCGCGCAAAAATACCTTTGAATTAGTAGGCACCGTCCTTAAATTGTATTGACAATATAAACAATAATTCAATTCAATACTGACGTCGCCTGTTTCGATTTATAGTGGTCAATTGCTTTGACCGACGCGGTGTATTTATGAATATTTTAGTACATTTGCGACATTGATATGTAGGTGTATGAAAAATGGAATGAATGTATGGAATGTATTTAAGTGTCGTTGCATGAAACGCCGTAAAACCTATGCATTCAGTTTATAAAAATGATTTTGGCGGCTGCTGGTGAAATAATAGTGAGTTCATCGACGATGTTTGACTAGATGTGGTTATATGCCCAGAATCTTTATACTTTAGCCTTTTATAATATTGGATGCGAAGTATTTGCTATACTTTGTTCAACAACTGAAGGCGTCTCAGCCGACTTTTTTTCATCCATGTGCCAATGAAACTTGAGATTTCTTATGCTGAGAATAGTAATCTGGTAATTTTCCCGGGGAGAGGTCAATTGATAACCTGAAATGGACCTATGATGAGTCATTTGACCAGCTTTTTGGCACGGGGAGGGTGGGATTTGAACAAAAATGTCCCAAAAATTCAAATGCCTGGTTGGTTAGGGAATGTTCGATTTGACTGGTACATTCGAACAATTTGTGACTCTTGCGTTGAACACGACATTCACATGAAAGTTTCAAACTGTCGGGCATTATGTTCAATAGCCTTCAAACAATCGTACAATTGTACGTTGCGTCGCTTCCCTCCATGTATTCGAATTACATCAATCTGAACTTCCAACAGGAATAATGCCGATTAATTTGGAAAATGACGAATTTTGTGAAGTATATACAATTCCCCTGTTATCTTACCTTGTCTAAAACCTTATCCATTAGTGAGTCAACCTTCAATGGCCGACCGCCTCAGCCAACTCGAAACACTTCCCCCTTCTGTTTGCTGAGCCCACGCGGTTGTTGTACGAATAATAACGTACTATGTAATGCACGCGTTACGAGAATGCGGACGGTCTCACACTGTGTTCCCGGACATCGATAATTTCTTATTCAACAAAGCTCCACCTCCCTACCCCCCTGCTACCCCTTCGTAAAAAAGAAGAGCGGGAAGAGCATGTTGCAAAGCAGCATTTTGCAAAGCAGCACGGCGGCCCAGGAACAACGTTTCAACCAGTGTTTTGATGATATTGTGAACTTCTTAAACTTTACAGGAAGTTATGACAGGCTTGCACGGTCTTGCACGGACTCCTTCAGTGTGGTTCTTGCGGTTGCATCGCGTTTGAGCCTAAAAGAAACTACATATTAGCTCTGACGAGCGTGTCTTTGAGGGATTTGCCCCTTTTGTATGATATTATCGCAGGTTTTAACTAGATCCAATTCAGCATAGGCTGATTTTCTATAATGTTCTATTGTTTTACCAATAACTTTTTAAGATTTTTGACCCCGGGTGGTACGTACTGGCAAAACGCAAAATCCTCTCCTTTGTTTTTTCTTTTGTGTTAGAGCCAATGGTCTATAGGCGAAGTTGACTTCTAGTAGACACCTTTCCATGATTGTATTTGGATAGCCGCGTGCTCTCAGGCGTTGCTTAAATTTCTCAAGGCTCTCTTCAAATGTTGTTTTCGAACAGTTTGTTATAAGCAGACTTATACATGCAGGCTACGTTCGATGTATCAATCTTCATGGCTACGAGGCTTTATGGTTGAATTTGAGTATTGTTTTGTTTAGAAATCTCCCTTGAGACTTCTGAGACAAAGAAAACAGAACTGAGTGTGAAATTTGACCATAAAACCCCGTAGCCAAACCTAAATATTGGCCTATTGCTTCACCTTAATGAGGCCAGGGGGTAGGGAGGTAGCGCTATTTATCAATGTCCGGGAACTTGCGAAGAGTTGAATAAATATGTTTTGTCGAATGAAAATATTTTATGTTGAAGTTGAATAAATATATTCGTTCCATAAAACGTAACTTTAAGCGTTGAAGTTGAATAAATATTATTCGTGCACAAAAATAGCCCTTTTTGAAGTTCAATGAATATACTTGTTGAGTAAACAAAGCCCATGTTGAAGTTGAATGAATGTAGTCGTTGAATGAAAATATCCTGTGTTGAAGTTGAATCAATATAGATTGTTCAATACAAATATACATTGTTGAATTTTGCAACAAACGGCCAACCATAATCCAATACATACGATGTTCTGTGCCGTGACTGTGATGGTAAAATTAACGCCTGGGCGGAGTGTGGAGTCACGGGCCATTGTTTTACTAATACAGAAAGTATCCTTAAACATGCATAAAGGTTAACCCCGTTAGGCCTAGTTAGGCCTAAACAAAAGTTTTAGGCCTAAGGTTAGCTTTTATGATTGTTTAGGATACTTTCTGTATTGGTAAAACAATGACCTGTGACGTTTAATCCCACACTCCGCCCGGCGTTGATTTTTTCCTACTGTGATCGTCAAGAACAGAACAACAACAGTCGATCGTCAACAATCGTAACTGATGTATATGGCGTAATGAATCATGGGATTCCTTGGTAATAAATTAGTTTTTGAGTTCAACCACCGAACAAGAATGTTGTGCCTCAATACATAACATAATTGGCGACGAGGATATTACTTAAGTGCCTAAATTGTTTTTAAAATTTATTCCTTTGGAAATAGGAAGTAAGTTTTCTAATCAAGTCGTCTAAATTTCGACGGAATTCGGTCAAAATAGCTCGTAAAATAGTTCATTCGTCATCCACAACAAACACGTGCTCTTCGACCAACGACAAAAAGTGTCAGAATCCAATCAATCTGGTGGATCTACACCACAAATTCCTACACAAATGACAACAACTGTTGGCCAACTGGATCATTTCGATCCAAACAAAGAAACTTGGGAGTGCTACTTCGAAAGATTCGAACAATTCACCGTAATCAACAAGATCGCGCCCTAGCGACAAGTGGCATGTTTACTCGCGGTAACGGGTCCATCGACGTATGGCGTTCTATGAAACCTTGTTTACCCGGAAAAGCCCAAAGATAAGACCCTAGAGGAATTTTCTACAGTTCTTGAGGAACGTTTCACCGAGAAAAAGGTTGAAATAGCCGAAAGATTCAGATTCTACAGCGCCGTGCAAGAGTCCGAAACTATTGCGCAATTCGTGTCTCGTCTGAAAAAGTTGCCAAGGTATTGATATTTCGGAGACAAACTGAAGGATATAGTTCGTGGCCGACTGGTGAGTGGAATCAAAGATCAAAATACCCAAAAGAAGCTGTTAGTGGAAAGTGGTTTGACCCTAGAGAAAGCCATCAAAGTAGCGATCGCCGACGAAGCAGCGAACAAAGACGTCGCTGAGCTCGCGAAAGCCAGAGGCTTAGGCCCAACCAACGAAGTTCATCGAATGAAAGCCACATCTTCAAAGCCGTCAAATCGAAAACAAATAAAGAAGGCAACCCTCAAGAAGAAGCGGAATGATTTCCGTACAGGTCCCTACTTCATTATGCATGCAGAATAAATTAATTATTCATTCGCGCTATTGTTTTGTAGAACAATATGTATACCCAAGAGAACCGAATATATACATGGGTAATTTGTACTTACGGGATGAATAAAAACGGATCTCATTTTTTCTCTCCCTCCCTCTCTCTCTTCTTTCCCTTCATCGCCCACACCATTACTCGTTTTCCTTCCAGCTTTCTTCTTTCTATCCCTTCATCTTGTTCTTATTTCCAGATCCCGCTCGGCTTTTACTGCCATTTAATCCCATGATATGTCACTCGCAGCTTGCCTTGAACTCCGACCCACTGTAAACCTCTGGATTACTTGTCCCTGTTCTTTACCACTGAGCTAACGTGTCAAGTTGCTAATTCACACCTTGAAAATGATATTTATTTTGAATTCTGGCTGATTATTTACATAACAATGATACGTAATTATATACACGTGCCGCGCCGAGCACCTACAATCGAACTTACACTTGTAGGTTACCGTTAAGAGATCCCTGTTTTACTACTCTTGAAACAACCCATCCCTTTAATAATGCTAACCGTAACCCTAATTACGACTAAAGGCACTGTTTAGGCTTAAGGTTAGTCCCTGTGATAGTTTTAGGTTTTCCAGTATTGCTGTGAACTGTGACCTGCTTTTCCTTCATGCCCCGTGCGTGCGGCACACTTATAAGTTCACTGCGTGGAAGAGTATACCACGCTTAAAGTCTGATTGGTGCATCTTTCATGAGAAACTTTCATGCACGAGTTCATTGCAATTAAAATCGTTTCATCTTTCCCTTCTTTTGAAGCAAACTTGTGTCTTCGTAATAATCAAGATGGCTACCGAAGTAAAAGGGTCACAGCAATGGGAGATTTGATCATTTGGAAATTGTCCCTGCTTTATAGCCTTTCCAGAGTTGTGCATAGAGTGGTGCAAAGAAAACAATTTACTTTCGTCTTCCGTGTCCAAAACCTGTGTGAAAACGCAATCAGTTGGCAAAGACAAAGTGCCGCATCG
>OX421446.1:44574608-44582108 GCA_949126865.1 Montipora capitata | reverse complement strand
GCCGTAGGTATGAGGTAAAAGTCCATAGCCAAAAGAATTCACGAGACCTCTTTATGAGATGGTTAGGGAAGGAAATGACCTATTGGGTCAGGAAAAAAGGCTTCCGTGCCTTATGAAACATTGCTTCTTCTGAAGTCACTTTACTCATGTTCCAAAAATCGGTTCCACGTATACCAGACACAATTATGGCCTTTTGCGTTAATGACTAATCATATTAGCTTTTTTGTCACATACATACATAGCATTCAGGAACAGGACGTACATCGGATCATCCGAGGATGATTCATAACGAATTGAATGCTATGGCTAATGGGAGGCTCAGCCTGAATGGAATTAGCTTGAGCAAGATTGTTTAGACAGCATCTGCTCCATTGTTCTCTGATATCTGACTGATTTTTGAAAAAGGTGGCTGCTTAGATTTTCGGTTGAAAACAGGCGAAGCCTGTTTTCAACTTCTTGCAGCGGTCTTAGAACCAGGGGGGGCTCCGTCAAGACATGCCTGTACAAAATCTACAGGCTCTAAGCTTTGATTTGAATGTTAGTTTGCACTTATAAGAGCAAACCAAAGTTAGCTTGGGGGGGGGGGGGGGGAGGGGGGGTTGATTATATCTTGACTTAGAGTTTGTGCCTTGGTTTAAATAAAATAACTTGTCAGTCATAGTATTTCTGTGACACTTCTTGGCAGAAATTGATTGCCTACAACCTGGAAATGACCAAGAAGCCAATTCTCTTATATAGGGCTTGATCAAAATTAGTCAGGAAGTCAGAAGATGTCTTAGCTTGACCCCTCAGGTGCCACAGGGATCCCCATGCAAGGACCAGTAAAATAATTATTAGACACGAGTAAACTCGAGAAGTTGCATGCATTGTCGAGGCTGGGGTAAAGTTTGATCCTAGCTGCAATCATAGCTGTGAATAGAAAGAACTTTGTTGTGCATCTGAAGGTGCTACGTTATAGCATCAATGCGTAGCTTTTTGTAAATCCAGTCAAAAATTAGCATGGAATGAAAACGAATTGAATGCTATGGCTAATGGGAGGCTCAGCCTGAATGGAATTTGCTTGAGCAAGATTGTTTAGACAGCATCTATGCCATTGTGCTCTGATATCTGACTGATTTTTGAAAAAGGTGGCTGCTTGGATTTTCGGTTGAAAACAGGCTTCGCCTGTTTTCAACCTCTTGCAGCGGTCTTAGAACCAGGGGGGCTCCGTCAAGACATGCCTGTACAAAATCTACAGGCTCTAAGCTTTAATTTGAATGTTAGTTTGCACTTATAAGAGCAAACCAAAGTTAGTTTAGGGGGGGTTGATTATATCTTGACTTAGAGTTTGTGCCTTGGTTTAAATAAAATAACTTGTCAGCCATAGTCAGTATTTCTGTGACACTTCTTGGCAGAAATTGATTGCCTACAACTTGGAAATGACCAAGAAGCCAATTCTCTTATATAGGGCTTGATCAAAATTAGTCAGGAAGTCAGAAGATGTCTTAGCTTGACCCTTCAGGTGCCACAGGGATCCCCATGCAAGGACCAGTAAAATAATTATTGGACACGAGTAAACTCGAGAAGTTGCATGCATTGTCGAGGATGGGGTAAAGTTTGATCCTAGCTGCAATCATAGCTGCGAATAGAAAGAACTTTGTTGTGCATCTGAAGGTGCTAAGTTACAGCATCAATGGGTAACTTTTTGTAAATCCAGTCAGATATATATATACAAGTTAAGGTCTCTCGAGCCAACAGCGCATCTCTGCCCCACAGGAGAATCACAAATGGATTCACAGTCCAAGCCTCGGCGAAATGTAATTTTAATGAAGTTTGAAAGGACCAAGGACGGACAACCCCTGGAAGACATTTTCATTGGGAGAAAAACTTTTTATGCCCTGAGCGGGATTTGAACCCACGTCCCCCTGATTACCGGTTGGGTGTGATCACCACTACACTATCAGAGCAACCATGCTGGCTACATGGCCAATCTCAATCCGTGGTCATCCCGGGCGCATGTTTTTCCCCAACTAGATGACGCTGGATCAACCAGAACGATGATTCACAGGCAAACCGACTGCAGACAGTACTTTTTTTTTTCTTTCGTAAAAGGAATTTATTCACAAATAAAAACCTATATACATCGAAGTGGCACTAAATAAACAAATCCTAAACACGCTAAGTAAACTAATTACGCTAACAAACAATTACTAATTACAATCCTAATTAACTCGGAACTCGGTCTGGACGCGTCGGCTTGCGGGCGGGCGGGCCCTCAGAGTCTGAAATTCTTGCAAGAGCACGCTTAGCAGGCTTCTTTACATCTCTACTGGAAAGCTTGTGCTGGACACGGAGGACATAGTTCGTCATATAAGAACGATAACCCGGAGACAAACGGTGCTCGTCTATCAAACGAGAAACAAATTCAGCAACATCCTTACTGGACATTCGAGTGACAGCATCGCGGGAAAGTTCTCCTAAAGCGGAAAGAAGAACAGGATCAGTTTTATCACGAAATAACGTAGAAGCAGCAGATGAAAGAGGAGCGGAGGATTTAGGCAGCTTAGACGCATCAGGTACAGGAACACTGGGAGCAGGAGGAACATCAGGCAAATTAGGAACAGGAGGAACATCAAGTGCAGGAGCACTAAGAGCAGGAGGGATGTCGGGCACAGAAACACTGGGATCAGGAGGAACATAAGACGCAGAAAACGGAGCAGGAGGAACATCCGGTACAGGAACATGAGCAACATCAGGAGGAGGGGAAGGAGGGGGAGCTGCCGAGGCAATGATCTCATGATCCCCAGACGTCATCTCATCATCATCCTCCACCATAGAGGACCCAGAAGAGGCATCAGAAGGAGGGACGTAATCAGCATCATCGTCATCATCAGCAAGAAGTACAGTAGAAGACAAAACTTCGGTCCCCGGGTGGATGGCACCCCAAGGCTGCCTGCATTCTCTAGCCATGTGACCGGGCCGACGACAGCGCCGGCACAGACCAGAGAGCGGGCAGGAAGGACCACGATGACCGACTTCACGTCAAATCGTACAATGGACAGGTTGACCAGGATACCAAGCGCGGCAACTAAAATTACCGATCGTTACGAAATAAGGGATGTCAAGATCCACGGCTAGCTCAACCACACAATTACCATTGTAGATTGCAGGGAAATTGGCAAACGTACTACGGCTGACGGACAGAACGTCTCCATAAGACTCAAAAAAGGCTTTCACGTCATCATCAGGAATCTCGAACGGTAGATCGCGAACAAATACAGAACGAAACCTCAGATCTGCGCGAACAACACGGACGTGGGCATCATCGAAAACAAGACCGGACGAGATCAAATCATCACAAGAGGCCTGATCCTTGAAAGTCAGACGAACACGGCCACCCCGCAAAAACTGCACACTGGTAACCTTTTCAGCATCTACTGCTTCCAACAGACGGGGTAACACCTCCGACGAACCACAATTGGCATAAACTGGATCTGGAAAGTGTAGCACAACACTGTTTGGACAGCGAAGGAACGACATGGCGAACACAATTCAGGGTTGGGTCCACGCCGTTCCCTCCCGGCAGGTACTTAGGACAGGACCCAAAAAATAAACAAAAAAGCCAATTGATCACAATCACACAGCTGTTTCGGCCTTTTTGGGCCTCATCAGTGCAGTGCTGATGTCTACGATGGAGGTTAAGCTTATAAAGCCACCCCAAATGTCCAACGCATGTGGTACATCTAAGCCATGCCGGAGTGCTAGCGGCAATGACTCATCCTAGTAGAGTGCTCAATTTGGACATGAAAGCAAAAGCTTTGTAATGCCAAAGAGCTATATCTAACTGCAGACAGTGATATCGTAAAACTTTATTCAAAAACCAAATAAAAACAATATTTACAAAATTACTCAAGAGAAGAGGCTACAGCTAAAAGAGAAATACAAGCTTATCAGCACGGACTATACATACAGCTGGTGAACCCAGATGGAATTAAACTTAGCCTGAGAAAAGCGATGAAAGTCAACTTGGATCCTACGTTTAACATCAGCAATAATAAGCTTAGCGATAGCTCTAGAGTCCTCCGTACCCTTGTGAAAGGTAGCCTTATTACGAAATTTCCAAATACCGCACAAAATCGACTTGATGATATACAAAAGCAGACGCAGGCACTTCCTATCGGGCACCGGGAATTGGTAAAAAAACACGAAGGGGCAATTGGGAACGAAGGGGGCTGACAAAAGCGCAGATAACATAGGGACAAAACGAGACCAGACCAATTTAACCCTACGGCAAGCCAAGAAACAATGATCAATGGTTTCTAGACGGGCGCATAAAGCACAGCGAGGCGAGCGGATATAGCCCCAGGTGTGAAGAGAATGTCGCACCTTAACGGCACGGAGGGTAATCAACCATGCAAGATCATTTTTATAGTTCTCAGTAAATGAATCGTGGATCAGACCCCAATGCTGAGAAAGGGAAAACCGAGAGGGGACGAAGCCTGACCAGAGGGCAGGGAAAATCGGGATGGTGCAGAAATTCGCTAGCAAAACCTTGTAAAAGGCGCGAGACGTGTAAGTAAACCCAGGAGGTAAATCAGTGGCCCGAAAGGAACAAAGGACACTCGCATAAAAGGCAGTGGGGCGGGCAGCGCTTGGAGTTAGGTTATCGCGCAGCCCGGCCCACTCCGGCCGCAAAGGAGCTAACACAGAGCCACAAAAATACTTAGCAAGGTAAAAACCCTTAGAACTAGAATCGGACACGGAAGTAACTAAAGCCGCAAGCCGCAAGGCGCGGCCCTGGCAAGAAAAATCCTTTAAACCCAAACGTCCACTATCAACAGAACAAATAAGCGATTTACGAGCTACAGTCTCTAATCGAGCGCGCCACAAAAAGGGCCATATCAGACTATTAAGTTTACTGTAAACCCATTTAGGGGGGACTAAAACGCGCTACACATAGAGCAACTTACTTAACGCTAATATGTTTAAAATAAGGACCTTCCCAATAAAGGACAAAGATCTAGACTTCCATCTAGAAAGAGTTTTGTCAAGTTTGGACAAACGAGGTTCCCAATTATCGCGCTCAACGTCAACGGTACCGAAGAAAACGCCTAAAATCTTCATTTTCCAAACCCAAGTGAGACCAAGTGGCTCGTCGAGGCGGTCTTTCCAGGCACCAAGCCACATGGCCTCAGTCTTGGACAAATTAAGCTTCGCACCAGAGCCACGCTTGTAAAACGCAATTGCGTCAAAAAGTGAGAAAAGGGAAGAATCGTTTTTGACAAAGGTCGTAGTATCGTCAGCATACTGGCCGACTTTAAACTGGACACCACCAGCCCCCGGCAAGAGAAAGCCTTCGATCGCGGGAGAGTCTCTAATACGGCAGGCTAAAACTTCAACGCAGAGAACATAAAGCATGGGGGACAGGGCGTCGCCCTGCCTGACCCCCCACAGCAAAGGAACAGGCTCGGAAAGGAAATCGTTAACTAGAATACGCATATAAGCGCCGTTATACAAAGTGAAAATCCAGCTACAAAAAGAGGGCCCAAAACCGAAGTGCTCTAAAAGATTCATCAGAAAGGACCGATTAACGCGATCGAAGGCTTTCTCCTGGTCCAAAGAGACGAGAATACCTGTCTCGCCGGTTCTCTCAATAAAATCGAGTGTATCACGAACAAGAGCCAAATTAGAAGAAATAGATCTACCTGGAACAGAACATGTCTGATCAGGGTCTACAATAGACCCCAACACTTTTTTCAAACGGAGGGAAAGGGCTTTTGAACAAATCTTATAATCCACATTCAGTAACGAAACGAGGCGCCAGTTTTTTAGATTTCTACGATCATCTTTCTTATCAACAAGACGCGTAACACTAGATTTCATAGAGTCACACAGCTCACGGTGGGCGAGAGACTCATTAAACATATCAACTAAAAGGGGCCCCAAGAGGGACCAGAACGCAGAATAAAACTCAACAGTTAAGCCGTCAGAACCGGGCGTTTTGTTCCTATTAGAGAGGCGAAGGGCCTCGGACGCCTCGTTCAAAGAAAGAAGACCCTCGCATGATTCGCGCTCAGCATCCGATAACCGGCGGGTAACGTGCTCAAACAAATGGGATTGGGCTACAGGGTCAATTGGCTCTTCAGAAAATACGGACGAATAAAAACGCTCGTGAGCTTGAATCATGTCAGGAAGGGAAAAAACCTCTTGCCCCTCAGAATCAAAGACAGAGGAGACGGAGCCCTTCTCGTGTCTCTCATTTTCAAGACCGAGAAAGAAACCAGAGGGAGACTCCCCCTCCTCTGCCCACTTAACCCTGCTGCGAATCTTAGAACCCTCGAGCTCGGAATCTAAAAGCGACCGCAGAGCAGCCTCTGAAGTCAGAATTTCAGGACTAGCAGAAACATCGCCCGAAGCCAGACGATTCTTCAAGACAATCAAGCGATTGGTTAGAAAAACCTTCTGGGACGATAGTAAACGATGTTTACGACGAGAAAAGGCGATCGCAGTCAGCTTAATGTCAGACTTTAAAGACTCACAAAAATCGCGCTGAGAAGCAAAGCAATGCCGATAGACCAGAAACTGCTCAATTAAATCCGAAATCTCTAAACAAGACGATTCATCATCGAGGAGAGAATTGTTAAACTTCCAAACTCCCGGGCCTCGCAGGGGGAGAGCCGCAATATCATAGTGTAAAATAACAAAGTCATGATCTGAGAAAACGCATGGGAGAATATCGCACCTAGTGACTTGACTACACAGAAGCCGCGGGACCAAAAATGTATCCAGTCTGCTGACAATTGAAAGGTCTGGGCTGAACCAGGTGTACTGCCTGTCTCGGGGATGCAAAATACGCCAAGCGTCATGGAGGTTACAGCGACATTTTAGGTACGAAAAGTCGGAGTCGAGGGAAACCGACCTCCCCAATTTGTCAAGCGCCGAGTCAAAACAATTCATATCCCCCCCAATCAGGAGCCGGGAGTTTGGAAGAAAAAAGGACGGGACTGACTGAAAGAAAATCTTTCTCTCAGCCGGAATCGTTGGCAGATAAAGGTTAACTAGATTAAGATTAAAATCGTCAAACTTAACAAGTAAGCTGAGAATGCGCCCACTTTGATCCTTCTGCCAAACAGAGACATTATTACGGAAAACGTCAGAACGTAAGATAGCTACCCCCCTTCTCCTCCCGACAGCAGGGGCCCAGAAGCTGGGGCCCGGCCACGAAGAGGAGAAGGAGCGCAGAACAGCGTCATCCGAAATCATGGTTTCTTGAATGAAACAAAAGTCTAGGTGTGAAGCACGAAAGAAATCAGAGACCAGCGAAAACTTACGTTGACTTAAACCCCTAACATTAATCGTAGCGCACTTTAAGAAGGCTAAACTAAGTGGGGGCATCCTCACTTACTACAGACAGACGAGATGACTTGCCCAAAGCAGCGCGTCGGGAAGAGCTATGTCGAGATCTCTTCCTTCGGCGAGAGGGCCGCTCAGACACAGGAGACATATTATCAGGCACAGCGT
>OX421446.1:44549608-44567108 GCA_949126865.1 Montipora capitata | reverse complement strand
ATAATAATAATAATAACAATAATAATAATAATAATAATAATTCATTCTTCCTTCTGACCTTCTTCTACACCTATAACAATGAAGGTTTCCGATTGGTACACCCAAATATACAGTGAAAGGGCTCCCTCGAATGTGATCACCTTGCACAAGCACGGACAACATATATTTTCCTCCAGCACCCGCGGGTATTGAGTACCTTACCGTGTAAGTACCGCAGGTATTTTCCTTTAAATGTACCTTAACCGTCTTCTCTTCGTTACCTTTTTTCAGCTTTGCTTCAAATACGTTGCTGCGCAAGCCACAAGCATGGCCTTTGCTGTCGCGTGTAGTAATAGTGAAAGAGGGGAAGTCCTCTCCAGATTTTACCCACGATAACCCAAAGCCGCTTGCCGAGGTGTTGGCTGCACATGCAAAGCTGTCTGAAACAGAAGTCTAATATGCTGTTAGTTTGTCCGTCAAGCACAGGAGGTTGGCTCTCTAGAGCTCCAAGGTTAGGGTTGACTCTATATCCGTTCTGGCAAAAAGAAGCTCGACATTGTCTGAGGATTGGACAGCCGTCTTGGCGTGTTGGATGCCACTGTCTAGACAGGCTTGGAACAAGCAGAGGCGATTACGCTGCTCTGTGAGGGTGAGGTCCTTAGTCTTGTAAAGATTATAAAAATCACTCTTGAGAGAACTGTTTCCCGGGCAGTGAGAGCGTCATGGAGCTGCATGCAGAGACGTTATACATTAAAACTCAACTGAAACTTTTGCTTTGCTTGTAACGTCGTGATACATCGTTTATCAACAGCAGCCTGCGGTTGTTCTGTTTTGATATATTTTTCAACGTACAACAACCGGTGGAATGTTCTGCGAGGAGGCTCTCCATTTTGAGGGTACAGTCGTACCTCGTGTTGAACACTATATTTCATTGGTTGAATAGTGTCGTATTTTCTATTGTTTTCTGTGCTAAATCCATGCATTATTATCTTTGTTCGTTCATTTGCTCTTTTGCCCAATCCTGAATCCCGTTCAATAAGGTACGACACGACCCCATTTTGGGGATAACTGGGTTACCGCGCGCGATAAACACTCGAGGTTCGCTGCGTGCTTGCGCTTTATATTTAACAATTATCGTGCGAAATCGCGCGGAAGATCGCCTGATATTAGCCGACATGAAACCGGTCGCGTCGCCCACAAGTTAACTCACCTACAGGTTAACTCGCCTACATACACGTTCGAAGTTCATTCGCCTACACATGAAGTTAACTCACCTACACTAAGCCAACTCGAATAAGTTGTGTATACTTACATTTTCAGTTGGTTGTATCATAATATTAAACTTGAAAGAAATGAGTTGTCACGGCGATTGGGAAGAGACCTGCAGGCTGGTTCATGACATTCCACTGTATGTATCAAGGCGCGAGACATGAAAATGTATGTAAAGGTGCGTGGCAAAATGGCACTGTTACTCAAACTTTCACTTTCAAAATCACACCCTTTGTCTTTTTAACAGATTTTGATCATCGGTGTACGAATTGGATTTCCAATTAGTGAATCTGCAACAAAATCCTTTTTCAGATTTTGTGCTCGATTGGAAATCCGAAAATCCAGATTTTAAGATCTAAATCCGGATTACCCAATCGAACGCACCCTATGTATCAAGGAGCGAATGAGAATGTATGCATGAGTAAGTTTCATTTCAAGTTTAAAATGAAGTGTTTTTCTAGTTTCATAGAAGTTTTAAAATGTAGGTTATTTCTTAAATTCTTGCCACTTTACAATGTTATTTAGCTATTGTAGGCTAAATATATTCCTAGGTTGTCGCGCATGTACAATGCATGCAGACTCTAATATAAAGCTTAAGAACTTATGTAAAACAAACTAAGGGAACATTTATGTCTACTAAATAAAAACACATACGAGTGAAGACAATGTTGTTTTAATTAATTAATCTGTGGCTTATTATGATGTTCTACATAATGAAGTTGATGGTTCGACGGTACGATGGAAGCCACCTAAGTTTCCGAAACAGGTGTTGCAAAACTAACCAAACAGTTCTTATCAGAACTCTATGGCCACTCCAAACGAACTGGGAGCAATAGACTCGGTCAAATATTTTCTGATAACAACAACACTCTGGAGTTATAAACGGTAAGGGTCAAATGACAATATCACAAAACATTATCTTTCAAAATGGCGGATTTTACTCTCGAAACATTTGTCACATTTGAGGCCTCTTTCACGTAAAGAAATTACTTACCTTTTTACTTTAAAGATCTCTTAAATGGTATCCTACCCTTTCATGCAATTTGGCATGAAATCCTCTAGTTTGGACATTAATACCTTACGAACATAAGTTTAACAAAACTTGCGAATCGACGAAACCCATCTGGCTGCGCAGTCAAAATTGAACTGGTAAAGAATAATGTGAAATTAAATGCCGCTGACAGACGAAAACCCAAATCGGATATCCGATCGATGGTTCGTTTTTCTGCCTGATAATTAGTTGTCGTGTACACTTCTTGTTTTTGCTTTATCTTATAACATTAAAAGTAACTTCAAATGTGTAGGCGAGTTAACTTCATGTGTAGGCGAATGAACCTCGAACGTGTAGGCGAGTTAACTTCGGTGTAGGCGAGTTAACCTGTGGGCGAGTTAACTTGTGGGCGCCGCGACCGACATTCAGCCGACGAGGCCGTAGGCCGAGTTGGCTAAAATCAAGCGATATTCCGCAAGATTGAGCGGGATAATTGTTTTATTTTATTCAATACATTGATGACAAAGCGTAATTTTCTAGGTTTATTGAAAAAAAAAAAGCTGGAAAAACTACCATCTTTCTCCGCGAAACACAGAATTACATATATCGCAGGCTATCTGTTGAGTGCGCATGACGAATATTGAGTGCGCTATGACCATATTTGGACATTGTCACAATGTGTTGAATAATAATTCCTGATATCTGCTGTAAGGAGTATCTTACTATCAGGCTAGGCCTTTAGACAACTGCTCCATATATTATGATCACTCACAGAAAGAATCATCAGTGGCGGATTTATAATAGAGGCAAACGTGGGACTGGATTTTGCGTTAATTTGCCAAACGTAAAAGGCAAATGGATGAAGGGGTAGTTTCTAAAGAAACTGTGGTGCTGCGTCGGTGGGGAAGTAGTTTACAAAAATTTGGTTTTATCAACGGAGTTGATAATGTAAATTGGCCACCGTACAGAGATTCTAAAAGCTGACGTTTCGAGCGTTAGTCCTTCGTCAGAGCGAAGGGCTAACGCTCGAAACGTCAGCTTTTAGAATCTCTGTACGGTGGCCAATTTACATTATCAACTCCGTTGATAAAACCAAATTTTTGTAAAAGGCAAATGACTGACTTGAGCTCTTGCCTGTATGTAGCTACACTGATACCAAGTAACTTTCCCAAAGAGAGAGAAAAGGTAGAATAAGGGAATTTTCGTCCGTTTACGACAAGCAGTAAACTGGCCAATTTTAATTAATGCCGTTTGCTGAGCCTGGCGCTCTTTATTCATGTTCTTTATCCTAATGAAACGATTGACTGAAACAGAAATGATTTCTAAGCGAATGACGGTCAGTGAAACAACTTAAACAGCTGCAAAGAAGCCTGAAAAAAGACCAGGAATAAAAGCTGAAGTCATGAATGTGTTTCAGGTTTCTTCACAGCTGCTTGACTTGTTTCATTAATTAGGATGATCTCTTGCTTAGAAAAATGCTCACGTATGATCTCGGAGATCAAAAAAAAAATCGCAAGTTTTTGTGCCTCCTATCCTTAACGGCTACGGCTTAGCCGAATAGGTTCACTTTTCCCCTCTGGGTTGAAAAATACAAAGTACTTTCAGTGCACTTTGATCTTTGTGGTTATGAGTTCAATATCCCAATCCAGTGTCTCTTTAAACGTGAGTTCCTGCACAGGAAATTCTTAAAGTAGAGGAGACGTTAAACAAACAGAACAACAAACATACATGGAAAGAACAACAAAATTCTTACCTCCTTGAAAATGCTTTGAATATGTGAAGCCGTTTTTGCATACTCTTGTTTGAGATCATCCGTTGCCTTCTTCAGACGGGCTTCACCAGCTTTTACCTTCTTTGCAAGAGCGATTCCTTCGTTGGAAAGGTTATCGAGCTCTTGTCTACACTTGGAAGCAGCATCACCTAATGATAAACACTTGTGGCTATGATGCTCGAGGGTCATGCAGTCTCTGATGACAACATGGCCGCAACCTTCATCAAAGAATCGGAATTGGTCGTTGTGCTCTGGGCAGAAGACATCACTTACAGCTGCCAGCTTCGGGTTGGCTTTCAGTTCATCCAGAGAGACAACGCAATGGTCACGAGCCATCTTTTGCCTGGTGTGCAAGCGGGCCGCATCCTTGAACATGTACTCTTTGCAGTCCAAGCAACAGGAAGTTGCAGGATGTTTCTCGTCATCACAGATCTGACACAGATGTAAAACGTCCTTTTCCTTCTGTGGCAGAGTCAGTAAGATGTCCAGTAATGCAAAATTCTTCAGCAGAGTGGCTAACCCAGCTGGGGCAGAGACGGTGCTTCTGCAGGTTGGCAATTTATGGCGTTTTTCTTGAGTAGACTCTGCAAACAACTTGTGCAGAAGCTGTGGCCGTAGCCAGGCAGCAAACGAGGACAGTGCTGTTGATCATCAAACTTTTCGCAACAGATTGAGCACTCTAGTGACTCGGACGACATTTTCCTCTAAAAGTTAAGAAAATAGAAACATTTTAAAAACGAAATACAAGAAAGGCACTTCGCGCACGTTAATGCAATTTTTTTGTCAGTTCCGATATTTACTGAAAAGTCTAGCTAGTGAACCTCTACAATCATGCAAAGGTATTTGCTGATAATTGACAATCTTTTTTCCTTGCTTTTCTTTTTTGTCAACAACCATTTCTAAATAGCAATGTACATAAGACGTTGTTGCTGTTGTTTTTTATTAAAACCTCCCGATAAAGGATTGTCCATTTTCACTATGGAATTTACCTAAGAGGGGAGGCACTTAACTACAGAAAGACAATGGCTGCCAAGGGAGCGTTTTAGTTAAAGAGCCTTGCAAAAGGGCTGCATGGGTGGTTCTATGGAGTAACTTTTTTAATGAGAATCTGACACCCCTTCAATCAGATGGCGCATGCGCAATTGGTCCCAGTCCTCTCCCGGGCGTTTTAGTGAAAAACAGGTAAAACCCTCCAGGAAACGAAAGGAAGAGGCCCCTTTTTCACCGGATGGTATCATTTTTTCGCAAACTAGTACTGTAGCATGGGATTTCTATTTGGACAAAACATGGAACTGATATTTTAAAAAAATTATCAAAGGAAGGCATTATGACGTCATCATTTTTCTTAGAAATCATTTCTTTTAAATTCTATGCTACAGATTTTGTGTGACAGTGTTTTTATACTGCTGTGTTGAAAATTTGTAAAAAATATAGTTAACTCGGTGGATTTTTACGCAATTTTTGTTTTGGCTACGTGATTTACCAAATATGGTTGTAAGTCGAACCATACAATGGAACATTGAATACAACACACTTGGCAAAAAAGGATTGCTGGAGAGTTAAAAGAATTCGAGAAATTATGTCTTTTCTCCTTGTTAATTCTTATTAATTCAACTGCTGCTTTCCTTTCTCTATGCCTTTCCAAAGCCTACCAAGCCTACCTTCCCTGGTACGACTGTATGTAAGACACCGCAGAACAGTCATTCGTATCCAGCCTCCCTCGCCTTTTTACGGAAAAAATGCGAGGCCTGTTTGTCGGTTTGAAAGTAGTTCATAAGGGCCGTTGTTGACCGTCGTATATATAGTCTATCATGTATTGAATCCATCGCAATCGGAGGCATATTGTTCGAATCTAATGCTGGATTAGTATTATATTAACAGTGTTATTATTCTTTTTTGCCTTGAATGTGTATATTTTATTGGTAATCGGTAGTTTTGTTGATGATCGTTATTGATATATCGGCCGCGAATTCGCCATGTCAACGGTGAAATACACAGTGGATAATTGAGCAGTTGGACCGTTATGACACGAGGGCAGCATGCAGATATATCCGAATGAAGTCCTCAAAGATCTGAGCCACGGAAGTCAGTTAGGGATCACTGGACTTCCAGTTTCATTTGCTGAAGTCATTGTCTGTACTGCGTGAGCTACATTTGTTCTCCTCTCTGTTTGAAATTTTTCTCTTAAATGTTTTGGAAGTTGTTCTGGAAATATTGATCTTATACCAGACAACTTATGGCTGAAATGATTTTGTCTCCTAAGGCTTATGTCGGGGTCAAACGTTCCTGGTATTGACCAAAATGAGCAAGCTGTTTGTGTGCGTGACTCAATTGCAACGGTTGCAGCAGAGTCTTTATGAACAACTGATTTGCCACAAATTGTATAGCATCGAACAAAATAATAGTATTTTTTTCATATTGTTATAAGAAAACAAACGTCCAGGCCATTTTACTAGAACGAAGAATCGAACACAATAAAAGTATTTATGGATGTCTGTTTTGTATTTGACTCGCTGTCGCTGTCGCGACTTGGGCCTCGTTGGGTTAGGAAACACGATTATCTTTAAGCAACGCTTTGTGTTATTCATTGGCAATTAACATTTCTATTCTTCAAGCCAACTTTTCCTCCATTCGCTTGTAGGAAAGGACACAAATTGTCGCTTATTTTCTCCCGAGTGGCTACATCAAGCAGAATAAAACATAAACAAACGCCCGCAAAGCATGCCGTTCGAGAGCGAGTCTTTAAGTAACAAAGGTCCAAGTACCATCTAACCCACGTTTACAAAAGAAAAATTCCTGGACAAAGGGTAGGGGGGCGAGGGCCGCTGGGCCCACCCCAAAATCCGCCCTTGAATTCTGTGCAGCTCTCCGGATTGCAGAAACGGTTTTGCATGCAACCTGAACAAACTTCTATCCGAAACTAAACAATACCAGCGAAGTAACACAAAGAACCGTGATACCAGCCTTACGAGGGTGTTAAGGACGTACTGTGACAAAGGTAGACAAACAACAAGCGTGTCTTAATTACGGACTAGGAAAACTAAAGTAGGACAAACAAAGAAAGGACAAAATAAAGAAACACTAATTACACGGAAAGTACTGGAATTAGTGGCTACAATTCTTCTCGGTGACCCAAGTGGAGTGTTTCTAACATGGCCGCCAGTGCTCGGATTGTTTTAGTTTTATTATTATTTATGTTATGGATTTCAAACTAAGAGATCGCGACGAGGAATATCAAAGGTTGCGTTGACTTCCACGGGGTACTGCAAACTGCAGTTGCTACTAAATGTGGAAAGTGTGGCATTACATCACTAGCCATTCCGGGTCATGAGCCCCCGAGCTGAGATTACAAATGTACTATATTTTGTGATGTTGAAATCAATCCTGGGCTGGACAGAAGTGATTTCAAAGGTGAACAAGTTTTAGCTGAACACTTAGAGAGTTTATTTACATCACTATCACCGTTCCATACATATTCTCGACAACATATATAGGATCTAAGGCGATGCTGTGGTTCTCCATGTTGTCCTACGACACCTTTTCCCAAACAGTGTGGTATTTTCAAATTCAGCGGGGGAAGAGGAGGAGGGGGAGGAGGAATTCGGTGCCATTATGCCAATCTGCGTGCTCGCTCCTCGATCCTGGCCATTGTTTAATCAACAAGGAAAGGTTACGTTTATACAAACCTTGGCCGTGTAGCACTTATATTTTAAACAAAATTAACTGAAGAGAGTGTAGTGCAACGTGAAGCGCCAGATTTATATCCCATATGAACCATGTGAGCGTTAGCCCTACTGATGGAACTGGGCCCACACAAGGACAGAGAAAAACTCTGACCAGGGTGGGAACTGAACCCACGACCTTCGGGCGCTTCACGTTGCACTACACTCTCTTCAGTTAATTCTGTTTAAAATATAAGTGCTACACGGACAACGTTTGTGTAAACGTAACCTTTCCTTGTACTTGAACATGTTAATTGCCGTGACTTTGACGTCTTCAGTTCCCACGGCCTACTCCCGTCTGACCTTGTAGCTCAGTCGGTGGGGCGGCGGGGATCTGGCCCGAAGGTCGTGGGTTCAGTTCCCACCCTGGTTAGACTTTTTCTCTTGTCCTTGTGTGGGCCCAGTTCCATCAGTAGGGCTAACGCTCACATGGTTCATATGGGATAGAAATCTGGCGCTTCACGTTGCACTACACTCTCTTCAGTTAATTGTTTCATCAAGTTGTGAATAATCACAACTTGGTCACGGTTCTTATACCTCGAAAATCATTTCAGGTTTCTACATCAACGTTTTGTCCTACTGATTTATGCTTGCTGAACGCACGATCACGATGAAAAACAAGGCTGTGCGAGTCAAGGATTTCGTAATGACATCGATATTAAGACACGGAAAAATTGATGAAATTGTTATGGATATGGTTATGACTGGCAATAAGGTGAGACACGTCGTGACACATTACGTGGCAATACCTGACAACCCCAGTGTTAACCCGCTTTGGCAGATAAACAACACTCTGTTTAGGTAGAGAATAACTGCTGGGTTACGCACTGATCTCTAGCGATTAGGGTTAATAAATAAATTAAAAACCCATACTAATTCTTGCAAATTATGTAGCAGTGAAATCGGAACTTCAACATTCCCCCTACCCGGGGCATAGGGCATTTGATGCCTTTTCCTGCCCGGGGGAAGGGAATTTGATCATCTTAGTCTTCCCGGGGAGGGGCATTTTATGCACGTGGGTTGATAAATCATGGCGGAGACAAACTTTGATGAATGCAAAGGAAAAGATTGCGAATTCGTGGTGCGAGGCGTTATGAAGGTATTAAGAGCCATTTTATATTATCACTAAAGATATAAATATATTAAGGACAGTGCCTACTATTGTTATTGCGCATACGTTCTGCGCATCTCGATATACTCGGATTTCCGGATTCTATGGGTGGTGCTTTAAACAGGGCTCAAAGTTAAGTTGGTTGTGCGCCTAAAAATCATGTGTGATCGCACTCGTACGCCTTAAAAGCTCAAGTACGGTGCGACTGAAATGCCTCTCTGCTTTCTCACCTGACTATACTTGCGTACTTCACGAAACAGGAACATCAATCAACAGATATAAAGTTATACACAACAAAATCTGGCCCTAAATAATAACGTTACATTATTTTCCTTTCATCGGTGTGTGTTTATTTGTCGTCAGTTTTCTCTACAAATTCCCCCAACGCTGGTGAAGGCCCATTTTTCCTGTTGATGTTTCATTCTATCCCATACTCTTCTGTTTTGTCAATACTCCGCTGAAACATGCAAATAAAGACTATGAATAAAGCACATGCTTATTGCGCATGTTAAAGGTTTGCGATAGTGGAAGGTCAATAGAGGGTCAACAATATGAGCCTTTATTTTCAAGGTAAGAATATTGTTAAAAAAGTGAATTGTCTCCCAGTTAAAGGGACTATGTCATCTCAGGCGCATGCGTGTAGCAATGGAAGGCGCTTTGAAAACGTCGGGCCAACTTTTTCAAATTCCGTCGAAGACTCAGTCAGCCTGTTTCAATCGCTTTCTATCGCGTCCATCTCTAGCCGAGAAGCGACATTTGCTTTCAAGGATCAATCTCTTGTAATTAAATAAGCTTTCTGATTCGATATTTTTATTCGTTTTGGCTCCTGGATCACCATTTTCGTCATTTATAATGTCAAGTGCTGGCGGTCATCGGGCTGGTAGCGGACGAAAGAGGATATACGACAGCAGCGCGGCAAAAAGGAAAGTTTGGGATCGAGGACATAAAAGGATTTGGCTCGATGCTATTATTTATTCCTCCTGGGTCTCGGCGAAATTAAAATGTGGTTTCAATGCGGACTCAAAGTTTGCAAGCCATCTACTCTCTCTGGAACAAAGACTAAGGTAAGCCTGAGTTGGAATTGGTATGGTATTGTATGCAAATATAAGTATTTTTTAATGATTGTTTTAATATCCTTTTATTCTAGGGAAAATAATTTTAAATTCTTCGCTAGAGCGGGACCACGCACGGACATAGATGATACTCCTCTTGGAAAGCGACGAAGGGTCGACCACAAGGATGTCCTTGAAGGTGTGTTTTCTTCCTTATGTTCGCTGAAAAATTTCTCTTTATTAACTCATTAGCATATGAATAGGGTGAAAATCTTCGTGAAAAAACGCAATATACAAATAAGGGAACGATTACAATTTCGCTGTTAGTTAATATTGATCACGTCTTTCATATTTTACAAGGACCCATACTGACGTCGACGCCCGCTAAAGCTGCTCTAATATCAACGAAACCTCTGCCGGCAAATGTATCTCCGTTGCGAGTCACTGGAACACCTAATGAGTAAGTTTTGTAAAATATTTACATACAAGTGAAAGCAAGAATTAATTCTGTTCTTTCGAAATAAAATAGAGGGAAATCAACTGCATTTGACATGATCTAGCACACGCTTTTCTATCATTTCATAATCGACTTTCCATTGCAGAGACACAATGATATAGTTGTATTTCGTACTCAGAATTCATTGGGAATAGTCAAATACTTCTACTCGGTAAAATCATTATTATTTTTGGATTAACCATGTTGTTGTTGTTCTTAGATTGATCAAATGGGTTAATCCCGCATCTAAATTCTTATATTCTGTAACTAGCCTGATTCTCAGACAGCTCGAGGGCACACTCTTTTCCCTTTCCCATGGAGAGAGAGAGGGAATGCAAATGAACTGAATTTATGGTCTTGGAATCAGGTTATACAATAATAAATGTCACCACCACATTAGTCTATATGTAACCTTTGCCTTATTAGTGGATTTGTACTTCGTTTCTTGGTTGACGAAGGTTGTGAATTGTTATTTTTAAGCCTCTTATGCAATGCATGTACATGCACAAACATTTTAGATTTTTTTTTTTACTTCAGGTCAATGCAAGTTGACATTACTGGTCTAAGCGAGGCTGGGGATGTCAAGTTTATTGGAGATAGCTCATTCAAAATAATCGATGGTTCAGTGGTTGTATCAAGAAGCGACAGTATTTCAAGCTCATCAAGTGAAGTAAGTGAAGACAAGATGGCATTTACTGCCAATGGGTGCGTAACATCTTTTGAAGCCATTGATTTACCCCAATGTAAGCAATGTTTATGGTTTTGCAGATCAAATGATTAGACAGAAAATTTAGTTGTGCACATTGCCAATGTATTGGCCATGATAAACATTAATTTTGAATGTCAGCTCCTGGAAAAAGTGAAAAATAATTATTGACAGTATTTCATAGACTGAGTTCCTTTCCATTTGGTCAGGTTATTAACTTGTAGTGGTCTTCTCTTCATACAGTGAACCACTGGGTGAAGCTCTTTCTTTCCTCAGTTACAACAAGGATTTGGATGATAGTGACGTTGACAGTGAAGAGGAGCAATCTTTATGGTGGGTATAATTTTCACATATAATTTGCCGAAGCAGAAAATACCATCATGCTCTTTGTTTGTCCACCCACAATTAAATAAGCATTGTTTTTTTTCCATTGGGACGGGAAACAGGAAACAATGCTGATTCAAAATTTGGGTGGACAAACAAAGAGTATTATGGTATTTTCTGCTTCAGCCAATTCAATTCTTTAATCCATTGAAAGCACTTTTTGTACACAATTTTTAAGGAATAGATTAACTGGTTGCTTCACAAGTTACTTCATTGCCAAAGTACAGTGGAACCTTGATTCTCCAGATTCGCTGCGTTTGGGGTAAAAGGTCGCCATAATAGAGAGTTTTGACAGTCGCAAATATGAAATTTAGCAAGTTTCAAATGCTGATGAGTATGTTGTCTACAATTTCCCTTGGCATAATAATATACAACTGTGAGTTTCTGCTTGAAATCTGCTTTCAGTAAAAATGATTCAATGCTTTAACCAATAGTCTTTATCTTCAATTGTTGATATCTCTGAACAGATTGGACCCAGACAAAAAAGAGTAGATAACTGAGGTTTGACATGGTCATGAATGGAGCATTTATCTGCTTATCAAATGAGAAATTTTGCCTCTGTCCATGCTCCACTGTGTACAAGGTTGTTAATATTTAAACCTTGGATAATATTTTATCACTACAGGGAAGAGAATCACTTTTCCGTATCACTACTTGTTTACTAGGTTGCCAGCAACAAGGGTAATGAGAAGATAGCCAAATGGTCAGACCATATCATCAACCACTTTTGGTACTGTTGTTCAACTGCATCAAACAGTGACAGTCTAGTGAACACTGCTTCCATTTTGAAGGTATCTTCTATTGGACAGGGAAATTACCAGCATTAGTTGCTTGTTCCTTAAGATTTTTGAATGTTTGTGCTATGATTGGCAAGATTTTGTTATCCCTCCAGAATAAGTGGATAGGTCTTCTTCACCATGTGTGTAATGACCATGAGTGGACAGGAGGACAATGTGACCATGGAGAAATGACTGAAGATGGTGGGCACCCCCCTTGGTTTGACCGGCGTGACAAGGATTTTGTAACCCTCCAGAAAATTATCCTGGAACCTATTCTCCTTGAAAGTTTCAAGTATTATGTAAAATTCAGGTACGTCCAATTGGTAATAAAAATGCATAATTGGCAAAAATTCATTACTGTCTAATCCCTTTAGTGGGAGATAATTGCTTGGTGTTATGTACGTGTATCACTATGAAAAATTAATATAAAAGCTCGCTTAGGGCTTGTTCACACAATAGTGGAGTAGGAACACGTTTTAAAAAGTGCTAGTTTGCCAAGGTGTAAAAACTATTCATTTCAACATGAACACAGCCATGCCTGTTGAAAATGTAATGAATTATCATTGTGTACATTTCTATAACAAAATCAAACACACCATGTTCAGAAATCTTGGTTCACTTATGGTTGCTTTCAGACACACAGGTTCCCTTGAATGCGCAAACAGCATGTCACTTGGGTACACTCTGAAGAGATGCTCATACAAGTAAATTGCTTTATTTCATTATGTCCTTGAAAAAAGGTCTAATAAAATTTAATGAAGGGTTACTTGCAATTTTTTGCCAAACTGTACATTGTTTTCTGTCTGTTTTGTTCTTTGTAGTTACCAAGTGTACAAAGGGAGAAGGCAACTTGCAGCTGTGGATTGGAATTACCACATCAACCGACCAATATCCCTTAAAGACAGTGGTGAAGCACAGCACACACGAAAATATAATTAACGAACTAAAGAATGGAACACCAGAGTAGTGAAAGTCTCCAAAGACTTTGCTTATATTCCCATCCTGATGGCCAAGATATTTAAACAAAGAATTGATGACTGCAACCCAGTAGATCGACATGTTTCATTGTCTGAGGATGATCCTGCGCGAATTGCACCAACTATTGGCCAAGTGCCACCTGTGTCCTCAAAGGAATTGTTTATCAAACACAAATCTAGGTTTACAAAATAAAACTGATTTATTTTTAGCTAAACTGAAAACAACCAAGTGATCAACTGACCTCTTTAGCTTGTATGTTTTGTCTTCCCATTCCAGACAACGTGGTGTTACTCTATGGAGCAGTTTCTTGCAAATGTTGTCTTAAGCATTTGTAAATTGTACACATAACTTATGAAAACACAAAGGAAACAAAACATGCAAGCTAAAAAGGTCTAATTTCTTTCAATAAAGGTGTCATTTATACCGGTGTCAATATTCATGACAGTACGATGCTTGCAAATGTATACTTGAACAAAAACCCAATTTCTACTACGATTATCACTTGTGTGTGACGCAATCGAGGTCTGGAGACAGTTTTATCAACCAAGTTACCATGTTGTCAAGGGCAACTCGCTTGTTTTCAGTGATAACATTTAGGCCCTTGACGAGCTTGTTAAATAATATATTTGTAGGCTTCATTGCCCATGACATCAAAGCCCATCATGAATGCAAGCAAGTTGCCTTGACAACATGATGACTGTGAGCTGTGAAACTCTGTTCCTTTTTCGCTCAACTGAGAACAATAGAAAAGGACTTATTTTAAGATTCTCTGGTTTTAACATTTAGTCTGTGTTGCTCCCTTGTATCACTGAAAGTGTTTTTCTTTTAATATTTTTATTTCAAAGCAAGGTAAAAATAGTGCTTAGAATAGAGGATAAGAAAATATGGAATAAGTTGCTAAAATGGCAGACCAGGCTATCAAAACAAGCAATGTTTCCCTTTTTTCAACAAGAAATTGACAAAATATTAAAAATTCTGTTGTCAGCAGAACAACTTCAACCAAAAATAAAAGAATGACAAATTCGCAAAACCTTATTCTGGTCTGAAACCCATGTATATACCAGTTGGGGAAGGATAATGTCTTCTCACACTCAACACCACACAAGCAGGGGCAACCTTTCGATTACCTTTTCCAAGGTAACCATACTTTTCCAAGATGAACTGACGGTAAGCAGCCTTGCGGAAAGAAGATGTACTGTTATCTTCACGATCATTTCTAATATCTGCTCTATTTCTAATGCACAGTTCAAGTACTTTGGGATCCAGACATAATTTCTGGAAACGCCTTGCTAATGTTACACACTTTCTTAATCCGCAACATTTGTTTTCAATTTCTTGAGGCATAGGTTGACAAAGCCTACATTTACACCAGTCTGGGATTGGTTCACTGTGAGGTGGTTGTTGATCTCCACTGCTTGCAGTGCCTTCACCAGGATCATTGTCAGTGTCTTCTTCATCATCTTCCATGATAAGAAGACTATCCACATATTCCATGCTACCCACCCCTCTACTTAGAGCCCGCACACAAAGTTGTCGCACTGTCTTTTCATCCAAAGTTGAGATGAATTCCTGAAATTTATAAATATCGTATTATATTTTTGCACTGTGTTAATATCATCCTGAGAGAGAGGACAGGAGAATAATTAAATCTTTAACCAAGCATTACTGTCGAAATTATGTGACTCAAAACCTATGGCTATGGCCTGAAGTTTTGGGTCCACAACAATGTGGACCGTAGACAACGACAAAGAATTGGGAAATTTCGATGTGGAAAGCAAAACATTTGAAATAATTTCCCACTTCAAAATCCAAATGTCAGCATCAAATTATAGTGCACGAAAAAAAGCTATGGTGTAACAAATAAATCTAAATAAATTGCGTACTAAACCAAACTTCTTACCTTTACCCTGCGATTCTCCAAAACTCTCTCTTCCTCCTCTGTTGGTCTGTCAGGCGTCGGTGAAAGGGCTACAACAGGTCCCTGATTCTGCTACGAATAAAACATTGAGTCGATTTGTAAAGAAACGTAAGAGCAATACTGCTAAAATAGCACGTGCATGCATCGGACGTGTGACAAATGATCGATTCAGCCACTAAAAAGAGCTACAGTAGCTACAATAGTTTTACCGCTTTGTTTTTACAGGACTTTTTCTTCGTGCCACAGGTACATAAATCAGTGCAATGCACTTTTGCTGTTTTACAAGGGTAACCAGTCGTTTTCGCCGTAGTTTTTCGACTGCATGTATTATTACAGCGGCATGGAGTTGCCTGCGAACGGAAGCAAGAAACGAAAATAAATAACGTGCACGCTTTTACTGATATCGAACACAAGATTGATATCAAATGCAACACATTATTCGAAAAAAAAGTAATTTCACTTACCGCATTTGACTCGCTTTCAACGGTAGCGCTGTCCATTTCCATAAATTCCAAAAACAGACACGTAAACTATCTTCGTGTAATCAACGCGAGGGAGAAAAATGGCGGATTTGCGTAATCGTTAGTATGCAAATTAGTCTTAACGTGGGCCCTAGTGCGCATGTGCCCCAGCTGACATAGTCCCTTTAAGTCATCGTGCTTTTATTGTCTTGCATACATTAATTTTCTTATAAAAAGCTAGCCTGCACATTCTGCAAAAGTGAGTAAATCTGCCTCGAATGTTACTGCGTCACTATATCAGTCCGCGATAAAGCCAAAGAGGATGAGCCAACGAGCAAGAAAAGAGAAATATACAAATTTCAAAGAGCAGGGTAAACAAATTCGAGTAGCTAGAATGGGATTCAGAAAAAGAATAAAGATACTGTAAAGCTTTCCCCATGCATTCATCTTCATTCAACGGTTCCCTGCTAGCAGGGGTCTCTTTTCTTTTGTGTTCACTGGGTTGACGAGTACGGGAAAAGACACCTCTGCCATGGGTCGAAAGTATGTGCGGCGGTTACTTGGCGACTGAATCCTCACGTCATGCTTCATGTTGCGTAGGCTCACTTGACAATAGTGGAATTACGGAAAAGGAATGCGCGAAACATAGCGGCCTACGACAACGACATCAAATGTGCAGAATTTATTTCTGCAATTTGCGACAACATAAAGTCTGATCTTGGTGACCTGATGGAATCATTGAAGTACGCGTCTATTTCCAATTATGAAGTTGTGTATCTATTCCGGTTTTCAAGTATATTTTCTTTGGTTACAAGTGTACATTGAAAAAGGAATACAGTCATAATGAAAACTTTTCTGTTATCTCGAATGTACTTCAAGTTTATCATAATGATAACATGTAATAACAAATTGAGAAGTCAAGTTGATTTAAAAACCACAAAAATTTTATCGCTGTCTCAAACGAAAAGTAAGTCAGCCTTAGTTAAAACAACAAACACGGGATTAAAATAAAATACAAAAAACTGAAGATGACGTAATAATGTCTTAAGTTCTGGGTCTTTCTGCAGGCACCGCAAAGAATGTGTTTTTGGTCACTTGGGATTAGTCTTTATTTGGAGTTATTTTGTTTTCTGTCTTTGTTTCTTTTGTTTTACGTAATTTGTGCTCCGGTACCTGCAGAAGCTGCCTAAGTTCTGCTTTTCTGTTGGAACAGGTGCTTCCAGTATTTTAAGCTGTGCTGCTAACATTTTCTGCTGTGCGCCTAAAATTTTGGCAGAGCGCCTAAAAATATACACTTGGTAGAACAAGTGTCTCCAAAGCCAAAAGTAAACTTTGACCCCTGGCTTATTAATATAGGGATATTTTTGCGCGGTTCAAAACTATGCGGAGAAAGCACAACTTAGCAAGTTCTCTTGGTACCCAAAAAGAAAATTAGGGGTAACCACGCATTTTTCAGTGATAATTAAGCTTCAATTTGGAAATTTATTTTAAAGCTTTGTACAAATATTGTTGATTAATTATCTTTGAAAAATGCGTGGTTACCTCCAATTTTCTTTTTGGATTTCAATAGCACTTGTTAAGATCTGCTTTATTCAGTAAGCCGTGCAAAAATACCTTTGAATTAGTAGGCACCGTCCTTAAATTGTATTTACAATATAAACAATAATTCAATTCAAAACCGACGTCGCCTGTTTCGATTTATAGAGGTTCATTGCTTTGACCGACCCGGTGTATTTATGAATACTTTAATACATTTGCGACTATTGATATGCAGGTGTATAAATAATGAAATGAATGTATATGATCGTCCAAATAATTGTTTCAATATTCGCTAAGTTGCATTCCATGTCCCTAAATTCCACTCGCTATCGCTAATGCTTATT
>OX421446.1:44532108-44542108 GCA_949126865.1 Montipora capitata | reverse complement strand
CTGTCTCGTTCGGCAGACCTCAAAATACGGGGAGAGGTAAAGGGACCGCTCAAGGCAGAGGTAGAGGAAATAAGTCTGGTAAACATTCTGGTGGTTCTCAGGGTGCAAAGGTGATGAGATGTTTCCGTTGTAATTACAGTGACCACATCGCACTTGATCGGAATTGTCCAGCTCGCAACCAAAAGTGTAATTTGTGTGGGGAGGTTGGACATTTTGCTATTTGTTGCAAAACGAAGGAACGCAAAGCTCCTTCTCAAGATTCTGAGAAAAGGAAAGCCTCCAGGGGGTGAAGTTGATTTGAAGGTTGGAGGAGTTGTGTTACCTGCAGTACTTATTGATTCAGGCGCTTCGTGCAATGTGATTGATCAGACGACCTGGGAAGCAATGAAGAAAGAGAGTGTACAGTGTGATTCCAAGAAATCAAGCAAAAAGTTGTTTGCTTATGGTCAAAAGGAGCCTATTGAAGTGATTGGAACATTTGTGTCTGAAATTGTGTGTGGGGCCAATGGCAAGACATGTTTTGATGAATTCACAGTTGTTAAGGGTCCAGGCAGATCTCTACTGGGAAAGAGCACAGCGGAGAAATTGGAAGTGTTGAGGGTTGGTCCCATGAAAGACGAAATATGTTCGTTAATGACAGAGGGCAATGGTGCTGATATTCGTGAGAAGTACGCAGACGTTTTCACAGGGGTTGGGAAGCTGAGGGATTTCCAGCTGAAGCTTCATGTAAGAGATGATGTCACACCTGTCGCACAACCGGTACAGAGGCTACCATTTGGACTGAGAAGCAAGGTTGACGAGAAGTTGGACGAGTTGTTAGCCAAGGACATCATCGAAGAGGTGTCACACAAACCTACTGAATGGGTGTCGCCATTGGTTGTGGTCTTAAAGGCAGACGGTGATATCCGGATTTGTGTGGACATGCGCAGGGCGAATATGGCAATAGAGAGGGAGAGACACCCCATCCCCACGCTTGAGGAAGTGTTATATGATCTTAATGGTTCAACTGTGGTCTCAAAACTTGATCTGAAATCGGGTTTTCACCAAGTGGAACTGGATGAAAAATCGCGTGATATTACAACATTTGTTACACACCGTGGCTTGTACCGATTCAAACGTTTGATGTTTGGAATAACATCAGCGCCCGAAAAGTACCAGAAAATAGTTGCTGATGTTTTGCAGGGGTGTAAGGGTGTCGCTAACTTGGCAGATGATCTGATTGTACATGGTTGTGGTATTGAAGAGCACGACAGGAATTTGCATACTGTTTTAAAGCGGTTGGGAGAAAAAGGATTAATTCTGAATGGAACGAAATGTCAGTTTCGCCTTCCCAAGCTAACCTTTTACGGTCATGATCTGAGCAGCCAAGGTGTTACGCCCAGTGAAGAGAAAGTCGCTGCTATTATGAATGCAAGTCCTCCACAAGATGCTTCAGAGGTCAGATCATTCGTTCAGCTGGTGCAGTATTCTGCAAAATTTCTCCCCAACTTCGTGCAAGAAGAAGAGCCGCTTAGGAGTCTCCTGAGGAAGAATGAGCCTTTCGTTTGGGGTGAAGCACAGGAAAGGTCGTTTCAGAAGTTAAAAGAGCTTGCTGCAGGGGCCAGCACACTTGCATACTTCAGAGGGGACTGCAATACACGAATCATTGCCGATGCAGGCCCACACGGTTTGGGTGGGGTGTTGACTCAACTTCAAGATGGGGAGTGGCGAGCAATCTCGTATGCATCCAGGAACCTCACTGAAGTAGAGCGAAGGTACAGCCAGACGGAAAAAGAGGCATTAGCCCTGGTATGGGCCTGTGAAAGGTTTAACATTTATGTATACGGACGCCAGTTTGAACTAGAAACCAACCACAAACCGCTTGAGTGCATTTTTGGCAGGCTCTCTAAACCATCGGCGCGTATAGAACGATGGGTTCTAAGGTTACAGGGTTACGATTACAAGGTAGTTTACCGACCCGGAAAAGCAAACATTGCTGACGCACTTTCGAGGCTTAATCAAGTCAACCCCAAAGACACAAGCGGAGAGGAGATTGACTTTGTTATGGCAGTCGCTTAAGGAAGCCTACCAGTGGCACTCTCGGCTAAACAAGTGGAAGAAGTGTGTGAGAGCGATCCAGAGATGGTTAGCCTGAGACAGTACATTTTAAGTGGAGACTGGTCTCACTGTAGGATGTCTGCGTATTTGTGTGTCAGGAACGAGCTATGCGTGTTAGGAAAACTTGTCTTACCTGGCACTCGAATTGTCATACCGGAGGCTCTAAGGGGAGAGGTCCTACGTCTTGCTCATGAGGGTCACCAGGGCATCGTAAAGATGAAGGCACGCCTCAGAACAAAGGCCTGGTGGCTAAAATTGGACTTAGACGCCGAACAAGTCTGCAAGTCTTGTCATGGATGTCAGGTTGTAGGGGAGTTACAGCCTCCAGAGCCAATGAAAAGAGTGGAACCACCTACCGGTCCTTGGCAGGATATAGCCATAGACTTGATGGGTCCTCTTCCGACGGGAGAAAGTTTGTTGGTAGTCGTGGACTATTTCAGCAGATTCTATGAGGTGGAAATCATGCGTTCGACCACGTCCAAGAAAGTGGTAGATGTACTGGCACAGATATTTTCAAGATATGGATATCCTTTTACTCTGAAGTCCGACAATGGTCCTCAGTTTTGCTGCGAGGAGTTTAAGACGTTCCTCTCAGACCACGGAATAGAACACCGGACATCACCTCCGCTGTGACCGCAGGCCAATGGGCACGTCGAGAGACAGAATAGAACGCTTCTAAAGGCTTTGAAAGTGGCTCACGTTGAAGGAAAAGAGTGGCGAGGAAAACTTAATAAGTTTCTGCTCACGTACAGGAGCACACCACAAGTAAGCACAGGAGTTACTCCTGCTTTCCTCATGTTCGGTGGAGAATTGAAAACTAAATTTCCAGAGCTGAAGAGAGCTGATAACCTGTTGAATGAGAGTGTAAGAGACAATGATTGGAATCACAAGTTGATCCACAAGGCATATGCTGACAACAGACGAGGTGCTGTAGAGAATCCTGTGATGCCTGGAGACCAAGTTTTACTAAAGAACACGAAAACGTCTGGTAAGCTTGAAGCAAATTTTGAGAGTGAACCATACACAGTGCAAACTAAGGAAGGCCGTGAGGTGACTGTTCGGTCGAAAGAGGGCGTGGAATACAGGCGGAACAGTTCTTTCGTTGAACGTTACAACCCACCAGAGGATACACAGGAGTTAACAGAAAATGTAAGTGAAAAGGCTGTTAGCTCAGCAGTTGGAGAGGCTGTAAGCTCAGCGGTTCCCCAAGTACCTTGGAAGAAAGTACAGTAACATCACAACCCAACCGGACAATCAGAATGCCGGAGAAATACAAGGATTATGTACTCTATCAAGTAGACTCTGTTGATGCATTGAACCTGTGTTGAACTTTGGAAGACTTTAAGTTTATAGATTAGTAGAACTGGACGTATCCTTCTAGTTGCGCAGTCCGTGTGGAACGGTTTTTCATACTATGTATTTTGTTGACATTTTCCTTTCACTATATTTTGTTTCCAAAGAAAGGAAGGGATGTAATGTATTGATAACCTTTTAACCGGAAATAACTCTAGTTTTCATACCGGAAGTCTATAGAAATCGCGGGCTTACTTAGACTCATGGGAAATGTGAAACCAGGCTCTTTTATGTGTCATGGCATGCGAGTTCAATCTGTGTGATTCGTTGGCCATCGGTACGCAATCTTTACATTGGCGACGAGGATTCGATTCGTTTTGTGAGGTAGGGGATATTTTGGGCGTCATTTGCGTAGAGGATCTGAGTATTTTGTCAGGAGGGTAATGACAAGCAGTGCACCTTCGACTTCGAGTACACCTTCGACAACACAAACCCAGCCAGTTGCCGCGTTTGTTCGTCTTTTTGATGTGGCCAGTCTTCCTCCCTTCAACCCGAAGGAAGACCCGAACACTCTCGCCGTTCGTTGGAAGTTGTGGAAGCGCTCATTTAATTTGTATTTGGTGGCTAAAGGGATAACGAAGGATGAACAGAAAACCGCGTTGCTGTTACATACCGGAGGATTGAACTTGTAGGAACTCTACTATACGTTACTGCCCGGAACGGATATCGTATCTTACTGTTGTGTTTAGTTCAATCTGTGTGATTCGTTGGCCATCGGTACGCAACCTTTACAGACCGTAGTTTTGTCAACCGCAAAATTTCTTTCTTCCCCAGGGTCCCGACATGACTGCCAGTCAGGTAAAATCACAGTCACACCTCCTTCATGTTGACAACTTCAAAAACACATTCGCAGAGCGAAAGCGTTGAAAGATGCGCGAATGAAAGCCGTAGCATACAAACTTTTGCGCATTCATGCCGCTTTTATTAGTTAATAGCACTTGTACGTAGTAGGCTATTCGCAATCGTATTAACTGTCTTTATCAAGCCATCAAGGAATTAACATTAATTATGCAAATAACATTTTCATTTCCCTGTGGTCTCCCGACACGACTGTTTCTCTCAGATGCTAATAATTAAATTTCACCTGGCTTCAGTAAGTCCACCCACAAAATATTCGAAGCACAGTATCCTACGAGAACAAAATTTATTTTTATGTTAATTGCTTGAAAGCCTGTGTCAATGCAGGCCCCAGGGGAATAAAAAAATTTGCGGTTGACAAACTATGGGAACAAACGGTTATGCATAATTAATGTTAATTCCTTCACGGCTTGATAAAGACAGTTGCGATTGCGAACAGCCTACTGCGTAAAAGTGCTATTAACTAACAAAAGGGGCATGAATACGCAAAAGTTTGTTTACTACGGCTTTCATTCTCGAATCTTTCAACGCTTTCGCTCTGCGAATGTGATTTTGAAGTTTGTCAACACGAAGGAGATGTGACTGTGATTTGACGTGACTGAGATAATGCAGCCATGTCGGGACCCAGGGGAATTAAGAAATTTTGCAGTTGACAAAACCACGGTCCGCCACTCCGGTAAGGCTCAGTCTGAATTCTTCGACGAAAATGGGCGGGCAGCAACAAAAAGTGGTGTGGCGACGATATGAAAATGATGAGGGTATTAAAGATGGAAAATGCCCTCTATTGCTTAAATAACACAACAAAAGATAACTTTTTGATCGGTTGCTTTATCTCAAGAGAAGCACTTCCGGAAGGCAGTTTTCTATTAAGCACTAGCCATTGAAGCAGATTCAACCAAGCCTTTGCTTGTGGGGTGCATCTAGCAAAATAGTCCAAAATGCATGAGGGTCTCTTTTTTACGGTGCAAACAGGGACAGTCTGAATTATGTTGATCTCTTTTTAGCTGACTAAACATTCGCTGTGACAAAAGGCTAACACTCGAAACGTCAGCTTTCCAAATCATTCATGGTGGTAATTCAAACTTTATCTACATATTTGATAAAACCAGATTTTCCTGTTAAACATAACACTGTATGCAATCAATGTAACATGGAGACAATTTAGCACGTAACAGGGTCCCTCACGCATGAGCCCAAGTGTTGATGCCTGTCGAAGAATAGGTTATTCGCTAAGCTCTTCTGACCCTACAATTTACCAGTTTATTAAATTATATACTAGCCCAAAACAGCAATGTGAAAGTTAACTAATAGGTACCCAATTTACTGTGGCCATAATAATCCTCCGAAAAGTGGGAACCCAAAAGTTGTTTTTCAGTAGCTGTGTACCAGCAGGAGAATCCTTCAAGCTCTCCTCCGGATAAGAAACTATCCAGAAGATGCAGGTTGTCAAGATCACTTGAGATTTGAACTTGACGGGAATTTATCCATTTTTGGATAGCCCCCCTCCCCCCTTTATCCCCATTTTTCATCAGGGGCTGTAGTCCCTTTTCATCAGGGGTTGCTCTCAACTGAAGCCTTTTGTATCAACCTTAATTAGCTGTATGATTTTCTTACAACTAATGCAAACTGGACATGGAAGGAATCAAGTTCCAACTTTAATGCGATATTGCACAAGCACCAAGAAAATATACTAACAAATTTCATCATTGCAACAAGAGAATGTAACAAAAGAGTACGCGATAACCGTTTTAACTGTTGGCTTAATCTTTTCTTCCTCACCACGGACATATTCAAGAGGAGTCAAGGCTTTGCGTTGTTAAACACACATGAATGGCGCTTAGTCAAAAATCCTCCGTAACATATAACTAACTGACCATGCTCCTATTTTCTCGCGTCCCACACCTGGTGAAGGACGGGCTCTGCTGCACAGACTTCCTTCTGTTAGATCGGATAACCGACTCGTGCAGAGCTTCCCAATGAACTACCGTCTCCTGTTCTCTGCGCTGATCTCGTTTCCGAAGATATGTGTCGCTGAAACGGCTCCTTCAAGATCGAGGGCATTCCTCCTGGAACAAAAGTGACATTGATGTATGTTCTCTGTGAAGTAAAGAAAGAAGCGTTAGAAAAATAATTACATTTATATTTTAACAGCACAGAACAGTTATCAGGTAATAAAGGAGTTTACCTCCTTATCCTGAAGAATTTTCTGTAGGGTCGCCCAAAGTTGTTCAAATGTTGGCCGCATATCAGGAGAGTTGTCCCAACAACGGAGCATGATGTCATAACTAGAAGGATAACAAAAAACATTGAAGTTCTTTTTTTTTTTAGAATGGAGAGATATGATAGTCTTAAATTCTTACTTGGCCTCGTATAATAAATGAAATTTACAGTACGTAGGTTCTACCGTCCACGGAATTTAAAATACGTTTTCGCAATCACAAGTCTATGCTCACAAAAAAAAAGCGTGCGAGATAGCAGTCCATTTCAATTGTAGCAAACATGAGATTTCTGAAATTAGTTTTGTTATTGAGAAAATTACCAACCAGGGAGACGCAGCTCATATTAATAGATTGTTACTCACCAGAGAAGCCTACTGGACCGCACAACTATGCACACTTATCCTCACGGTCTTAATAAGAGACGCGAATTTAGATCCAAAAATCGCGCCCGTTATAATACTTAATTAGCGCATCACTACATACCGTGTAATTAAGTTCTTTGCAACTGATCGCTGTAATTTTACCGTATGCGCATTCTTGCCTGTTACCTTTAACTTATTATTTAATGTTATTGTTCAGCTTTGTATTGTATTACGCAACTTCATTTACATTTTTTACGTTTGGTATAACTTTTTGCAAATTTGCAAACCTTTTTTTATTTTTTATCTGTAAATAAGTTCCACATCTGAAGAAGGCTGAAGGCCGAAACGTCGCATTAAAGCCGCAACAGTTAGAGGTTTGCTTCGTGTTTCATCGTTTTACACTTATCTATCTATCTATCTATCTATTCGACACAGAAGTTTACAGTTTCCACTACACCACCAGGACAACTATGCTGGCAACACAGCCATCGAAGAGGTGATTTACGTGGTCATGGCGTGGGCCCCCCAAAAGTATGATTATTTGGGGTGTGCATTGTCAGGGTTTCTCTCCTACACTCACTCACTCACTCACTCACTCACTCACTCACACACTCACGCACACACACACACTCACTCACACACACTCACACTCACACTCACACTCACTCTCACTCTCACTCTCACTCTCACTCTCACTCTCACTCTCACTCTCACTCTGTCTATCTCTCTCTATCTCTCTCTTTCAGGATAACTAAACTAAAACGTGGGTAAGAACGCAAAAAAAATTAACACGATCTTAAAAATTAGTAAGATTCTTATAAATGACTGGAAATGATATGCGTTCGAGTTCGCATCTCGATCTGAGTGTTAAAATGAGCTTTTTTTCATGTTCTTACCTGCGTTTAGAATCCCCACAGTGCATTCTTTGTCACCCTCTCTGCATTCTTTAAAATTGATTATGTATATCACCAGAAACCCATAAGGGTTGAAACGTGTAACGGCCCCTTGGGTGCTGGGAAACAAGCTTCTGAATATTCAATTTGCTAAGTACCATATTTAGAACAACAAGAGCGAGGGGTTTCCAAATATGGTATTTAGCACTGAAATATTCAACCAATCAGTTCCTACTGAATATTCGGAAGCTGTGAACGCGCGTTACACGTTTCAACCCTTATGGGTTTCTGATATCACACCAGGGATGCGGCTGCGCCCAAATTTACATTTTGCTGAAGAAGTTACAAGAGTAACCAAAACGTCCAAGTTATTCGTCTTCTTAGCCATAGTCAACTTTTAGGATAATTTATTTCATTTTATTAATAGAAAAGCCAGGCTACAAACCAGATATTTTAGAAAAGTAAGTAGCAACATATTGCTTGTTTTACAGATTGGCTGTCGTGGTAAAGGTGAATTTTGAGCCACTGAGGACAAATCTAGTTAGCGTTCTGAGTGGGTTGCTTGTAGATCTAATGCCTCCACAAAGGTGCTATACGTCGAATTAGAAACAAGTAACAGCAGAGGCAAGAGAAAATAAAGGGGGAAGAGAGGGCATCCCTTATACATGCTCTTTTCCATGGGTAGTATTATCAAGTTATTTTTAGATCGACTCCCACGCTGTACAGATCCCAAGGAAATTAGGCAACAGCCAATTATGTGGCGGGAATGTGTTCTCTGAGAGTGGGCAACCATACGGAACGCATTCCCGCCATATGATTGACTGCTGCATAATTTCCTTGAAATCTATACAGCGTGGAAGCCAATCTAAAAATAACTTGAGACATGTTACCTATGGAAAAGGCATGTATGGGGGATGCCCTCTCTTTCCCCTTTATTTTCTCTTGGAGAGGTAAATAACCCGGAAGTCTTGTTCTGCGATGGAATGCAGCCCATCAGTTTATGGTATCAGGGAGTCAAAGCAAAAACGACGGCTACGGGAACGACATAGAACATTATTGGTTAAAAAAGGAATAACAATCGTGCCGTACTTGCAGCACGAATTCCCGTGTATTTATTTGCCGTACTCCAGAAAACAACAACATGAAATCACCCAATTTAAGGTTTTGACGACAACGTGAGCACATAACAATGAACCAATCATCTGCAGTGGTGACTTTAAAACCGTTCGTATCCATCCAGTTACAGGATAGTTTTCTCGTATTGTACAAGGTGAACAAGACGGAATAATGGCGAAATAATTTGCGATAGAGCTAAGGAATGTTTCTGAGGTGACGTTTCCGTTGAGGCTGCAGTTGTCCTTGCTTAAACTCCCTATCATCTATCTTTAGGACGGCTCAGTACTGCTAGATTCTTGGCGGGAAAAAAACATGACGGTATTGGGTTCCATGCCTTGCCCTGTCCCCTATCTTTTGCGTGTAGCACAAGCAATCTCTCATGCGGCTATTTTTTTTCGGACCAATCAGAGGTGTTGTGGCCATCAGGCCCATCGAATTGGACATTATATGATGGTGGTATCTGGGACCGTTTCTTGAAAGTCCCGGGAACTTTGTGGGCCCGAAAAGCCAATTGTGAACCAGTATATATCATGATAGCAAAGTTCCATGCCTCGAAACGGCCTTTTTTTGAAGGAGCAGAGTGATTGCCCGAAATACTTCGGGACCCAAAAAGTTAAAAACTTTCGAGAATCCCCTGTATGGGCCAAGCCGAGCTAAATCAGAGAAATCTGGCTTATTGACATCTGGAAGTACCAAATAGTTTTAACTTACAGCTCTTGTGAACAATGAAGTGGTTTTCTTAATCTTCCTCCGCGTCCCAGAAAAGTAAGAAAGTTCGCAAGTCCTCCTACATCTGGGTTAGGTAGCTCGCCTGAAAAGTGTACCAGGAGATCAATGTAGTACAGCTATTTCATTTTAGTGTGGGCGTAAGTCATCCCTAATGGTCGTCAAAAGAGAACTTTACATTTCTCTGATTGTCTGTTTGTTTTTCATGACTATACTAACTGGTTAGCTACACAAAATATCCCTTCGGAGTCTAGACGAAATAATAGGTTTTCGACTGGTTTGATTCTAGCAGAAATTTTGGAGGTAGTGACAATTGGAAAAAAAGAAAACAGCCCAACCGTGCCCGTCCGCATCCATGTTTACTTTACCTTGATCT
>OX421446.1:44489608-44527108 GCA_949126865.1 Montipora capitata | reverse complement strand
GAAGTTACTGAAGAACCCGGAAATGGCACAGGACTACCAAGCAACGATTACGTCATATCTTCAGCAGGGGTACATCCGAAAGTTGCAAGACAACGAAATGAAACAAGTTCCTGATGGCTTCTACCTCATTTCCCAGTCTTCTTCCCAGAGAGACAGACAACCAAAATGCGAATTGTGTTTGAAGCATCTGCTAAACACAAAGGAGTTTCCCTCAACGACGAAATTTTGCCAGGACCAAAGCTTCAGAATGATCTGGTGGACATTCTTCCCCGGTTCAGATGAAACCCGATAGCCCGCGTAGCTGACATCAACCAGATGTGCTTAAGAATTCGAATCGCTTCCCCCAATCGCCGATAATCCCGTTTCCTGTGGAGGGACTTGGATATGAAAAGAAAACCTGAAGTTTACGAGTTCGACCGAGTCGTTTTTGCCAAAAAATCTGCACTATTTGAAGCTCAGTTCACAATTCAACAGCATGCCCAAAAGCACCAGAACCAATTTCCAGCTGCAGCAGAAACAGTCCTTGAATCCACCTACATGGATAATTCAATGGATCCCACCGTCGATGAGCAGAATGCTATTGACCTGTATCGTCAATTATCACAGCTCTGGGAGAAGGCCGGTATGCAAGCCCGAAAATGGCTCAGCAATTCTACCCACGTCTTGGAAGAAGTTCGCCAAGAAGATCGTCTCACCAAAGTTGACTTCAATCATGAAGATCTTCTGTCAACAAAGACTCTTCGAGTGCTTTGGATCGCTGAAGCTGGTGTATTTACATTCAAGACCAAACCTTCCCAAGCTGACCTTCCTTTGACTAAAAGAAATGTGTTGAAGAATGCAGCCGCCCTATTTGATTCTCTTGGTCTTGTAATGCCCTACACTATCAGAGCCAAGATACTGTTACAAGTAATGTGGGCTCGTGGATTGGACTGGGATAAAGGTATTGACGGAGATCTGACCGAGCAAGTGCAGCAGTGGTTTAGCAAACTAGAAGATTTGAGAAACGTACAAGTGCATCGTTGTCTGCAACCCAGAACAGGCCCAGGGTGAAACGACCACCCATACGTTCGTAGATGCCTCGAAGGATGCATTTGGTGCTGTACGCGCATCTCCTATGTAAGAAATGTTCGTCATGATCGTATCAAGAAAAGCGGCTCAAATTCGTGAACAATAGGTATTGTTATAGTTGATCGTTTTTGACCGTGTATGGTCAAAAACGATTTAGGCTAAAACAAAGACTTTAAACACGCGAGGGAAATTCAAAATTGCCGATTACTATTCACGCGGGAGACTTGAATCTTCGGCGAGACCGAATTATGAGCAATTTGCACCCTGGGGGAGGGACAGAGTTATGATTGGGACGACGAAACCAACAACGCTGGGGTGAGGGGTGAGAGAAAGTTTTGTTTGCGAAGCATACTCCGACCGAGTTGATCGAATATCAACGCAGAAAGGTAATAAAATCACTGCTTCAACAATCGCACTAGTTTAGTTCTCATGGCTTTTAATGTGCTTCGTTCTGCGCAAGCAAAAGTTTTGCAAAGCATTTTAATAATCAACTTCTTCAACAATTGGACTGGCCGAGTTCTCGCGCTTTTAACGCGCTTCATTCTCAGAGAGATTCATTCAAATCTCGCGCCGTAGAAATAATTGTTACTCAAATAAATTGTGTTTTTTATTCGTTTCTCAAGCGCGGGTGAAGCTAAAATGAAACTAGCGAAGCAGCAATGATTTATTAGGCGTTTCATACCGAATTAGAGCGTTTAAACTCTATAGACATTTTAAAGAAACAAAACGTCGTCCATTTTTTTCTTTCAAAACATTGGAGTCTGTAAATTGAGACGAAAAGAGTGAACAATCGATTGAAAAAGTCGCACCTCCCTTGTAAGTGCCCGACCGCACTGCCGGTTTAAAATTCAAAGCAAAGCAAACAATAGACGGATGAAGTCTCACCTTCATGGTCACTTAACACAAAATGATCATGAATACGGTGAACGGCTCGTGTTCCTTGAAAAAGTGAAATTGTAAAGCGCAGTCTCAGCGAAGATGAGAAATTTTAAAAACATTAAAGACTGAAAACCTCCAAAGACACTCGTGTGCGCTTTCAGCAGAATGCCACTTTCACCGAAAAAAAAGGTTTACGGTACTTCTTCAATTACAATAGGTAAAATACAATACAACAATAGACTGCAAAATTTACACTTCCTTGCACACACACAACGCCAATAAAAACTACAAAAATTCAACCTAGAAAAGAAGCCTTCACACAGCTGAAAAAGTCGCCAACTCTCACGCTTCAAAGATGTTCTCGAAAAATCAAAGGACACCGTATAATCAGATCACTTTATCCAACAACTTTATGCATACCCATAGAGGACTAGACTGGCATCCAGTTGCTCTCTCTGACGTTTATGAGGCGGAGATAAGACGCCTTCGCGTTGAGAATGATACACTAAAAATTCATTACAACTCTGTCGCCGTGAAACTCCAAGCTCTATCACAAGAAAAACAGCAAAATGCGGCAAAAGTCCAGGCAAATCAAACACTTTACAACAGCCAAAAAAACTTCTGGCAGCTGTCTAAGTCAGCAAGGAATTACAAGAAAAAATGAAAGTTTTTTAATGAAAGTTAAATTTGAAATACAAATTTGAGCACGTTCAGGGGTTCAAGTTAAAGTCAGCGCATTCTTTACGTTTCGTTTCGATAAATCCAAAGGCACAAACATTGGTTCAACCCGTGTTAATGTTCTGTCAACAGCTTTTGTAAGACACAGTTACGCCTTGATTCTCGAGATTGGCGTAATATGTTCCTACTCTGCTGTGCCTGGGGAGGTTTATCTCCGGGTTCTCCGGTTTTCCCTCTCTGAAAAAGATTATTAATCGTAGCATATGATTTGATTTGTGTTAAATACTTAATCTTTAAAATCGCAGGGGCGAATCAATACCGGTTTCCACACGTTTACGGAAATCGGTCAGAAACACGGGCAAGCTAAATTAAGAGGACTTTTGTTGTTGTTGTTGTGGAATGCACAAGGTGTGAGTTAAAAAAGGTAGTACCTTCCCAATAAAGTGCCGCCTTTCAATTGACTTCCGTTGGAAAAAAAAAAAAAAAAAAAAGTTTAAAATGGGTTAACAGATTTGCAGAGATATTTTGATCTGTTAAATTCGGTTTAGCCTGTTCAAGCTCATGTGAAAGTCAGCGTGCGCGTCATGATTCGCGTTTTGATGAATCCACCTTTAATAAATACCCCGCGTTCATACGACTTTTTGGCTGAATAAAGACGCTTGATAAAAGAAGCAACAACACGAATGATGTAGTAAGGGCGGATTCGATAACCCAAAGCACAAGTAACATTTATAACGACAAAAATATATTTAAGAAAACACATGTAATACTTGGATGATGAATAAGTTCTTCATCTGACGCCGTAAGTTAATTCTTCACCTGGGTACCCTAGTGAATATAGATTCTCCAAGGAACAATCTACCTCTCCCCCACCCCCTAATAACACCCGTTTTGCACGCCGAAAATTTCCGATAAGTCCTGCCTCGCAAGTGATGGGTCCACTCCCTAAAGTACGTCTTCGATTCCAAGACAGAGGAAAAACACGTCTGAAACGATGGCTTTGTTTATTCACTAGTCTGGCTTCTCGAGCAATACATTGTGAAACTTGCGTTTGAATTGGATACGGACAGCTTCCGGAATGCCTTTGCAAGGATGGCTTACCGAAGAGGATTGCCCCAAGAAGTAGTCAGTGACCGAGGCACTAACTTTATTAGCGCAAACAGAGAGCTTGTTGAGAAACTAGACAAAGATAAAATCTTCCAGAGAACTGCCAGACGAGGGGTTAATCCACCTCAAGCGCCTCATTTTGTTGGAGCCCATGAGATAATGATCAAAGCCGCTAAAAAGGCCATCCATGCAGTTCTTGGAGAAGCAAACGTCACTGACGAAGAACTAATAACGGCCTTCATTGGAGTAGAATCTCTCCTCAGTTCTAGACCAATAACTTATCAAACAGCTAATTCATGTGGCTAAAGGAGTGGGTACCAGGCCAAAATGTACGATCGTGGTGGAGCAAAGAGAAAAGAGTTTTGTAAGTAGGAGATGTGGTGCTCGCCATACCCAGTGCCCTGCCAAGAGCCCACTGGCCGCTCGGCAGAATCAGCAAAATTTACCAAGGGAAGGACAATCACGTTCAAGTTGCCAATTTGGGCAGAACTCACTCTTACGTCTCCTTAACAAGCTGATTCATCTGGACGTTGTTTGAAGAAATGGAGCCTTCTATGAAGCAATCGCGATGAAGAACGTTAACGTTTAGAGCTTTAAGTGTTGACTTAAGACACTTTACTTATTGAATTTAGTAACAATTCGCATGTGACTTTGACACGCACAATTGCCTGTCAAAGAGGGCGAGAATGTTCGGGAGAAATACCGTGTGACGTTAATTAGGGCTTACTTTGGCCGCAGCGTACATAATACGCGAAAGGAACTATTTATTCGAGTATAAACTCCCAGGCCAGGATAAGCTGCGGCTTGAGAAAGCTGTGAACGTACATTTTGTACCAGTTATATGGGGTGTTCGCGTCCTATGTAAGCCACGGCTTATTTTCTCTCGTATAAACGGCCCTATTTTGTTCAAAGACAGTTGGAAACTAATTAGCAATTAGTCCGGCAGACAATTACGTAACATACAATTTATTCATTCGCAAGGTGACAGTTTGCCTTAATATAAGAGTCAGCATATTTACGATAGTTTGGCAGTTGTTGTTTCGAGAGATTATGAAGATTACGCTACGGAAAAATAAAAGTGAACATGTTCTGCAAAACATAACCATTGTTTGTAAGTACAGCTCGATAGCAAGGGCTTCTCGCCCTTCCGTGGTAGTAATTGTACCGTCTTGACTGGAGCTTATGCTAAGTTCTTGTTGCCCAATTATCTGCTTTTCTGAAATAAGAAAATGTATACAAGGAAATAGTGAACGTTAGCTCCAATTAAGCGATGTTTTGAGTCAATGGAGACTTGGAAATGCGGGACACGTAGCACTGGAGAGTCTTGTTTAGAGTATGGATGTAAACCTTGAACCTGAAGCGTATTTTTTTCTCTTGATTTTCCGAAGAAACACGACTTTTTCCATCGTTTTGGTTGTACAGCTTCCGGAAATGTCAATCAAAAAATATCTAATAGTTTAATTACGGTTTAGGCTATAGGGGAATCTTTGTTTACTTTTTCGCCTCATTAGCATAAGAATATTGTTTTCCAATCAGTCAGCCAAGAATAAAGTAATGAATATTGAAAGTTTATTGCATAATGAGCTGTTTCTGAAAATGTGAATGTGATCTTTCAGATATAATTTTACAAATTATGTATGGAATCATTTGCGCTTTTGTCACCCAAGACAGGTTACTTTACCTTTGAAGTCAATTTGTAAATAGCATGATTCCGTATGCGAGAAAACTCGTATGTTATTCACTAGTCAGTTGATGTTAGTTCATGTAGATTATTAGTAAGTAATTGCATGATTTATCTTGTGCAATTTGGATTGATTAAGCACTTGTAATTCCTTTTAACGACTACAAATTGCACTCCAGTTTTGTTCATCTTTGAAAAAATGTACTCGTGCTTATTTATTCCAAATTGCACTCAAAATAACGTGACTACCTATACTGTACAAATAGCACAACAATGGTTATTTCACTCTCACTTAGGCCCCGTTTATATGGAGAAAAGTTGTCCTGGGTAGAAGGGTCACTCCCCTACCCGAGCTATCCGAGCTATCTTGGGCAAGCCGATTTTTCTTACCTTTCCTTATAAAACGCAGCGAACCCATTTATATGAGAAAACAAAAGTTGGCTCGGCTAGACGGGTCACCCTTTTTCGACGGTAGGGTCACCCTCCTAGCCGGGCCAACTTTTCTTCATATAAACTCTTTGGCTCGGTCAGCCAAGACACAACTCCACATATCGGAAATTGAAGTCCGTGTTTTATCTTTAAAACGAACATTGTGGATTAAATTGCTACCAAAGAAGTTAAATCTGAGTCAACAGTGAAACAGTGTGAGTGATTTAAAAAATAGAAATCCAGCGGAAAGAGGGATATTGAAGTTATGAATTATTAAGCAGGGACAATGAATAATTTAGTAGGGTTAACTTTCACTCCATCAACCGGGACAACCTTACTCATGTAAACGGTCGGGAGAAGTTGGCCCGACACGGTGGGTGACCCTTTCTTCATATAAACGGGGTCTTAGAGGCTGTGGACCAAGTTGCGCAGGGTCAAAAAAGTAAAAAAAAAAGTGTTCACCCAGGGTATAAAATGGGCTGAATTAGAAGGAACCACTGTCCTTGTGGTCCTTGCATTTGGCCAGTCATTGCCTGCATCTGTAGATTCTGTGGCAACTGTCCTGTAATCTAGATGTTCATGCAAGCATTGTTGTAAAGTAGTATTGCCTCATGGATCCGCAGACTACTTTGACAATGTTATGACGAAATTCATTGTTTAAATAACAGGACAGACGCATGAAAAACTGACATCAATTTCTTTTTTACAATAACAAAAAGGCAGAGGGGTCCAAATTAAGTCTAAACACGAGAAGAAAGCGAGATAAAATTGCGAGAAACTTCAATTTTCTTCAAGCTGACGCGACCAATATCGCATCAATGTCACATAAATTATACATTTATGTGTCTGTTCACTTATTGACAACAAAAATTAGCATTTCAGCGCACGAGAATTTTGCAGTCATTGTAAAAAGACTCATTGCATTATTAAGTTAACAGGACTGGAAAAAAATGAATAAATAAAATTTGAAATCATTTCTTTAAAATGGCAAACAATATTTACTAATGAAACAAATGCAATAATCTAAAATTTTAATTATATACTGACATGCAATAGTGAAATTAGTGCAGATAGTTTTAATAGGGCAATAAAGGTGAAATTTTGCATGCAGATCATTACTAAGTAATTACATGATTTTTCTTGTTCAATTTGGAATAATTAAGCACTTGTAATTCTTTTCAAAGACTCCAAATTGCACTCCAGTTTTGTTCATCTTTGAAAAAAATTACTCATGCTTATTTATTCCAAATTGCACTCGAAATCATGTGATTATCTATACAAATAACACAGCAATGCTTATTTCACTCACACTTACATGCTGTGGAATAAATGGACCAGGTTGCCCAGGGGCTAAAAACTGTGTTGCCTCAGGGTGTCCCATCATTTGTACCACGGGACCCTCAGGAAGAGAGGAGTAGACTGGCTGATTACTGGGAGGTGGTGGTCTGGGAATTCGCATGGGACGTTGATAAAATGGTTGATTTGGAAGGCGTGGCTGTCCTTGTGGTCCTTGCATTTGGCCAGGCATTGCCTGCATCATTAGATTCTGTGGCAACGGTCCTGCAAACTAAATGTTCATGCAAGCATCGTCATAAAGTAAAAACGGTGCACCACATATTCATTTGTGGGTTTGGCAATGAATGAAACCAACAAAAGCAAAGCTGGCACTCATCATTAGTTGGACCCAACACAGAGGTTTTTGAGTCTGGTGTAGAGTTCGTATAGCTCTATTGACAGGACCTTTCTCTTCTTAACAAAGAAAGATATGCTTTCTCTCCAGTTTAATAATTAATATTCTTATTACTTACTGGTCCTACCAGAATTGAACTCATAACTTCCCACATGGTGGTACAACCCATCAATGTAAAACAATGGAAAAATAACCTTGATATGAGCAAAAAAGTCTCTGTTACAAATGACTAATCACAATATAAAAGACAATCATTGATGAAGCATCAATACCAACACCTGAAATGTACTATTTCTTTAATTCCTTCCTTGTAAAAAAAACTATAATTCTGTCATCAAGAGAAAAACTGCACCAAACAGCGACAAATATCTCAAGCAATCAATGGTAATTTACCTTTTTTCAATGCTTTATGGAAAATTGTCTCTGCCTGAATGAGAGTGAATAGACTAAGCATGACTAAGCTTCATCCATTTTGAAATCATTTCTTTATTTAGAAAGCATGTAGGGAATCCAAGAATGACTGATGCCACATTGTTTCACTTTCATCACAAATACTTCCTAATTTCCCCAAAAACAATTTCCATTAATCCCCTCTATTCACTAACCAGTTCTGTTTGCCCCACCCCCGTCTGCTTAGAATTAGTCGATCGAACAATGAAAATGTTAAAATGACGTTGTGTGTTCAAAACAAAGAACTCAAATACGTTTAAACAACTAAACATTTGTTTGCAGAACAACCATATGTTTGTAGCAGGAAAATGCGCTTGGTAAATTGCATGAATGTTATTCAAATGGAATAGGCGCTCATTCAAAATTTAGAAAAATCACCGACACAAAAACTTGTTAAACACGAGTTGTGATATCAAATTTACCAATAATGATCGTTCTAGGTGTCCTAATTGATGAAACTACAACACAGAAATACCAAATATATTGTGTTTGCTCAAGAATTTCCAGGAATGCAGTGGTTTTTCTAAAAGGCATTACCTCTCCCTAAATCAGCTTAGTCAACTCTTAAAAATTCTCTGACATGGGTCAGACGAATTATGCGTCTCGCGTGTTATTCCTCTAGTCTAAAGACAGGACGAACTCCATAAAACGCATAATCTTTCTAGACGAACCTGTGCAAACATTTTGTCATCTGGTTATGCCTTTGAAGTATAAAGACGGGCTAAAGATCGACGCATTATCCATGTAGACGAACTATCATTCCTTGTGCGTCTTAAAAAATCCAGGTTGTCCCTGTTTCAAAAGCCGGGAAACCCTAATTCACGGGTTTGGCTACCCACTGCACTCTGTGATGAGATGCAATCACATCTTAAGTATCCCATAGATCTTAGCGTGTGCCTGTGTTTTTTTTGTGGAAGTCTGGGTTTACTTTTTCTATCGCCTGCATGTTTGTGATTTTGCTATCTGACAATGTTTCAGTTGCGGCAAATTTAAATATTACTATCAACTTCACACTACCGTGATCGGGAATTGACAGTAGAATTTTAAGAAACATGTGTTAAAGTCGGGTGCTGCTTGTCATTAATTCATTTTCTGTAGAGTGTTTTCACTCACGTGATCAGCAACCTTGTTTTTTCACCGACACAAAAGAAAACGTTTGCATGATAATCATAGAAAACAATTCCCGAAGGATTAGTTGGGTACACCAACATGGCCACCGTGACATCATGTGAAAACACTATTTTTGGTTGGGTTGTCCGTTGTTTCTTCCTCGGGCAACCAGGCTTTAAATTCTACCAAAAGCGGGTCGCCCGCTAAACTTTCTGATCGACTGGGAAGACCGGACGACCGCTAATTTCGAGCACTGCTAATTAGCACAAATTCCGGCGGACAATTCCTTAACATACAATTTATTTATTCGCAAGGTGTGACAGTTTGCCTGATATAAGAGTCAGCATATTTACGATAGTCTGGCAGTTGTTGTTTCGAGAGATTACGAAGATTACGCTACGAAAAATAAACGTTTACATGTTCTGCGAAACATTTGGCGACCCCGCCAGGACAGCGCTTTCTGGATAAGATGCCAAGACTTCGATCGCGTGGTCAACAGCGAAAACTGATGCCGAATTTGTCTCCTCAAGATGAGAAATTAGAAGACCAAGACGCTGCGTGTTTGGATGAAATCAAAGATGAGAAAAGAAAGTCCGACTCTGAATTGGGACGCGCTCTGCACTCAAATTAATTACTTGTTGTACGAAGTGGATTTCGACAAGGCTTCCATCCGGCAAGCACAAGACAGACTGGTGAAAGCGAAAGAGAAGATATTCGGCATTATGACAGAGTTGTGAGGAGTTTACTGAACACGTGGAGAGCATAGAAAAGCTGATGACGTTGAAGTTGACATGGGTCTTTACCAGTCGCGTGTTGGAAAAGTTCTTCAAGAAGTCAGAGACAAATTAAAAGAATCCGCAAAGCGTACAGTAAAACTTGAGTCAGATAAAGATAATTTCGAAACGGAAAATTTGCAAAAGTGGTTTTGCCGACAAAGTTGTCGAGCGTTTGAAGCTGAAAGATTTCGAGAGCGAACGATTGATGAAACTCCTGCCTAGACGCCAGCAAACCTCGTTTTTCAAGCGGGTCCGTTACGTTTCCTTTACTCCAAATCTCCAGAAAGAAAAAGTTTTATTATTATACACCTCCATGTTGCCAGCCGACACGGTCGCGCCTAAAAAGCTGGTAGCCTTTGATGTTAATCGGGGAATCAGGCACACAGCCACTCAGCCAGGTTTCCGTAAAAAGGGCGATATCAGCATCAACGTTGTTTAAAGTGTGAGCGATTTCATCAATTTTAGGCGCCAAGGACATTGTGTTAGACAAAAAGATCGACGGAACAAAGTGAGGCCTCCCAAGGGAGCTTGTGGTCACGCTATTGACTTCAGATCTTGATGGAGTTGAAGAGGTGTGATTTTGAATATTTAATAAGTTCCCATGATTTACTGAATCATGCTTTCCCTTAGCCCTTAGACAGCCAATATCGAACTGATTTCGTCTTGAGATAACTGTAGGAATATGGTTAACTCTGTGATCCGCCTGTAATTTGCGTTGGATCCCACCGCATATTCCTCTCGTTGGTTTTAAGATTCCAGCAAGTTTGCAAGCGGTCCACTCAGAATGCCACAAAGGTTTGATAAGTTGTGTCGGATTTTTCCACCAGAATCTGAAGGAAAGCAGTGTAGATCGGCTGTAAGTCATAGCCATAGCGTTAGAGGCTTAGAAAAAAAGGGCTTCACCACAAGAGTAGAAAAAAACGATAAACTGAGGAGCCAAATTTATGCAGCCAGATGGCGCAATGACAACCATGCAAACAACTCCACCAGACGTGTACCTGCTGTTGAAGAAGATCCAACCATTCCAAGTTCCACAGGAACTCCAACCATTCCAACCATTTCGCAGGAAGGTGTAGGTGTCTCAACTAATTTGCCCATGGAGGGGGAGAGCTCGATTCAGCGAGCTCACACAGCAACCTTACAGGAACACTCTTCCTCAGAATTGGTTTCTTTAAGAACGGTCCCTGTTTGGATCAAAGGAAATTGAAAGAAGGTCAAAGTAAATGCAGTTCTCAACGATGCGAGTACAGGAACTTTTCTTAATGAAGAAATTGCCATTGCCCTTGGTCTTCAGTCTGCTTATGAGAGGGTGACAGTGAGAGTTTTAAATGAAACGGTGAAATCTGACACCATGCCCGTGGAGATTACACTTGAAAGCATTGACGGTCAGACCTCGATGGCCTTAAATGTCTACAGGTGTCCCAGGAACGTTACTGGCAGTTACCAGGCGGTGACCTGGAACTTCTACAAGGACCAATGGTCGTATCTCTCATCCATTGAGTTTCCTGAACCTGCAAAAGATCCGATTGTTGACATTCTGATTGGAGTGGAATACTCATTTCTACACAGGTCAACAGTTGACTTAAGTGGACCAGACCCTAAGGGACCAGTAGCAAGGCTTGGACCACTGGGGCGAACCTGTATCGGAAGTCTAAGCGGTTCCAAAGGATTTTCCCATGAAAGAGCAAGTTTTCTGTCCACATTTTTCGTGCGCCCAAACGTGTTTGACGAGATCAATGCAAGTTTGATGAAATTCTGGGAGGTAGAAAACTCTGGTGTAAACGTCGACAAACGAGAAATTCTAACACCCGATCAGAAGAAAGCACTCAGCCAGGTTTAGAATTCTCTAAAGCTCGTGGATGGAAGATACGAACTTGAAGTACCCTGGAAGCACGAAAGACCTGAGCTTCCTGACAATTACACCATGGCATTGAAACGTCTAGAAAACACCGAGCTGAAGTTACTGAAGAACCCAGAAATGGCACAGGACTACCAAGCAACAATTACGTCGTATCTTCACCAGGGGTACATCCGAAAGTTGCCAGAGAAACGAAATGAAACAAGTTCCTGGATGGCTTCTACCTCATTTCCCAGTCTTCCGCCCAGAGAGACAACCAAAACGCAAATTGTATTTGACGCATCTGCTAAACACAAAGGAGTTTCCCTCAACAACGAAATTTTGCCAGGACCAAAGCTTCAGAATGATCTGGTGGACATTCTTTCCCGGTTCAGACGAAACCCAATAGCCCTCATGGCTGGCATCAGCCAGATGTGCTTAAGAATTCGAATCGCTTCCCCGGATCGACGATACTTCCGTTTCCTGTGGAGGGACTTGGATATGAAAAAAAACCTGAAGTTTACGACTTCGAGCGAGTTGTCTTTAGCAAAAAGTCAGCACCATTTGAAGCTCAGTTTACAATTCAAGAGTATGCCCAAAAGCACCAGAACCAATTTCCAGCTGCAGCAGAAACAGTCCTTGAATCCACCTACATGGATGATTCAATGGATCCCACCGTCTATGAGCAGAATGCTATTGACCTGTATTATCACAGCTCTGGAAGAAGGCCAGTATGCAAGCCCGAAAATGGCTCAGCAATTCTACCCACGTCTCAGCAAAGTTGACTTCAATCAGGAAGATCTTCTGTCAACGTAAGACTCTTCGAGTGGTTTGGATCGCTGAAGCTGATGTGTTTACATTCAAGACCAAACCTTCCCAAACTGACCTTCCTTTGACTAAAAGAAATGTGTTGAGGAATGTAGCCACCCTATTTTATCCTCTGGGTCTCGTAACGCCCTATTTTCTTTCTTTATTTATTTATTTAATTCAATATTTATCCAGGGGCATCCAATTTAGCAGAGCTAGTTTAAATGGAGCCCCGACAAAGCACAAAACAAAGACATAAAACATTAAAAACTAGACATTTTTAATAATTAAGTTATAAATGCAGTATGTACCGCAGATGTTACTGTTTAAGATGGCGCTTTAGTTTGATTTTAAATTCGCTGAAGGTCTCTACTTGCCTAATGTTTCTCGGAATGGTGTTGTAAGTTCGAGCGCCATTTATTCTGAAGCTCCCCTGACACTTAGCAGTTTTTGCGAAGGGAGAGCGTGGGCAAATCACGGCTTCTGGTGTTATAGCCATGGAAAAAGTGCGCGTGCCTAAACTCTGAAAGTAAGTACGAAGGCGCTATTCCGTGAAGACATTTATGGACTAAAAGGCATTTGAGATAATTTCTGCGCGCTTGTAGGTTGGGCCAGCCAAGTATTGATTTTAACTCCTCAGCCCCGATTGATTGAACTTCAATGATACATGCGGCACGTCTACTTAGCTTATCTAGGTAATCTTTGCTCCCAGCCCCACAACTGTCACTATCCGACCCTACACTATCAGAGCCAAGATACTGTTACCAGTAATGTGGACTCGTGGATTGGACTGGGACAAAGGTATTGACGGAGATCTGATGGAGTAAGTGCAGCAGTGGTTTAGCAAACTAGAAGATTTGAGAAACGTACAAGTGCATCATTGTCTGCAACCCAGAACAGGCCCAGCTGAAACAACCACCCATACGTTCGTAGATGCCTCAAAGGATGCATTTGGTGCTGTCTCCTAAGTAAGAAATGTTCGTCATGATGGAGTCGTGGAAACCAGGTTTATCGCTTCCAAAACCAAGGTTGCTCCATTGGTGACAATGAGTATACCTAGACTAGAACTATCTGCGGCTGTGATGGGACTAACACTTGCTCAGTCTGTGTCGAAGGTTCTACAAATGGCAATTGGTCGTGCCATCTTTTGGAGTGACAGCACCAACACGTTGTGGTGGATAAGAGGACATGGACGGTGTTTCAAACCCTTCGCAGCAAATCGTATTGGCGAAATTCAAGCTCAGACAGATCCTTTTCAATGGCGATATGTCCACCATCCTCAATCCAGCAGACCTGTGCACTAGAGGTTCAAGTGCTACACAGCTCGCTGAGAACACGTTATGGTGGCATGGACCATCATTTCTCACAGAAAGTAGAGAATTGTGGCCAAGAAATAAAGTGGAAAGCAACTCCTCCACTGATGAAGAGTTGAAGAGATCTGCTAACAGAAATGAAGTTCCTAAGATAGTTCTTTCCTCGATGACAACTAAGTCCACAGAGGAAGACTGGCGCCTAGATCCTACGAGATTTTCTAGTTGGACCAGATTAACCAGGATCCACGCATGGATACTTCGCTTCGAACAAAACTGTCAGTTATCATCACAAGTCCGTAAAGAGGGAGCACTGAGTCCACAAGATATACTAGAGAGTGACGGAATAATTATCAAAGAAGCACAAAAGGAATCATTCCCAGAGGAGTACCGCACACTGACATCTGGAAAGCCGATCTCAAAGTCAAGCAAGCTTGTTAAACTCACTCCAAGACTGGACAAAGATGGAATAATTCGTTGTGATGGAAGACTGCAGTACACAGAATTTTTACCCTTTGATGTTTGATATCCCATTATTCTCCCACGTGGACATTGGGTCACGAAGCTTATTTTTAAACAACACTATGAGCTTGGAAATCATGCGCTCGGAACTAATCACACATCAGCTAACTTGTCTGCCCGCAACTGCTTTGTGTCTGCACGAGAAGAAATTAGAGAATGGGAAAACCAGTGCAATAGATGCAAACAACGAAAAGGCAAAGCTGCCTCGCAAAGTGATGGGTCCACTCCCTAAAGTACGTCTTCGATTCCAAGACAGAGGAAAAACACGTCTGAAGCGATGGCTTTGTTTATTCACTAGTCTGGCTTCTCGAGCAATACACTGTGAAACTTGCATTTGGATTGGATATGGACAGCTTCCTGAATGCCTTTGCAAGGATGGCTTACCGAAGAGGATTCCCCCAAGAAGTAGTCAGTGACCGAGGCACTAACTTTATTAGCGCAAACAGAGAGCTTGTTGAGAAACTAGACAAAGATAAAATCGGCCAGAGAACTGCCAACCGAGGGCTAACATGGATCTTCAATCCACCTCAAGCGCCTCATTTTGTTGGAGCCCATGAGATAATGATCAAAGCCGCTAAAAAGGTCATCCATGCAGTTCTTGGAGAAGCAAACGTCACTGACGAAGAACTAATGACGGCCTTCACTGGAGTATAATCTCTCCGCAATTCAAGACCAATAACGTATCAAACAGCTAATTCATGTGGCTAGAGGAGTGGCTACCAGGCCAAAATGTACGATCGTGGTGGAATGAAGAGAAAAGAGATTTGAAAGTGGGAGATGTGGTGCTCGCCATACCCAGAGACCTGCCAAGAGCCCACTGGCCGCTCGGCAGAATCAGCAAAATTTACCAAGGGAAGGACAATCACGTTCAAGTTGCCAAAGTCCAATTTGGGCAGAACTCACTCTTACGTCCCATTAACAAGCTTATTCATCTGGACGTTGTTTGAAGAAATGGAGCCTTCTATGAAGCAATCGCAATGAAGAACGTTAACGTTTAGAGCTTTAAGTGTTGACTTAAGACACTTTACTTATTGAATTTAGTAACAGTTCGCATGTGACTTTGACACGCACAATTGCCTGTCAAAGAGGGGAAGAATGTTCGGGAGAAATTAAATACCGTGTGACGTTAATAGGGCCGTTTATACGAGGGAAAATAAGCTGCAGCTTACTCTGGCCGCGGCGTACATAATACGCGAAAGGAACTATTCGTACAAGTATAAACTCCCCGCCCAGGATAAGCTGCGGTTTGAGAAAGCCGTTAACGTATATTTTGTACCATTAATATGGAGTGTTCGCGTCTTATGTAAGCCACGGCTTATTTTCTCTCGCATAAACGGGCCTATTTTGTTTAAAGACAGTAGGAAACTAATTAGCAAAAATTCCGGCGGACAATTCCGTAACATACAATTTATTCATTCCCAAGGTGTGCCAGTTTGCCTTAATATAAGAGTCAGCATAATTTACGATAGTTTGGCAGTTGTTGTTCGAGAGATTACGAAGATTACGCTACGGAAAAATAAAAGTTAACATGTTCTGCGAAACATAACCATTGCTTGTAAGTACAGCTCGATAGCAAGGGCTTCTCGCCCTTCAGTGGTAGTAATTGTATTGTCTTGACTGGAGCTTATGCTAAGTTCTTGTTGCCCAATTATCTGCTTTTATAAAATAAGAAAACAAAATTGCAAATGTATAAAAGGAAATAGTGAAAGTTAGCTCCAATTAAGTGATGTTTTCAGTCAATGGAGACTTGGAAATTATAACCTTCCAATGCCAGACACGTAGCACTGAAGAGTCTTGTTTAGAGTATGGATGTAAACCTTTTTGTTTGTAAGCCAATCTTTGTACCTAGAGACCCGAAGCGTATTTTTTACTCTTGATTTTCCGAAGAAACACGTCTTTTTCCATCATTTTGGTTGCACAGCTTCCGAAAATGTCAATAAAAAATAGCTAATAGTTTAATTACGGTTTAGGCTTTTAAATCCAGTCTAAAGTGAATAACTATAGGGGAATCTTTGTTTACTTTTTTGCCTTGTTAGCATAAGACTATTGTTTTCCAATCAGTCAGCCAAGAATGAAGTAATGACTATTGAAAGTTTATTGCATAATGAGCTATTTCTGAAATTTTGAATGTGATCTTTCAGATATAATTTTACAAATTACGTATGGGATCATTTGCGCTTTTGTCACCCAAGACAGGTTACTTTATCTTTGAAGTCAATTTGTAAATAGCATGGTTCCTTATGCGAGAAAACTCGTGTGTTATTCACTAGTCAGTTGATGTCAGTTCATGTAGATCATTAATAAGTAATCACATGATTTTTCTTGTGCAATTTGGATTAATTAAGCACTTGTAGTTCCTTTTAACGACTACAAATTGCACTCCAGTTTTGTTCCTCTTTAAAAAAATGTACTCGCGCTTATTTATTCCAAATTGCACTCAAAATAATGTGACTACCTATACTGTAAAAATAGCACAACAATGCTTATTTCACTCTCACTTAGGCCCCGTTTATATGGAGAAAAGTTCTTCCGGGTAGAAGGGTCACTCGACTACCCGAGCTACCTTGGGCGAGCCAATTTTTCTTACATTTACTTATAAAACGCAGCGAACCGTTTATATGAGAAAACAGAAGTTGGCTCGGCTAGAAGGGTGACCCGCCTACATGTAGACGAGTCACCCTTTTTCGATGGTAGGGTCACCATCCTAGCCGGGCCAACTTTTCTTCATATAAACACTTTGGCTCGGTCAGCCGGGACACAACTCCACATATCGGAAATTGAAGTCCGTGTTTTATCTTTAAAACGAAGTGTGGATTAAATTGCTATCAAAGAAGTTAAATCTGAGTCAACAGTGACCGTGTGAGTGATTTAAAAAAAAGAAATCCAGCGAAAAGAGGGATATTGAAGTTATGAATTATTATGTGGGGAATCTAATTGCTGGCCCCAATTCCCTGTGACACTGAAGACTCGAGTTGTAGAAATAACATATTTAATACCTAACAATCAACCGAAGATATACTTGCTACCACGTACGTGCTCCAAAAATCACATGATTTGAAATTCGGTAGTTAAATCACTTAGCAACATAAAAAATAAGAGTAACGATTTCTCAAAGCTGTAAAACAACACGTCACGCAATCAAAACATTTCTTACACACTCCCCCTATTAAAGTTCGATGTAACTTTAATATAGCTAGTTATTGGTGCTCAATCGATCTCACTGTTCACTGATCCTCTAAATCAGACAGAACAATTGCGAAATAAAACGATAACTTGTTCGATTGTAAATGCATAAAACAGTTCCGATATTGAGTCAATAATCGTGATGAACTGTCACGCAATGTTCTTCACAACTTCAATTACCAGTTCGACGCCAGTACTTCAGTCCTCCTCATTCTCATTCGTCATTATTCCTACCAAACGATCCGCTGCTGTGCACCTTGCTTCTCGCCTCACCCTGACCGCCGGTCACTGCTGTTGAACATCGCCGCTCGGTCCGGCCTTACCATCGTAGGGACTGGAGTCATTACCTACGCCACCGATTTCCACATCGCAAACCAACTGTTGAGGTCTCTCGATGACGTACCCGCTGCCACTTAGGATCTTGTATCCTCTGGTGACTCCATCCTTTCCAACGATTGGGTTAGTGATATGGCCAACTTTCCAGTTTGCTTTATTCTTTGTCGTGTCTTTTATCAGTACCAGTGAGCCCTTTTTTAGACAAGTCGTACCATGTCGCGCTTCGGGCCGAGAGTTAAAATGCTCCTGCAAGGCGTGAAGGTACTCATTTAGCCAACGTTTCCGGACGTTATCTCGGTAGGTCTTCAAATATCTTAGTCGTCTGGTCATCTCTTCCCTCATCGCCATTTTCTTCAAGGTAAGGTGCTGCTTGCCCACGCAACAGTAGATTTGGTGTGATTACCGGTGTTTCAAATTCTACTCCCATGTAGCAAAGGGGTCGGTTGTTCAGGAATGATTCCACATGTAACAAAACCTCCTCAAGCTCTTCAAATCTCAACAATGCTCGACCAATTGCTTTAGAAAGAGCGTTCTTCATGATGCCAATCAACCTCTGGAAGAATCCACCCCACCACAGCGCGCGGGACATGTTAAATTTCCATCCGATCTCCTTTGTGGCTAGATAGTTAAAAAGGTTCTAGTCTTTCTGTAGGGTCGATAGCCACTTTTTCATTGCTTGGAAGGTTTTGGCGTTGTTACTGACTATCAGATCTGGCGCGCATCATTGCACAACAAACTCCTTTAAGCCTCATTTGAACTCTTCGGCTGTCATGTCTTTACAAAGCTTCTAGTGCACCACTCTTGTACTTGCACATGTGAACAGTGCAACGTAAGCCTTTCCAGTCCTGCTTCCAGATCTGTACAGAAGTGGCCCAGCAAAGTCTACACCAGTGACGTTAAATGGTTCGGTGAATTCTGTTCTGAACTTCGGTAAGGCTGAGGTGGGTGGAGCATTTAGGACTGACACGCGGTATTTCTTGCAATAGTTACAGTCACGTCGAACAATCTTAACCATGGATCTCAGTCTTTGTCTCACTTTGTTCATGGTTGCCGCCACTCCCCCATGCAAGGTTTGTACATGGCAGTGTTCGATGATGCGACGTGCTAATGCTGATTCTCTCGGAATGAAGATAGGAGTATAACCTTGGATTCTCTCGTTGCACCTAATTAATCCATCTTCATCTTTGGCCAGTCTGAGGTCAGTTTTCATGTTACATGTTTCTTTTGTGATCTGAATCCATTTTTTCTCTGCTTTCCCAATTTCAGAGTTGGTGATTGGTCTAACCCGTATAGATTTCTTGCAGCCATCAATGAATCGATTCACGTATGCCGCTATGCGCAGTAACTTCCAGTAAGGGAACTTGTTTAACAGGCCTTCTCCCCAGTCCTTGACGGCTCCATGCGCTTTGTCCTCAGCCAGGAGCAACAATTCTTTCTTGTGTCTCTCCGCTTTAGCCTCATCCGTTTCCAAAATGGCTGGTTGTTCAGGTCTTGCGGACTCATCCGATAGCCAGCTTGGTCCCTTTAGCAAAAACTCTTTGAGCTTGTTCGACTCTGATCTTCATGTACCAAGGTCACTGGGATTCTCCGTTGTAGGAACATACCTCCAAGTTCCTGACTCTGTGAACTCGCCAATTATCTTCACTCAAAACACAGCATGACGTCAATCAATTGCGTACGAAAGTTGTCCATTCTCCACGATTCGCCACCCAACAGAGTACTGTAATGCTGTCCACCCAGTTATGGTAGGCTGTAATGGGAAAGGACGCCAATGCTCGGCTTACATTGTTTTCAAGTTCCGCCAACATGTGTGCGGCAACCAACTCCAGACGCGGGATGCTCATTTCCTTTGGTGCAACTCTTGATTTGGCCGCAAGTAAGTTCTGGTCTACTGGTGTCGAGTCTTGATATGACACAATGTACAACGCAGCACAAACAGCAACTTTGCTTGCATCCGCAAAACCATGAATCTCAAAGTGGGCTCGATTATGCTTGAAAACACAGCGTGGTACGGTCAAGGTTGGCGCTTTTTGCAGGCCGTCAGTCCACGATCTCCATTCTCTTTGAATCTCGGCAGGTACTTCAGTGTCCCAATGTAACTTCAGAAGGCATACTTGACTAAAAATGAGCTTGGCAGTGATAGTGACTGGAGAGCTCCATCCCAGTACGTCATAAATGCTGTTAATGGCTGAGATCATTTTCCTCTTTGTTAGAGGCTTGTCCGCCTTTAAGCACGTTTTGAAGTCGATACTCAGCGTGTCCTGCGCCTTGTTCCACAGTGTGCCCAGGATTTTAGTTTCTCTGTTTCCTCTGTTTCCCACCAGACTCTTGGCGTACGTCTCTTCTCCTTCTGTCACTTTCTCAACTGAATTTAATTGTTCCACGTTACTGTGCCATTTGTGTAGGGTGAAACTGCCCTCTGACATTGTATTGGAAGCCTCTTCTTTAAATGTAGCCGCGTCTTCTTCCACATCGCCTCCCCCCTGAATGTCATCAACATAGGTGTCTTCTAAAAGCGCCTGCGCTGTGGCCTTAAACGTTTCGTTGTAACCCTTAATGTGCTTCTGGAGAGTCGCCCCAAGGATGTACGGACTTGACGTAGCTCCGAATATCACTTTTGGGTTCAACATGAAGACAAAACATTTAAAAAGCTTAAAAAGGTACAAGAGCTACATGTCAGCTTTGAATTGGACACCCTGGACTTCGTTAAAAAAAAAAAACAAATATGTGCAAACCTCAACTTTATTTAAAACACTGTCAATTTGCAAAAGAATAATCTTAACTTTTCTTTCTCTCAGTTGTTATAGAAAGCCGATACAAGTTAGAAAGGCTTCCTGTGGATACACTAATTCGAGGCCAACAGAGGAAGCTCCGCGAGCAGCATGTCAAACAGGAGAGGCTGTAGTGGCAGTCCAGTCTCCAAACAATCATTGAGAGAGGGTGTCTGCGTGTCAGCCCTTGATGAACAATCGTAGGCAATTCTCATCTTGGTCGTTTCTGCTTGCTCTCGAATGACTGGCTGGTGGGGAATGTAGTGCACTACCTCGCCCGTTTGATGAGGGGGTACAGGTTCCATAATTCCAGCGGCCACTTGTTTCTACATTATCTGATCGTAGTCCTCCAGCTTCCCCATTCTCTCCAGCTTCCTGATTGTACTGTTCAGTCGAGCCACTGACAAGTTCTTGTTAGTCGGAAGTGGTACATGATCCTCTTTCCACGGCAACCTTGTTTCATAGAAGCCCCTTGCGTCTTATTTAGCTGCTGGAGAAAATCTTCGTGTATGTTCTTGTTCTTTGTTGACCTTGTATCTTTGAGCCCTAAAACGTCCAGCGAGCACAGCTTCTCAAACTCTTCTCGACCGGTTGTGAGAAGGAATTGCTTTTCTGCTGTGACACTTTCTGTCACCGGTCGACGTCCATAGACAGTCCCACCAAGCATAGTGAATTCTGTGCCTGTATCTTTATTAGGATCCACCCCCAGGATTAATGGTTCTGTAGTACGAACCCGCTGGTAGTCCAGAATGATATGAACAGGCCAAGTGTCGCTTCTTGTCGCTTCCTCACTAAAGGTTAATCTCCTGAATCTGCCGCACTGTTTCTTTAGGGCCTTGATGTTTGGATTGGGCAGGTGTGTCAGTACGTGTTTTTCGGCGTTAATACATTCGACGTCAATTGAAAACCCTTCAACAGCAAGTGAATGCACGGTAACACAGTATACTTCTATGATTTTCCGCATTGTCCCATACATCAGTTCTATGCAGCGTTGCTCTTTCCTCGCAGGTTTCAAGTTAAGTTTGGTTATCACATCTGTGCACAAGCAGCAACTCCTGGCGCCCGAATCAAACATCACACACACTTCCTCTTCCCCAATTTTTGCTAGTACTGTCGGATGAAGTGTACTTGCGTGGTTCATTAGCGCACTAATACTTTTCTCAACTCTTGGATTATGAAATTGATCAAGTGTAGCTTTTTCTTGGTCGCATATCGAGGTGTGAAGTTTCCTCTTACAGTTTTTACATCCTCCTGATTTGCATTGTGTCACGCCATGACCTCCACCAGTGCAGTTCCAGCACAATCCACTCTTTTGTAATATAGCTCGTCTGGCGGCTATATCAAGTACTTTCGTACAGTTAAGGCTGTTATGCTCTTGAGAATTGCAGCACAAGCAATTAGGTTTGCGGCCTGGCTTTCCCCCATTGTTACCTAAAAGCAGCTTTTCCTTTTCTTTTATCCACGGGCAGTGCTTGAAATCTTCCGCCTTCCTTTTGTTGTCTTCGCTGTCTCTCAAGGGGTTTCTCTCCACATACCTCCGTAAGTTCTCCACGAGTTGTTCCAACCCCCATTCCTCCCAGCCGTCATCCCTTTGAACAAGTATTTCTCGCCCCAGACCCAGCTTATCCATTAGCGTATACACCATGCTTTGAGCAGACGCTAGCTTCCTCATTGTATTAAGGGTGCGTACTTGAGAGCCTGTTATAGAATCGTGAATGAAGTTCCTCCATCTCCTTTATTAGCACCTTGTGAACTTTGATATCCTTTCCATATGTTTGCTCTAAAATCCGCTTCGCTTCGCCGTATCCATCCTCTGTGTGCGGCAGCCCGAGGATGTCTTCTTTTGGCTTGCCTTTTCCTAGCTCCAGAAGGTAATTGAACTTACTTATTTCTGAAATCGCGGAGCCATCCACTTCGACCGTAAATTGATTCCAGAACCACAACCAATCTTTGTAATCGCTGGAAAAGGGCGTTATTGTGTATTTCTGTAATTTCACTGATTGCGACGCAGTTGTGTTTTTCCCGGCTTTCGCTTCTTCCAAACGTTGTAACTGACTTTCTGTAATTCCTTTTCGAATTCCAGCTTTTTTCTGTACCACTCTTCTTCTCTTTGGTTTTGAAGAAAAATAGCCTCCTCAATCTCCTTTTGTTGATGCAATTTGAGCTTTGTCTGCTCTTCCTTCACCTTGTGTTGAATAAACAATTGCTTCTCAAGTTCCAATTGTTTCTTTATGTGCGATTTCCTTCATTTTACCCTTTATTTGGGCGCGTACTTTTCTGAATGGTGAAATGTCCTCTTTGTGATCCATTGTCTATTGTTTGATGTACTGCTTGTTGAGTCTTTGTCCGTCTCCATCAAGTAATCGGCAGTCGCATCCTTTGATTTTTCCAAACGTTTAATCAATTCTCCAATCTGCTCGTACGCCCCAGAAATATCTTCTGCATTTCCACTCGCTAAAATTTCCTCGATTTCGTCCAGTTTTAGCTTCGCTACTTCCAGCTGTTTCCTAAATTTGTCCTCCGTTTTAGCCATGCTGAAGTGAACATATAACTTCCCACTCACTGTAACGTGTAACGTGTACGAAGAAATAACCTTGTGATCCTGTTAAGTCCCAGCATGTCCTGGCAGGGTCGCCACCTTTCAGTGTAGGGAATCTAATTGCTGGCCCCAATTCCCTGTGACACTGAAGACTCGCGTTGTAGAAATAACATATTTAATACCTATAAAACCCTTAGAATGTCTACCAATCAACCGAAGAGATACTCGCTACCACGTACGTGCTCCAAAAATCACACGCAACTTAGCAACATAAAAAAGAGTAACGATTTCTCAAAGCTGTAAAACAACATGTCACGCAATCAAAACATTTCTTACAATTAAGCAGGGAATATGAATAATTTAGTAGGGTTAACTTTGACTCGGTCATTACCACGACTACTTTACTCATGTAAACGGTCAGGAGAAGTTGGCCCGGCAAGGTGGGTAACCCTTCTACTCAGGACAACTTTCTTCATATAAATGGGGTCTTAGAGGATGTGGACCAAGTTGCACAGGGTCAAAAAAGTCAAAAAAATGTGTTGACCCAGGGTATAAAATGGGCTGACTTAGAAGGAACCGCTGTCCTTATGGTCCTTGCATTTGGCCGGTCATTGCCTGCATCCGTAGATTCTGTGGCAACTGTCCTGTAATCTAGATGTTCATGCAAGCATTGTTGTAAAGTAGTATTGCCTTGTGGATCCGCAGACTACTTTGACAATGTTATGACGAAATTCATTGTTTAAATAACAGGACAGACGCATGAAAAACTGACATCAATTTGTTTTTTTAAAATAACAAAAAGGCAGAGGGGTCCAAATTAAGTCTAAACACGAGAAGAACGCGAGATAAAAATGCGACAAACTTCAATTTTCTTCAAGCTGACGCGACCAATATCGCGTCAATGTCACATAAATTATACATACAGTGTATATATCTCTGTCTGCTTATTGACAACAAAAATTAGCCAATAAGAGCGCAAGAATTTTGCAGTCATTGTAAAAAATACTCATTGCATTATTAAGTTAACAGGACTGGAAAAAAAATGAATAAATAAAATTTGAAATCATTTTAAAATAGCAAACAATATTTACTAAGGAAACAAATGCAATAGTCTAAAATTCTAATTATATACTGACATGCAATAGTGAAATTAGTGCAGATAGTTTAGTGCAATAAAGGTGAAATTTTGCATGCAGATCATTACTAAGTAAAATTTGACACGATTTTTCTTGTTCAATTTGGAATAATTAAGAGCGGCTCCACCTAAATATCGACTAAACTGGGAAATAGCCAAAAAATGGAATTTCTTCAAACTCCCCCAGAATGAAGTTCTTAGGGCACTAGTTACAAATATATTACTTTAAGTTCGTTAAATCATTTAGTGTTTTTATTAACGAACTTTTTCTTCCCGATGGCCAAAATCGGCCAAAATCGATCGAGAATAGACAGCATGTTCAGAGACTTGTAACCTCGAAAGTAAAGATTATCAATAAAAACTAATTGTACGTCTCAGTTCTACTTTCTTTCTTGTATATTTAGAGCTATTTGGATCGCGATTTGATTAGAAATCAAATATTTCAAGAAATTTTGAAACGTAATGGCTTAAGACAGCTGAACGAGAAGTGAATATTTAGCCTATTTTCAGCTGCTCAAAAGACGTTCTGGTACGTGGATTTCCCCAAAACGGTTTATATTGTCTGAAAGAGCATGATTTCTTCTTCCAATTAGTGAAATAAGATTTTTGGGTAATTAAAATCGTGAGCGCTGAGAAGGCGAAGTAAATGCAGTTCCACTTCCTGAAAACATTACCTTTGACCTATGCGTCACGAACGTGACAACAATAATAGACAGCAGATGTTTCGGTAGTTCTAAACATTTTCTAATGAAATCGGTCCGAAACAGTTACTGCAAGAAACTGGTAGAAGTACGGAATCTTATGGTGTCTACGAAGGAGTTAAAAGTCGCATTTCTGACACAAAATAGCACTAATAAACGAGCTTCAATAAAATTTGCGAAGTTGCGATGCGTTTTATCTAGCCAATACTCACCTGAACGTTTTATTTATAGCAGATGTAGACTCATTTTCTTGGAAAACGTTCGGAAGGAACTAAATTCAGATTTCGCCATCTTTGCAAGTACCAATCTTTAAATTCCCACCTGCAGCTGCCGAGCGCTGATAATCGTTCATTAGAGAAAAACAACCAAACTGCACAGTTGCCATTAGAAACCCCAAAGTAACATTCTCTCAAAATGTAAAGTGAAATAATGTTGGACTATTGACTGCCTTTCAGGACTAAATTAGAAAGCAGATTCAAGCTTCATTACCTTTTAAAAATGCTTAACTTTATTTATTAAATTAAAGTGAGTTCGCGTTCGAATATTGACAGGTGTGAGGGAAGAGGCGGTTTTCAATGGAGGAATGGTACAAATTTTAACAAGGTCCTTTTTTCGTGGAAGGTTATATTTTACTTTGTAGAAACATGTGTGGGATGCCGGTGAAATTTTTAAGACAAGTCCAAGCAGTCCAAGAATTAATTAAATGTACGTTGTATCTTACAGCATTATTGTGCGGAAAGAGATACATTTTATTCTTTCTTTCTTCATTGCGGAAGGGGGTGGGGGGGGGGGGGGGGGGGGGAGCGGTAATTTCGAAACACTGATTGCACTTGCATACCTCGAAGCCCACAATTTCTTTCATTCTTTAGCTGGCAATTTGCAAAATAGCTCGATTAAAACAATGGTAAATTCTCTCACAGTCATATGTCCGCAATGTCGGAAGAGACTCGACCAGAGCAACATTGATATGGAAGATTCTCTAGGAGCGCAAGCAGCAGCATCCTTAACAACGCAAGAAGCAGCCACCGACTTATGCCCCCCTCGATTGGATGAGGTAAGGATAAGACACGACAAACAAGTAAAAGCCTGACAGTGACATTTAAACTAACCTACAAAGAGCCCCGTCTGTGTTTAATTTACCATGCAATTCGTAGTTAAACTGAAGCTCCGCAGAAAGGCGAATGGCAAAAAATCCACTATTACAAATAACTGAGCTAAATTTCTTGCCATCGTTTCTCTTGAATTTTTATGGGGCACATGCTGTCATTGTGAGACCTCTAACCAGACCATAACAGTGTTATCATATTATTTATATGCCAATTGTAAAATTGGTATTGGTTTTTTGCTAGCAACAATGCCAAGTAATATCACATTTTGCTACACGACTAAGTTAGTTCAGAGGGCCAATAACTAAAATCAGCAAATCAGATAGCTTCATTGCAGGTCCAATATTCTCTCAGTATTGGACTGGGAACTGTCCCGAATGATCCCGCACGATCACTTTTGAAAATTTTTTGGTTCTTTTATGGCCGGCTTACGTTTTTCTAAAAGAACTTGTTTTAAACAAAAAAGATTCCTTTCACTTTTCTTGCAACTCTCTGTCCCTTTTATTTTAGTAACATCAGACCAAAGTATACGCCTGTTTCGCCTCCCGATCAAAATCGCGCGCTTGAAGTATGAGATGTTTTTCCAGTCCTTCATCATGGCATTTCTTCGAAACAATTTTCAGTCGTGTGGTCAATCTCTTTTTGGTTAAGCTTGGTCGGAACCGTACTGGTAGGATATCGACCCCATGACCTAAGGCCGACATTCCCCTAGTACGAGCCTCGCGCTTGCTCAATAAGAAATATGTAAGTTATTAGAGCACGATCTAGCCTACTAATGCTATTGAAACTCCATATTTCAGGACGCAAACTCTGCTGAGGACAGCAATTTATCGGCCATATATACAGGAATGATGGAGTTCAGATTAGATGATAGTTTATTTGTTCCTCAACAAAGTAACGGCAGCGATGAGGAGTCAACACAAGTGCCAGCTGAAGAGCCTCGTGAACAGTACTTAAGAAGGAAGCAACTCAATAAATTTCTGGAAAGTTGTAACGTAGAGAAATTAACTCGACCCAGGAAGAGGTGGGAAGAGGCGGGCGCACGTACGCGTAAAAATCACGTAAAAAAGGCAAAAGATGTCATTGTAGCAGCTTTGGATGTGATTATGCCAGGGGATGCAGCATATTTATGGGATGCACTGCAGTCGTCAATCCTTGTTGACAAAGAGCTTGGATCTGGAGTGGGGGACGACCACAAATACCTTGAAGCCCTGTCAGAAACGTACAAAAATGCATCCTCTTGGGATACAAAAAGGCAAGTCTTGTCGATAATGGCTGCTCTAGTCCCTTTCAAACGCCTTCAGAGGTACTTGCCTGGTATCACTGAGTACCGAGTGAAAATTGCGCGCCAGCACAAAAATGTGTTTGGTCGGGGCGTTCCCCTTCCATTGAAGTATAGTCCCCGAATGCAAGTAGATCCTAACCAACTTGACCATTTTTTGACATTTATAACAAGTCCGCACATCATACAAGATCTCCCATTTGGACAGAAATACATGAAGTTATCAACTGGTGAGGTTCTGGAGACACCTAATGTAATTTGTAATATGATTCCGGAACGAATTGTAATCCAGTATACCCAATACTGCGAAGAAGCCGGATTCCAGCCTTTTGGACGCACAACGATGTTAACCATCCTCTCAAGCTGTAGTGTCACTGTGAGGAAGTCGTTGCAGGGTATCAACTATATTGCCGCAGAAGGAAGTAAGGCCTTTGACAGTCTTTGCCATGTGGTGAGGAGACTAGAAGAATGTGGGATATTGAAGAGAGATGTCGCTGGACAATGGAAAAGTTGTCTGAAGAACGGGAAACAATATCTAAAGTCGGATTACATGTATAAGGTATTCAAGAATTAGCATCATTAATTAAGTACATCGTGCCTGTAACAGCGTAGCTTCCTCCCAACCCCTTTGTATGCAACTACTCACAAATGCCCAAATTGCGTTTAAACTTGACTGATTTTCACTCACTTTCCTTATATTTATTATCAAACATGTTTCAATACCAAGCAGAGCAGAATGCAATGGAACAAACTGAGCTTCGAAATAAAATTCTTTAGCGTAGATTTTGCTATCTTTGATTTTCCTCCCTGGTTTTCAGTACCTTTTAGCAAAGACTGCGACAGATTCGCCATTACTGTACTATAAGTATTGGTCTATTTCAGTAGCTGTAACAAAATCTAGTGTGCATTGTTTCTCTCCATTTATGAGTTACTGTAAATTATTTCACTTAGTCACATAATATCTGTTGTCTGTTTTTATCAGGTGCACATATCTCTCTCCTCTCCTGTGGCTGACCAGTAGTGCTTACGACCTGTAGTGCTTACGCTTTTGAGTTCAGCAGCCCATGTGATCATTATCATGGTAATTTATGCTCCCAATGCGAAGAATTGAAAACTAAAATATCTGACATCCAGGCATACTTAAACCGAGAAGATCTGGGACTACCAGATGAAGAGTTGGATGACTTGCGCCATATTTGCGACCAAGCATCTCAAAATGTTCTGTCCTGGAAGGCCCATCAACTGAGAAGTAAAAATTCAGGACTCTGCCAGAGTAGAAGTACTTGACCAACTAGACGAGTCATCCGTCATGATCACTCAGGACTGGGCCATGAAATTTTTGCCACAGAAATACCGTGAATCTCAAACTGACTGGTTTGCAAAGAGGGGCATTTCTTGGCACATAAGTGTGGTTGCAAGGAAACATCAGGGAAATCTAAAGAGTCAGTCCTTCGTGCACATTGTCAAAAACTGCAGTCAAGATAGCTCGGTGGTTATCCGTATCATTGAACACGTATTGCGCACAATGAAAACGGAAAATCCTGAACTCACCACAGCATTCTTCTGGAGCGATAACGCCGGATGCTATCACAATTCAACCATGCTAGCTGCCTGTCGTTCCATGGGGGCTGCCACTGGAATCACTCTTTCTAGAGTGGCCTTTAGTGACCCTCAAGGAGGGAAAGGTCCTTGCGACCGCAAAGCAGCCACCATCAAAGCACATGTCCACAGATTTATAAATGAGGGGCACGATGTTCAAACTGCGGAGGACTTAGAAACTGCGATGCTATCAGCGGGAGGACTCGCTGGGATCAGAGTGGCTGTTGTTGATTCATTGGGAATCAAGGAGAACCCCATTAAATGGAATGGCATAAGCTTCATTAAGAACTTACAGTAAACGGGCACAACGATAAGAGTATGGCGATCCTACAACGTTGGCAGTGGAAAGACAGTAGACAAACAGCTACCAACAGGTATCACATGTAGTATTAACATCTAGTAATTATGAGAACAATAGGTTACAAGTATATGCTGTCGGCAACGCCCTCGTTAGTTTACCATATAATGAGCGTGATTTAAAAAGCAGATACGAACATCACTTTTTTGTTGTGAGGGATACATGTAGGTAGCTATGCATTTTTTGTTATGCCATAAAGGTCACCTTATTGGCGGAAAGGTAACTTCATACGCCAACGTTCATCCCTTCCAGTAAGAGTATACTCCACATGGGTACAGCTTGAGCTGAAATGTGGCTGTTTTAGGAACTTTTTACCAGAATCGTGTATTTTTTTGTAAAACAAATGAGGAGTTCATTACTTGTTAACCAATTTGCTTTTTCAGCGTGCGCTGTTTTCATGCAATCGCTTAATTTCATGCTACACCTACCAACAGACAAATTTCTTCGCGTGGAGAAACAAAAAGAGTAATCACACGAGCTGCTTCCTATTATTTTATTTGTTATTCATTTTTTGATTTAACATTTCTTTTTGGCTTGGTTTCAGCCACAACCAGTTTCAGTGGTACATTTCAACAAGCATTTTCATCGGGAAACTTTGTGGATTGCAGCAAGGGAGTGCGTCAGACACGTACCCAGAAGTCTTCAGATGAAAATTCTCTCATTGAAGTGCCAGAGACAGCAGAGGGAAATGCAGGGGTAGGTGTTTTCCAGTGTCCCAGTAAAGGATGTATCAAGGTCTATCAAAGATACTCAGCCCTTGAAAAGCACCTGTCATACGAAAAGTGTGAATTGCTCCCAGAGAGAGCCACACTTCTTGACCAAGCGAAAGAAATGTACCATCTTAAATTAACTGAAGGAGGGAGTGCAGGAGCGACAAGCCACGATGAGAGAACCGATCCTTGGGAAGTTGCCGCAAATACCAATCAACTGTCGAGAGGTTGGGCATTGAAGCAAACAAAAAAATCGCGGCGGCTTAGTGAAACCAAAAAGAAGTACCTTAATGAAAATTTTAGTATTGGGCAGCAAACACGCCACAAAGTGGATACGCTGCAGGTAGCTCGCGACATGCGCTACGCCAGAAATGCGGAGGGTAAGCGGCTGTTTACCCACGATGAATTCCTAAGTGCACAACAAATACAGTCCTACTTTTCCCGGCAAGCTGGGAAACTACGCCATCAACATGCAGAAGATGACAGTAGTGATCGCGAGGCTGCTGTCGACCAACAGCAACATTGGGACACTCGGACAGAAGTTCTACGAGAAGTTCAGCTCCAGCATCCTATTACTTATGACAATCTTGATCTTTGCGCCTTTTATCATGCGAACAGGCTGAATCAGCTTAGTGTTGCCGTGTTAAAGTACATTTGTGAATACTTCGATATAAACAAGGAGCAACTAACGCTTCGCAGGAAGGCGCCTTATATTACTCTTATAGGAAAACTAGTACAGTCATGTTCATGTCATGAACAGCAGTAACAGTGCAAGTATTTAAAGAAGCAGGGTAGTAGGAAAAGAACCTCTAAGTTCCCCTCGCAACTAGCTTTTTTTGTGTGTAGGCTGTTTCTGGTCTAACAGACTGTGAATGATCCAAGTGTGCATGTTTTCATTGTTTTTACTACAACCGAGTAAATGTCGTCTCGTTGAGTACGAAAGAAACAATTTCTTGCTAGTTTGAAGTCACAAATCTTGTTTCAGCATAGGGTTTGGACTATTATTAGAGAAACAAGAACGTCTGTTAATTTTCAAGTTGTATATTACTATAACTAGACAGGGTTGGTTGTAGTTTAGTTTAAATGCCACTGTCAGGCTGTAACTTTGTCCATATGTTGGTCGTGTCTTATCCTTACCTCATCCAATTGTTAGGGGCATACATCAGCGACTGCTCAGTTCTGGCATGCTTCTGGATGACTATATGAAAAAAATTATAATTGCTTCAATTAGCTATTTTGCAGATCGCCAACAAAAGAATAAAGCCTAATTCTGATATCCAGCCGACCTACCTGCGACGTATTCGCCGGTTCCAACTGACAACGTTTCGGCGATCTGTTCAAGTGGGTCCCCGACGCGTCTGCGATGGATCGCGGACATGCTCAAATTGCCGCGAAATGTAAATCGAATTGGCGCAATTTCCAACCATTCCATCTGTAAATATGGATAGTACGGGTCTGGCGGTGCTTGATATATGAACAGAGCTAACGGAATTACTTATAATCTGGTCGTATTACCAGATCATCTCTTCCAAAACCAGTCTTTTCTTTATGTACTTGGAGAAGTTTGTTCCGATGTTGTTGTATCTTTGCTGAGCGGAAGCAACATAAATCTTCAGTGTATTAGCGAGTGCTTGCCAAGCATTTTTCTTTACTCTTTGGTCTTTATATTTATGACAGGACGTGTCACATATAGCCCGGTACGCTCTTATTTCGTCCACGAACATATAGTTTCTGGGTACATCCTCACGTGTGACTTCATCCGCCATTTTGAAAGAAAGGAATTGTGGGAAAAATCGAGTTGTTACGTCATACATTGCGTCCGCAGTTGATTTTCATCGCCGACGACTGCTCAGCTAAACCAATTCGCAGACAAGCCGGCGGTCAATGCCTGGGACAGATTATGATTCGGTGATAAATGTTCACTTATACCCCAGGTATGCCCGCGGCATGAGAGGACCAGGCTTAAAAGATATCGCAGGCGTGCAGTGTTTCGAAATTGTACCCCCACCCCGTCTCCCCCGCTACCCCTTCTCGCGCGGAATAAAGAAAATAAAAATAAAATGTATCCCTTTGGTATCCCCTCTTCTTGAACGCTACAATTTTATAGCCCAAAACCGTTAACTTATTAGTTGAGCAATCAAGTTGAGCCCCCGAAATAAAACTCCCTCGAGCCCATCCAAAACCACCAATCATCCCAGATATAAGAACAATCGGCGGCTGGAAATTGATGAAACATTGCTTCTTTGCAAAGGTTACGAAATCTGGTTTCAGTTCTTCCGAACGTTGTTCAAAGAAAAAGAGTCTGCTATAAATATTAGCATGCAGGTGAGTATCGGCCAGGTAAAGTGCACCGCAAGGTTTAATTCTCACACCAGGTAGACTGAACCTCTTTCCTTTTCTCTTAAGTAAATGGCAAGTATGGAAATCGAAAAACCGCCAATACATTCTATTGCATTACCTTGTCGCGACTTGTTTCGATGCTGAAACCGACATATATCCGAAAATTTGCGACACCTGTCAATATTCGAACCTGAACTCACTTTAAATTAATTTAACAATGTATCAAATAAATGAATGAAGTAGGCGCAAACAAATAAAGTTAAGCAATTTTAAAAGGTAATGAAGCTTGAATCTGCTTTCTAATTTAGTCCTGAAAGGCAGTCAATAGTCTAACATTATTTCACTTTCACACTTTGAGAGAATGTTTCTTTGGGGTTGCTAATGGCAACTGTGCAGTTTGGTTATTTCTCTGTGGTGAACGATTGTCAGCGCTCGGCAGCTGCAGGTGGGAATTTAAACATTGGTACTTGCCATGATAGCGAAATCTGAATTTGGTTCCTTCCGAACTTTTTTCCCAGAAAACAAGTCGACATCTGCTATAAATAAAACGTTCAGGGGAGTATCGGGTAGATAAAACGCATCGCAACTTCGCAAATTTTATTGAAGCTCGTTTATTAATGCTATTAACGAAGGAAGTTATTTTGTGTCAGAAATGCGACTTTTAACTCCTTCGTAGACACCATAAGATTCCGTACTTCTACCAGTTTCTTGCAGTAACTGTTTCGGACCGATTTCATTAGAAAATGTTTAGAACTACCGAAACATCTGCTGTCTATTATTGTTGTCACGTTCGTGACGCATAGGACAAAGGTCACGTTTTCAGGAAGTAGAACTGCACTTACTTCGCCTTCTAAGGTCTCTAAGCCCTCACAATTTTAATTACCCAAAAATCTTATTTCACTAATTTGAAGAAGAAATCATGCTCTTTCAGACAATATAAACCGTTTTGGGGAAATCCATGTACCAGAACGCCTTTTAAGCAGCTGAAAATAGGCTAAATATTCACTTCTCGTTCAGCTGTCTTAAGCCATAAGGTTTCAAAATTTCGTGAAATATTTGGTTTCTAATCAAATCGCGATCCAAATAGCTCTAAATATACAAGAAAGAAAGTAGAACTGAGTCGTACAATTAGTTTTTAATCATAATCTTTACTTTCGAGGTTACGAGTCTCTGAATATGCCGTCTATTTTCGATCGATTTTGGCCGATTTTGGCCATCGGGAAGAAAAAGTTCGTTAATAAAAACACTAAATGATTAACAAACTTAAAGTAATTATATATTTGTAACTAGTGCCCTAAGAACTTCATTCTGGGGGAGTTTGAAGAAATTCCATTTTTTGGCTATTTCCCAGTTTAGTCGATATTTAGGCGGAGCCACTCTTAAGCACTTGTAATTCTTTTCAAAGACTACAAACTGCACTCCAGTTTTGTTCATCTTTGAAAAAATCTACTTGTGCTTATAGTTATTCCGAATTGCACTCAAAATCATGTGATTCCCTATACAAATAGCACAGCAATGCTTATTAATTAATTTTCACTCTCACTTACATTCTGTTGACCAAGTTGCGCAGAGGAAAAATACTGACTTAGATGGCACTGCTGTAATAGTGATCCTTGCATTTGGCCGGTCATTGCCTGCATCTGTAGATTCTGTGGCAACTGTCCTGCAATCTAGATGTTCATGCAAGCATACATTGTAAAGTAGACTTCAAGTTACGATAAAAAGGTGCACCACACATGTATTTGTCGGTTTGGCAAGGAACAAAACCAAAAAAAACAAAGCTGGCATCCCTTGGTTAGAATAGTTTTTATCTTTCTGGTTCAACCTTTTTACTTTCAAATTGGTTAAACTCTGGACCCAAGACAAAGGCTTGCGAGTTAGGAGTACAGTTCTTATAGCTCTATTTTCAGGATCTTTATCTTTCTTACAAACAAATCAGCAATACGTTCCCTGCAGTTTTATTTTAAATACTTTTATTGTTGGTCCTACCACAACTGAAGTCATAACTTCCCACACGCTAGTAAAACCCGTCAATGCATTAAACAATTGAAAAATAAAAATTGGCATGAGCAACTAAATTCTTCGTTACAAATGAAGGATCACAATAAAAGAGACAAACATTGATGAGGCATCTCAATACTGACACCTGTGATGTACCATTTCTTAATCTCTTCCTTGTTAAAATTTTGTGACTAATAAGATCGCACATCAGAAAAATTGATACTTCAGTTATCAAGAGAAAAACTGCACACTACACAGCTACAAAAATTTCTAGCAATCCATTTAATTTGTGTAATTAATGGTGCTCAGTTGATACAACCTACAACTCCTCACCTAGAATGTACCTTCTAAACGTTCCTGATATTGTTATTTACTTAACACAATACTTGCTTTTTTATGACTAAAAGAAAAATTAAAAATTAATTATATTTTATAACTTCGTCTTGAACAAACGTTAGTAGTTTCTGCCCAACGGTAAGAGGTAAGAATTTTTAGAATGATACTCCACAGACAATCAAAAACAAAACCACAAAAAAAAACTGTTCAAAAAAACCGCTGTATCATTATCTTGTTAATGATATTTACAAGGGGCACTATTGGTCTTACTACAAGTGCCCCTCTCCTCTCCTCTTATACAACTTGTACGTAATCATCCTAATTTAAACAATGTTTCTTGTTATCATTCTATTTAACAAATTGATGTCAGTTTTTCATGCGTCTGTCCTGGGACAATGTTGTGACGAAATTTATGATCAATAACAGGACAGCCGCATAAAAAACTACGATGGCACAGAAGGGTCACAGTCCAGTTTTAATTTTTCACAGTCCAGTTTTAATTTTCACAGTCCAGATTTAATTTTTCACAGTCCAGTTTTAATTTTACACAGTCCAGTTTTAATTTTATTCACAGTCCAGTTTTAATTTTTCACAGTCCAGTTTTAATTTTACACAGTCCAGTTTTAATTTTATTCACAGTCCAGTTTTTAATTTTCAGTTCACAGTTCAGTTTTATTTTTGTGACTCGTCACCAGTTCTCTCACAGGTCACAGGATTGTTTTACCAATACAGAAAGTATCCTAAACATTCATAAGAGCTAACCTTCGGCCTAAAAGCTTTGTTTAGGCCTAATTAGGCTTAAGGTTAGCTTTTATGAATGTTTAGGGTACTTTCTGTATTGATAAAACAATCCTGTGACCTGTGTCCTGTGTCCTGTGAGAGAGCTGGTGACGGTTCACAAAAATAAAACTAAACTGTGAACTGAAAATTAAAACAGGACTGTGAATAAAATTAAAACTGGACTGTGTAAAATTAAAACTGGACTGTGAAAAATTAAAACTGGACTGTGAAAATTAAAACTGGACTGTGAAAAATTAAAACTGGACTGTGACCTTCCTGGGCCATCGTAAAAAACTGACATCAATTTGTTTTTTTAAAATAACAAAAAGGCAGAGGGGTCCAAATTAAGTATAAACACGAGAAGAACGCGAGATAAAAATGCGACAAACTTCAATTTTCTTCAAGCTGATGCGACCAATATCACGTCAATGTCACATAAATTATACATACATGTACAGTGTATATATCTCTGTCTGCTTATTGACAACAAAAATTAGCCAATAAGAGCCCGAGAATTTTGCAGTCATTGTAAAAATACTCATTGCATTATTAAGTTAACAGGACTGGAAAAAAAATTAATAAATAAAATTTGAAATCATTTCTTTAAAATGGCAAACAATATTTACTAAGGAAACAAATGCAATAGTCTAAAATTCTAATTTTATACTGACATGCAATAGTGAAATTAGTGCAGATAGTTTAGTGCAATAAAGGTGAAATTTTGCATGCAGATCATAACTAAGTAAAATTTTACATGATTTTTCTTGTTCAATTTGGAATAATTAAGCACTTGTAATTCTTTTCAAAGACTACAAACTGCACTCCAGTTTTGTTCATCTTTGAAAAAATCCACTTGTGCTTATAGTTATTCCGAATTGCACTCAAAATCATGTGATGCCCTATACAAATAGCACAGCAATGCTTCTTAATTTCACTCTCACTTACATTCTGTTGACCAAGTTGCGCAGAGAAAAAATACTGACTTAGATGGTACTGCTGTAATAGTGATCCTTGCATTTGGCTGGTCATTGCTTGCATCTGTAGATTCTGTGGTAACTGTCCTGCAACCTAGATGTTCATGCAAGCATTGTTGTAAAGTAGACTTCAAGTTACAATAAAAAGGTGCACCGCACATGTATTTGTCAGTTTGGCAAGGAACAAAACCAAAAAAACAAAGCTGGCGTCCTTTGGTTAGAATAGTTTTTATCTTTCTGGTTCAAGCTTTTTACTTTCAAATTGGTTAAACTTTGGACCCAAGACAAAGGCTTGCGAGTTAGGAGTACAGTTCTTATAGCTCTATTTTCAGGACCTTTATCTTTCTTACAAACAAATCAGCAATACGTTCCCTGCAGTTTTATTTTAAATACTTTTATTGTTGGTCCTACCACAACTGAAGTCATAACTTCCCACACGCTAGTAAAACCCGTCAATGCATTAAACAATTGAAAAATAAAAATTGGCATAAGCAACTAAATTCTTTGTTACAAATGAAGGATCACAATAAAAGAGACAAACATTGATGAAGCATCTCAATACTGACACCTGTGATGTACCATTTCTTAATCTCTTCCTTGTTAAAATTTTGTGACTAATAAGATCGCACATCAGAAAAATTGATACTTCAGTTATCAAGAGAAAAACTGCACACTACACAGCTACAAAAAATTTCTAGCAATCCATTTAATTTGTGTAATTAATGGTGCTCAGTTGATACAACCTACAACTCCTCACCTAGAATGTACCTTCTAAACGTTCCTGATATTGTTATTTACTTAACACAATACTTGCTTTTTTATGACTAAAAGAAAAATTAAAAATTAATTATATTTTATAACTTCGTCTTGAACAAACGTTAGTAGTTTCTGCCCAACGGTAAGAGGTAAGAATTTTTAGAATGATACTCCACAGACAATCAAAAACAAAACCACAAAAAAAAACTGTTCAAAAAACCGCTATATCATTATCTTGTTAATGATATT
>OX421446.1:44469608-44477108 GCA_949126865.1 Montipora capitata | reverse complement strand
CCAGGATTCTTCGCATTCTTGGTCCATAGGGCGTTGTAGCAGTTTTGTTGGCGTTTTAGTCAGCGTTTTCTGAGAGTTAGCATTTTCCTGGGTGAGGGGAATCCTTGGAGGCTGTCTCCCATCCCCTGTCCCTCCCTTTCTTTCCACTGTTTTATCAGTGTGACGGGTGCCTGCTTTTTTCCTTCGGTGTGGGGGCTCATGGCTGGGTTGCCTGGATTTGCCAGCCATGGGAGCAGTCTCCATCTAGGAGCAGGCTGCCAATAGTGGAAGCTCCTGGATGTCTCAGGCACCCAACCTCCACTTGCACTTCCAGGCAGTTGTTAAATCTCATTATTCTATCACATTTACTCAGTGTCAAGGAAGGTTTTGCATTGAGATAACTCATTGACAAATTTTCCAACAAATGGCATAAAAGCTAGGCAACTCCTAAGTATTTTTAACTAACATTTGTGCTATGCAAGCAATGCCCATTCACATAATTATTTAATACAAGGTATATGCATCAAAACTTCTATGAAACACGTTCCGGGACAAATAGTGGCAAACAAACCACATCAGCTATGGCAACGGACCTAATGACAGCAGCTACCCACTGACCTACAACAGCTCTCAAATTTAGATTTTCTTTGAAATGGCAAACAATATTTACTAAGGAAACAAATGCAATAGTCTATAATTTATATATACACTCATGCAATACGAAGTTTAAATTTCTAATAATTATTACACACTCATAGCAGTTTTCTTTGCAATGCCTCCTCGACTGATTAATGTTTTTTCAATGCATTGTTGTTACTCTCGTCTTCTTAAGTATTGTGTTCATTTCTGGTGTCTACATAGTAAATGTAAACAAGATATGACTGGCTACAGTGTCTAAGTAGAAAACCCTGCAATTTGCTTAGACACTGTGGGCATTCCAATTCATGTTATGTACTTTGTATTGTGCTATAATATTAATTTGATTTTCCTACTAGCACAGGTCTCTTTTATTTTGCTCTCGCTGGGCTGACAATTACAGGAAAAGAGACCTCTACCATGGGTCGAAACTCACTTTCATCCACCTGCAGTCCACAACCGTGGACAGCACACATCAAACTGCATATTTCAACATTAGACAAGAAATCAAGAGACACTTTATGGTGGCCTGGCTTACTACAAATTTAAATTTTAAAAAAAAGCAAGGCTTAAAAGGCGACCATCATACACTGTAGTGATCAATTTTTTGCCCGTTACAGTCATCTCCAATTGACAATTCAAGATGACACAAAGTCAATAAGCACCCCCTAAGCAGCGAAAATTTGAGAAACCATGACTGGAGCATAATTTATAATATGATTAATAATATACATGCAAAAACTTCAGCATGTTGATAGGCTAAGAGCCCGTCAATTAATCCCAAACAGAGTGCAGAAAAGTGAAATTAGTGCAGATAGTTTACTACAATAAAGATGAAATTTTGCATGCAGATCATTAAGTAATCACATGATTTTTCTTGTGCAATTTGGAATAATTACAGTGCAACGAGCCTTACGTGGCCACCCAACAAGCTTTCACATTTGACAACTAAGTGTAAGTCCGTCAACTCAACAACCCATGCAGTGGTGTTAAAATACAACCGTGTGAACTTTGCAAGGAGGGGTGACTGTCAATCAAATTTGCACACCCTGATTGGCGTATAAGTTTTAAAAAACTTTGTTAGGTGGCCACGGTAAGGTGCGTCGCACTGTAAGCACTTGTAATTCGAACTTTTCAAAGACTACAAATTGCACTCCAGTTTTGTTCATCTTTGAAAAAATCTGCTCGTGCTTATAGTTATTCCAAATTGCATTCAAAATCATGTGATTACCTATACAAATAGCACTGCAATGCTTTTTTCACCCTCACTTACAAGCTGTGGAATCAATGGACCAGGTTGCCCCAGAGCTAAAGCCTGTGTTGACCCAGGGTTAGCAATGGGTTGACTTGGAAGGTGCAGCTGTCCTTGTAGTCCTTGCATTTGGATAGTCATTCTCTGCGTCAGGAGATTCTGTAGCAACTGTCCTGCAATCTAGATGTTCATACAAGCATTATTGTAAAGTAGACTTCAAGTTGTAATAAAAAGGTGCACCACACATGCATTTGTCGGTTTGGTAGGGAACAAAACCAACAAAAACAAAGCTCAGGCATCCCTTGGTTAGAATAACTTTATTCTTCTGGTTCAACCTTTTTTGTTTTCAAATTGGTTAAACTTTGGACCCAAGACAGAGGCTTCTGAGTTAGGAGAACAGTTCTTATAACTCTATTTTCAGGACCTTTATCTTTCTTACAAACAAAGCAATACTTTCCCTGAAATCGATTTTGTTTGCTTCGTGTTGATGTTGCACTGGCAGATTTTTAAACCAAAATCTGTAAAAGTCAAAACATTGGCTTGATATTTTCAAACATTTAACAGGTTTGTGAGATGAACTTGCCATGTTAATGCTTTATATATTTAATACCTACCACAAGTAAGGGCAACCTTCTTCATCCCTAGCCGTACGTAAGAAGCCTTAATCATCCCTAGCCGTAGCTAAACATCCCTAACCGTACTTAAGCATCCTTAAACATCCCTAGCTGTACTTAAGCTTCCCTAAGCGTACTTAAGCATCCTTCTTTATCCCTAGAAGTACTTAAAGATCCTTAATCATCCCCAGCCGTACCTAAGCATGCCTAGCCGTACTTAAGCATCCTTAATCATCCCTAGCCGTACCTAAGCGTCCCTAAGCGTACTTAAGCATCCTTCTTTATCCCTAGAAGTACTTAAAGATCCTTAATCATCCCCAGCCGTACCTAAGCATCCCTACCCGTACTTAAGCATCCCTAAGCGTACTTAAGCATCCTTCTTTATCCCTAGAAGTACTTAAAGATCCTTAATCATCCCCAGCCATACTTAAGCATCCCTAGCCGTACTTAAGCATCCTCAATCATCCCTAGCTGTACCTAAGCATCCCTAAGCGTACTTAAGCATCCTTCGTCTTCCCTAGAAGTACTTAAAGTACGCTTACAGATGCTTAGGTACGGCTATGGATGATTAAGGATGCTTAAGTACGGCTACGGATGATTAAGGATGCTTAAGTACGGTTAGAGATGTTTAGCTACGGCTAGGGATGATTAAGGCTTCTTAAGTACGGCTAGGGATGAAGAAGGATGCTTAAGTACGCTTAGGGATGCTTAAGTACGGGTAGGGATGGTTAGGTACGGCTGGGGATGATTAAGGATCTTTAAGTACTTCTAGGGATCAAGAAGGATGCTTAAATACGCTTAGGGATGCTTAGGTACGACTAGGGATGATTAAGGATGCTTAAGTACGGCTAGGGATGCTCAGGTACGACTGGGGATGATTAAGGATCTTATGCATCCTTCTTCATCCCTAGCCGTACTTAAGCATCGTTACTCGTCCGTAGTCGTACTTTAGCATTCTTAGTCATCTTTACGCATACTTAAGCATCTTTAATCATCCCTAGCCGTACCTAAACATCCCTCATCATCCCTAGACGTACCTAAGCATCCATTGTTATCCCTATGCATACTTAAACATCCTTAATCATCCTTAGCTGTACCTAAGCATTCTCGAACGTACTTAAGCAGTCTTAATCATCCCCAGCCGTACTATAGCATCCCTAAGCGTGCTTAAGCATCCTTTTTCATCCCTAGCCGTACTTAAGCAACCTTAATCATCCCTAGCCGGCGTTCTTAACCATCCTCAATCGCCCCTAGCCATACTTAAGCATCCCTGATCATCCTTAGCCGTACTTAAGCGTCAACCATTATCCCTAAGCTTACTAAAGCGTTATCAATCATCCCTAAAAGTATTTAAGCATACTTTATCATTTCTAGCCTCACTTAAGCATCCATAATTATCCCTAGCCGTACCTAAGCATCCCTCATCATCCATAACCGTAGTTGAGCATCCCCTATCGTCTATTCTTTCGCTGGAAACTGAAGTTAGGTTTTGTATAGGTTACTTTTATTTTGTTTTCAATGAGTAGAAGTTTAACCGAAACTTTGCCGCGATTTGAAATAATATCTAGGCTGGAATTCCTCTCTACATCCAAGTTCGATAAGTTAGGGATATAGACCACTTTCATAAATGGCGACCAACTTTACATTCTTTTGTATTTATGTTAATTAGACGTACTGCCCTCGTTTTAAAACAAATATTCTTTCGAAATTTGCTCGTCGTAGCGAGGTTAGTAGGGCTTATTAGCATTAAAACAAAAGAATAATTTATTTGGCCGCCATTTATGAAAGTGGTCTATATCCCTAACTTATCGAACTTGGATGTAGAGAGGAATTCCTTGCAAGACATCATTTGCTGATGTTATACCTTGAGTGATTTTTTTCCGTGTCGGCAAATTTAACATTGTATTATCAGGTCCTAAACTTTCGAATGATAGACCTTAGGCTATCGCGAATTTAAAAGCCTTTATAAGAGTCTATTAATATTAAATAATTAATCAATTAATTAACTATGTTTTTGAATTTAAACTAGTTGCTTTTGGTATGCACTTAAACTATTCGTCTTATATATGTATGTTTTTTTTATGTTCAATATAATTCGAGTTATAGTTTAAAATGTTTACGAAAGGAATTAGTTTTTTGTCTATCGAGATTTTACTCATATAGTTTGTTTTGTAATCAAGGCAGGTCGAAAGTACAGGTCATATAGGTCATTGCTCTACCAATACGGAAACCACCCAAACCCTTTATTAATGCCTAACCTAGTCGTTGTGTTTGGCATTAACGTTGGTCTTTGTGTAGGTTTTGGGTGGTTTCTGCATAGGAATATAATAACAGTGACCTGTGACCTGTACCTTGGAACTGCTGGTCGTTGTTGTTTTGGGCCTTTCAACGTCAAGAAACACAGCAAATAGCGATATTTCTCGTTACGTCACTAACTGTCATTGATGTGCGAACCAGACATTTATTAACAATAACGTTTTTTTCAGCGGTTGCAAAAATTTTAATATCCGGAAGATTATGGTATCTGGTGATGGCTACTTCTTTGTGATTTCGTCATTTCAGATGTGCCGCCCATTCGTCTCCTTAAAGCAGCCATCAAGATCGTCATTGTAAAGATGTGATGTAACAAATATCGTTGCGTGACACTCAAAGAGCTTTCTAGATTACTAAATGCTTCTCCCTAGGGGCTGGGTCCTGCTCCGGCGGGCAACAAATCAACGTGAAAAACGAGAATCCGTAATTTTACAGAGCGGTTAGTAAGGGCCGATTTACACAGTAAGATTTTTGTCGTTTGCGACAATCTTACGACAAGCTTACACCTCATTTACGATTGTGTCGTGAGAAAATGTCGAAGTATGTTTTAAAACGCTGGGACAATCGTAATTCATGTCGTAGGCCCGTCTTAAGCTTGTCGCATGCACGAAAATCGCACCGTGTAAATCGGCCCTAAGATGTTCATTACATTTCTGTGGTAATCAGCCGCGCGGGAAAGGAAACTAGTTGAAGTCAATGCTTTCAGACATCACAAAAAAAGCCTTGGATCAAATAAAATTCCTATAGCAGCAAAATCTGAAAGAAAAGAAGAGTGTAATGGATGAGCAATACGTAACGCCCCATATGTACACAACCCAAGGCACTTGGCCGGAAGACAGGGAGAGGCGGGAGGGGCATTGTTAGATTTGTCTCTTTTATCTTCGTATAATCCATCTTATTAAATTCTCAACCTCGGATAATACCTTTCGCGCGCTCTCATTGGTTCACTCAATCTCGCTAATCAGCTCATATGCCTTAGTTACATGGTGAACCATTGCACGGTTAAGCGTTGCTAAACTAAATTTTTTTTCGCCGGGAAGGGAAATTTCTATTTGAATAAAGCCCAAAAAGAAAACAATTTTTTGTGTGTGGGAAGTTTGCATCAATTCCGACGTTTAGAAGTACGCGAAAAGGCAAGAAATGTTTTTGTGATGAGCCTACGCCTGTATGACCACAAGGTATTACAGAACATCGCATCTTCATCAAGTTTTCTCGATTTTGCTCGGATTTACTCGCTTTTTTCGCTCGTATTTCGTACTTCCAAATTTTTGGAGATAAAGGAATTTAATGTTTCAATTATTCCATTTCCACTTGTTGGATATTGCGCCTCGTTGGTTATTTACCATCTCATATCCAACGCGCGCTCACGGAATAATTAGGGACGTTACGATCTACGACGGCGACGTTGACGAAAACGTCACCTCAAAATATAACTTTGCACTATCGTAAGTTTCTCGCCGTTAGGCCATCTCGTTAGCGTCGTACAATGTGGGTGAAGTGTCCCAAAAGTAAATTGGCACGAGCGGTTTGGGAGTAAAAATAGACAATGAAAGATTCACATTTGAATGCTCGCGTTATCGTCAAAACCTGAAGTTGTGCTAAAATGCGTGCCACGCGTGCAGCACGATTACTTTTCCTCTTTTAACCAATGATATTGCTGTTTCGAGGCGTTCTCGTTGACGACCGCGTCGTAAATCATAAAGTCCCTATTGTTAATTATACATCAAACTGCAAGCGGTTATTCCGTGGGATACCTGGGTAACAGGCAGCCGAACAGTTTAAAACCAGACGCGTATCGTTTTCTTCGTAGTCAGATATGGCAATTAGCTACGCGCTTGTGCTTCTCATATGCACTGGAGTTAAGTCCTATTGGCTGGGGTTAATACTTGGATGTGGGACCGCACAGGAGTCCTGTGTTGTTAAAATTTTTGTTCTTTTTTTGTTTGTTTTTGTTTTTGTTATTTCGTAGTTACAAATTGCACTTTTGTTAAAAATTGCCTTTACTGACATTAAAAAAAACTTTTACCAGGGCAGACCCGCCTTTATGAACTCAAGCACGCTCGCAAAAGATGTTATTGCGCCACCACAGCAATGTTGTTACGAAACTGGTTTTTGCATTGCATTTATAACGTTTTGCCCGATTTCGAAGACGGTACCCACCTTTTCTGAGTCCAGACAACGCAAGGAAACAAAAATCCCCCTTTTTGGCTCTTTCACGGAACGGATAAGGCATTAATTTTAGGGAGCAGATGTAGACGGAAGTTGAAGAGCGCGAACTTCACCATTTTCATTCCCTTCAGTATTTCCAAACTCCCGTACCCACTCTTTTCCCAAGTATAGCATTCTGAGCTCGCGCTAGATCACTCCGTACATATGTTGCACGCAAACATTTACTTAGAAATATTTTCCGCCCTTGATGATTGACACAGTAACCTCGCATCTAAAAGTATTAAATCAATTGGACTGGTGATTTGTCTTTGAGAACGGTAAGCAATAAAGGTAAGGAGAATTTTCTACGTTATTTTTATATTTTGCTTCGTTCTTGTTTGTTCCACTGTGAACAAGATTTGATAGAACGAATACTCCAATCAACCTGTTCCTTGGGAATCGATTTGTTCAATAGTTCCAAAACACTTTGTGAATCGAACTATAGTTAATGCATGGAGATGGTTATGAAACTCGACAAGTTCCTTTGTTTGGTGTTTT
>OX421446.1:44442108-44447108 GCA_949126865.1 Montipora capitata | reverse complement strand
AGCACTGACTTATTAGAAACTAGCATGAAAAGAAATAGCAGTCTTATAAGAAAGGTCTCGTAATGCACTCCGTACATTTGTATGAAAATTGCTCGCATAAGCACTGCTATGTAAATGTTGTAATAGGAAAAAATATTCCAAAATTCTTTTAGTGTCCAAAACATGGACGTCTCCTTTTTAATTGGCAGAAATACTGTTGGTTGCGTCACCCGAGGAATCAATCGGTAAAAGCTAAAAACTGATCGATGATGCACATGCATTTCTACAATCCTGCAACTTAACATCAACTACGAGTTTCTTCGTAATAATATGCAAGGCCTTATGCAGAAAATTGTTCCACTCAGACGACTAAGGGTGCGTTCCATTGACCCTATAGGGTACAGGGCCACCTTTAGGGGATAAAAATATGCCTATATCTACCGTTTAAAGTGGTTTTGAACTATATTCTCGTTGGATGCCCCTGAAAGTATACATGTAGTGATGATTTAAAACGGTATGTTTCGCGTTTTGACAAAACATGGATAATAAAAATACGTTTAAAATAACATTTCAGCAGATTTTTGACAATTTTAATGTGAATCTTCGTAAAAACGATGGATTTATAACATCTATTCCATGTAATCCTATTCAGGAATATGGTCAATCAAACGCACCCAAAGTTTCTATAAAAACCAGCGTCAGAAGTTGAGTAGCATGCTTTTATAGTAATAATGTGATTTGTAGAGCTGGTGCAAGATCACTCATTATCGACTTTAAAGCAATTGCACCAGTTGCGTTAGCTAACAAGGACCGCAGACAACCTCACCAGGGTTAAAACTGAAGATCGGGAAAAATGTGAAAGGTTTACCATGCCGCTGCACCTGACAACCATTATAACAAGATGCCCTATACCCGTCAACAACATTTTCGTTCTTAGGTTGCATGTGATCATAATCCATGTAATAATAAGTCATATTTCCTTCTAACCTTGCACTACAGTTATAACAACTTAGTTTTCCGATTGGTACTCCCAAATATACAGTGAAAGGGCTCCCTTGAATGTGATCACCACGTAGAAGCACGAACAAAGAGTATTTTCCTTTGGCATCCGCGGGTATAGCATAGCTTGCCGTGCAAGTACCGGGGGTATTTTCCTTTAAATCTAGCTTAACCGTCTTCTCTTCGTTACCTTTCTTCAGCTTTGCTTCAAATACGTTGCCGAACAAGGCACAAGCACGGCCTTTGCTGTCGCGTGTATTAAGGGTGAAAGAGGCAACGTCCTCTCCAGATTTTATCACCGTTAACCCAAACTGCCCGCTTGCCGTGGTGTTGGCCGCACATGCAGAGTTGTCTGAAACAGAACCTGCCTCGCTGAGGACGTCCCGTAACTTGTTCAGGTCAACTGAGAAATCTAATATGCTGTTGGTTTGTGGGTCAAACACAGGAGGTTGGCTCTCTAGAGCCCTGAGGGTTGACACTATATCCGACCTGGAAACAAGAAGCTCAACATTGCTTGAAGATTGGACAGCTGTCTTGGCGCGTTGGATGCCACTTTCTAGACAAGCTTGGAAAAAGCAGAGGCGATCACGCTGCTCTGTGAGGGTGAGGTCCTTAGTCTTGTAGAGATTATCCAACTCACTCATCAGAACTGTTTCCCGGGCATTGAGCACTTCATGGAGCTGCAAAGCAGATAATCATTACGTTAAAATAACTGAAACTATTGCTTTGCTTATAACGTCGTGATACATCGTTTATCAACAGCAGGGTATGGTTGCTCTGTTTTGATAATGTTTTCAATGTATAACATGCGGTGGAGTGTTCTGCGTGAAGGCTCTCCATTTGGAGATCACGAGTTATCGGCGGCAAGCGAGCAACACGCCAGGATCACTGCGTGCCTGCACCTTATTTCGCTTTTCAAAATTCCCGATCTCTAAGACGCGCTTACTATCAGGCTGAACCTTTAGACAACAGCGCCATATATCAAGATCACTGTATGTATACTATAAATGTATACATAGACTTGTGTAGAAAGGATCATCAGAGTGAGAGTATTGTCATAATACTGAAAACGCCAGAATGCCATCTGCGTTTTGCCAAAAGTAAGAGAAACTTGATTGGCTTTAGCTCTTGCCTCTTGACTAAACAGGGTTCGGAATTGCGACCAATGCAGTTGCATTTGACTAAATTGTAGAGGTAGAAGATGTAGAAGTTTATTGGTGAATTTCATTATAGTACGGTATACGTACATGTTCAATATGCACTACTCGCAGTTAGCAAAAGCTAGTCTAGTCGAGGCGAGCAGTGGTTACACATGTAAAAGAGAGAGAAAAAGTAGAGAAAGCTACAGTATTCAGTTGTGTTTTACAGACAATAGATAGACGATTAGGTATACAAATAACTAGTGTACAAAGTATGCAGTCAACTATGTAACCATCATCTAAAATCAAATCAGTACAAAGTGCAAATATGAGTCGCCAAAGCATTAAGATATTTTTGTTATTCGGACAGATAAATCAATATAGTCCTTTTCTTATGAACATTTTTGGAGTAGGATATTGTGGATTTTACTTTTAAAATTGTTTATGGATAGATGGCGGATTTCACGGGGTGAACTATTCCAAATTTTTACACCATTTCTTGAAAAGGATTTCATTTGTTTGTTAGGTCTTGAGGCTTAAAATAATAGTCGCATCTTGAAGATGACCTTGGTTTATGTGAATGAATGTTTGCTTTAGAAATGATTAAATTAGCAACATTAGGAGGCGATAAGTTGTAAGATATGTCATGCATCACTGAGAACAGCAACTGACCTAAAGTACAGAAAATCGAGAGGAAGAAAACGAGAAGAAAGAAAGTAGGGTACAGCATGCGATTTGCAGTCACCAAAGCACATCAGGCAGAGGTCATGTTTTTGGAGAATATAATTTTGTTTCTATGAGTCTAGGCGGCCTTACCCTGGGTGCCAGAGGTTCTATTTTTCTTTCGCGACGAGCGAGCGGTTAAAACGGAGAGGCGAAAAATACGAACCACTGGTCAAGGCGGTTTACAATCTCATTTCCATGATTTGTGATTATGAACACGGCCGCTGATTGGTGTTCATAGTCAGTGCCAGTTCTTTCCGGGTAAAAACAATCTAACGCTCAATTTCACTGGTTGAACGGCGATAGTGCACACCAGTGGCCACAAAACCGGTTTTGAGCGCAAGGACTGCTACGAAAACAAAACTGGCGGTGGAAGGCTGTGAATTCGAGCGAGCATTTAGAGGTTTGCACAGTACAATACACAGGAAATTCTGGATTTTTGGAGATTTTAGAATTGAAACCTGTTCAGGAAAATCATCAAGCGTGAAGATGTGTTTGTGGTCCTGCCAACTGGATGCAGCAAATCTTTGATATTTTAACTTGTGCCGAAAGTTTGTTCGTATTTGTATGATCGTGGATTCATTATCCAAAAGATGCTATGGTAGTCGTTATTTGTCTCTTAAATGTCTTGATTGATTTGCATATCCTAGAGCTGAAAGAAAATCCGAAAACCGTGAACACTAGAATTATCGTGTTTCGAGTAAGAAACTAGTCATGCGTGAGAAAACTAAACCGCAGCCACCGACGGTAATTAGTTTGTGGTTTTCATGTCGCTTTTGATTGGTTGCTGCACGATGGGAACTGTCAAAATCAAACGTTCTATTCCCAAAGGACTTGAATTGGGTACAGCATTGAAATCACTGTAGAAAACCGGTTTGGCAAGATGTCTTATTCCGAATTTGCATCGAAGTGAGATTGTAAACCGAGGTTCGTATCTTTCGCCTCTCCGTTTTAACCGCTCGCTCCTCGCGAAAGAAAAATAGAACCTCTGGCACCCAGGGTAAGGCGGCTTGGCCCCACGCTACTATGCCATACAATAGGTAGGCTGGATAAGTGAGATGTATATGCGATGTAAGGTAGCTTTACGACTGAAATATCTGGAGAAGTCACAAGTTTTCGACTTGTTTTCACCTTCGCTCTTTCGAAACAAAAAGGTTAGCAGTTGCCACTTTGCTGCTACTTTTGCTAAAATAAATAAAGAAATGACAAACTTATTTTGTTTCTCGCCCTGAATTTTCTTTCAATCTGAAAACAGCGTAATTTGGCTGGGATGTTACCACAGGTAACCCAGGCTCACTGTGTGTAGGTAAATATAGAGAACATATGAGGCGAAGTTTAGGTCTGAAAATTTGCTAGAAAATGGAAATAAAAATCGATAAAACTTACCATGTGGTGAGCTGTTGTTGTCTTTAATACGTACACGAAGTTTCGGGAAAAATGGTCCCCGGTCACCTTCCTTCATAGTATAGTAGGGCAACGGCAACGAGGACTTCATTTTAAAATACGAGTTCGCGTTATTCATATCACTGCGAAACTATTTTATGTCGTTTCGCGTTAAAAATGTGTAGTAACTGTCGAGGAATTAAACTGATACGAGTGAGTTGGAAGCGTAGAGAGAGAACTGAAAATTCATCGTCATGTGCTAACGTCCTCCACAGAACCTTGAATTTGGTCATTTCAGGTCGTCCTTTAGGAGATGACGGCAAAGAAATGTACTAAAATGTAAAATGCACCTGCAAAGCGTGCAGAGCCATTGTTTTTGCTCACTAAATCTATTGTTTTGTAGCGTCGTCGTTGCCGTCGGCGTCGTCGTTTCGTAAGCTCCCTAGTGAAAAGGTAGGAGACGGAAGCCAGCGTAGGGACTCCGATCGACCCGAAACAAGCACGATTTTTTTCGTGAAAATCGAATCCAGTCGCTAAATAAACTCGCCAGGATCGTGGAACATGAATTTCTCTAAACCATGAATCCACTGAAGCATCTCCAGGTAGCAACGCGAAGCCACCAGGCTCCGTAAAACTTGTAAGTTAACCTGCTAAAATGGCGGCCAGAAAGCGTTGTACTCGCGAAGTGTCCAATTCAAAATGGCACTGAACTCGGGACGCCTGGTGACGAGGGGAATATATGTCCCCCTGAAGGGAGGGGAGTCCCAGATTGCTCAT
>OX421446.1:44427108-44432108 GCA_949126865.1 Montipora capitata | reverse complement strand
CAAAGTGTCCTCCAAATGCTGCTCTTTAAGTAAAGATTAACTGCTGCATTTACCCAAAGCTAAAAATAACGCTAACCTTTATCCTTACCTTATTGTTGAAAATAGGTAGCAAATGCTTAGACTTAAAGGGACACTTTGTGTTGGATGTCAAAATTGGGCGTGCATCTAATTAGAGTCAAACCTGGACATAAGTGAGGATGCAGACTAAAGATTAATTAACATAATAAAAAATTAAAGTAACGGAAGTAAAATAAATGAACATCTAGACAGAGTGAGTTGGGATCATTCGAATGTCAGTGGCTAATCAAGTGGATGATCCCATCAAAATATGGTATAACATAAACATCAGTGATGAATTATCTTCAGACAAATTACTTCTTTATATTCTAGCCTTGATAAGAGTGACTTAAAGATAGGCCGACTAGGGACTACGGACGGGAGGTGTTTGGGACTAGGACGAGACACAGGGACCGTCACGAGCTCACGACGTTGAACAGTCATAAAAGTTTGCGTAATCAGCAAAGGCGGCAACGATGCGAAAGAAGGGTAGGAAAAAAATGAATTCATTCTATCAAAATGAAGAGAACCAATAAGTACTTGAAGTGGTATGATTTTCGTTTCGAGCAACGTTTTAGGCAGAAGAATTTGGAAGTTGATGTCAAAGGGCAAATGGTCGAAACCATAAAAATTTCCCTTAATTGCCGTCAAGCTACGTCACACGTGACCAGTAGTTTTTAAATTTGAATGAGGGTGCCCTTTTTTGGGAAAATCCAAAAACGGATTTGTGATCTCGGATCAATGGATTCTTCATCCTCAATAAAATCGCAAAATCCGAATAAGGATTATTTTCCAAACTGAAATTAACAATTAAAGTAAATCAAGTCAAATGGTGGTTTTTGAAGAGAGGAGAAATCCGGAGAACTCGGCGGAAAACCTCTTGGTGCAGAGTAGAGAACCAACAAACTCAACCCACATATGAGGCACATATGACATTGGTAGGAGCTAGGCGACTGTGCCACTTGCGCTTCGTAAAGTAAAAGTAGTCATCAGGTGGTTGAACCTTGAAACTGAACGCATCCTTTGTTGCCTGCCATAATACTCCAAGGGTTTTGATGGAGGGTAGGAATCCTTCCTTTAAATCACTTTCTGAAGCTCTGTCTTCTGGTGGGATTTCACTCAGCACCACTGGAGAGTTGGACAACCACTTTCGAGCTTGCATTCCTGCACGTTTCCAAAGTTGCGATAATTGCTTGTGCTGTTCGATTCCTTGATGGTCATCAGTTACCGAATCCACACTGTCATCCATGCAAATGTAGGTCAAATTGAGGGCGGTTTCGGCCGCGAGTGGGTACTCAAAGCTATGTGTTTCCGCGTGATGTTGAGTGACGAACTGAGCAAGATTTGGCGACGAATTCAAACCAAATACAACACGGCTAAATTCGTACTCTTCTGGAGCTTTCTGTTGGTCTAAGTCTCCCTAGAGAAATCAGTGAAAAGGACGGGCTTCAAGTGAAATCGCAAACCTAAGACATTTCTGCGATGTCACAGACCAGAGCAACGGGGTGTTTCCGAAAACGGAGCAAAACGTGAAAAAGTTCACGTTGTAACTTTGGTCCCTAACAAATCACATTGTTCAAAGAAACTCCTTGATACCTTGCGGAGGCATCAAAAACGATACGCGTCTTTGTAGAGGTTCTGTCCGACCTCACAATTGGAACGTGAGGAAGAAACCACCTGCCCGTGGGACTTTTCTGGTGTACCCCTTTAAAGTGTATTGCTCAATACAGTTTGTATAAGCTCTATCGATGTCCGTTCGTTTTCTTCAAAAGCCTGTGTTCTGTTCCTTCAAGACTTCAAAGTGCCATTTCATAGTTGTCTTGAGGTAAGGTTGTGGTCTTTTTCCATGGGATGGTAACTTGATACCAACTTTCCACGAATTTTCCATGACAGTTCTGTCCTCGACTCCCAGAACAGGTTCGTCTTTGTGGACAGTTTCTATTTCCTAGAATCGGCGCAGAGATAAATCCGTTTCCTTTAACTTTGCTTCCCCGTGAACCAAATAGGCATGGATAAAGTTTGTCTGTACACAGTTTCCGATCTTGCCGTCCGGAGTTCCGATACAAGTCCAACCCAAGGTTGTATGTCTTGCAATTGGGTCTCCTGGAAATCCTTGGACGTCTTTGCAGGAGTAATGTAAGTCGAGAAAATCAATACCAACCAGAATATCAACAATCGGACGCGCGGTACTCTGTTTTGGAAAGTCAATTCCTTGGAGATATTTCTACTTGTTAAACTCTTTTCTCCAGTCGATAATGCGCAAGTTTCCGGTAACACGGTCTTTTGATAGAGCACTGGTTTTTCTGGTAAACTGCCCATCTACACTCTCCACCTCAAGTTCTACAGGCATTGTTTCGAAAGCCTCAACTCTTCCATTGATCACGTTCACTGTCACTCTATGGTATTCTCCCTGTAGGCGGTAACATCGGAATTGAGACAAGTCCTTGAACTGGGATCACTTCTATTAATTCGGCGATTACCATTTTTCAGGATTACAGGAACGGTCCTGGAGCGCCACAAAAGCAGGTGCCTCTGATTCGTTATGGACTACTTTGGTCATTGATCTTTCAGTGATATTTCGCTGCTGCCCCTTCGTAATCAGTTGGGATGTCTCATCCCAGGGTAACTAAGCAGAATTGTCGCAAGGAACAACCGACGGGTTTGGTAAGGTCTCCACCCTTCCTCCTGTTGTATCGAAATCAAACTGCTAATAGCTGGTCTGGTTTGCTGATGTTTACACTTTAAACTCAGTACAACAGCCTATGGTGGTCTTCGCGACAACCATGTAGTGCACACACTCTGCTTCGACGACATAAGCTTCCTTGGTAACCAGAATTCAAGCATCGATAGCATAACTCGAGTTATTTTGCCGTCTCCCAGCAACTAGGAACAGTCATCTTCTGGTACAACTGGCAGTTCCAAGTGCCATGTTGTTTGATACAAACCAGACATTGTCGCAGCTTGCGATCGGAGATCAAAGGCTCTGCAAAAAAAGGTGTTTATCTTGTGTTGACCTGCAGGGCGCCAGTCTCCTTTAAAAAGATCTCTGACCGTTTCATGCGCAATAGTATGTTCAACTGTGATTCTTTTACGCCTCACTCTCGCAGAATTTCCTCGGAATCGATCTTAAAATTCTCGTAGACCCAGCGATGATAACGTGTAAGCATTGGCTCCGTCATGTTCCTTTGCAGTTTTAAGTAAAGGGACCCATCAATCAATCAACTTTATTTAAAACACGGTTTTGGCTTAGCAAGCTGGTTTTCAGACATGCCGTGCGAGATCTAAATGTTAAAAATTACCAGAATTACAAGATATAAATGTTAAAACGACAAAAAAACTAGATATAACTTAGTGCTAAAAAATTATTTAATGACTAGGAAATTTAAACAATAGTAATAATTAGTAACAATCATAATTTACTATATAATAATACGAAACAAGCCATGTAAAAATGTGCCCTAGCAATGTAAAATGTGTTTTCGGATATCGCACGTTTAAAGTGCCCCTGTGACCAAAAAATCAATTCATATTTTTCTTTGGATTTCAAAACTATGTTAACAAAACACTAAGTGACCCACGTTTTAAGCCTTGATTTCAAAAAGAGACCTTTTTATTTTAACTGTAATTTTCCTATTTAATGGTCCGCCATTACTAACATTATGTTCTTGAGAGAGCTGGATCAAGGAGAAAATGACGTCAAAGGCTCACTAGTTTAAGAATGCAATACGTGTGTACGCCGCAGAATTAATATGCAGCACGGGGTTTTGGGCTTTCAGACTTTTAAACTCACGCTTTGCATATATAACGAGATGCTTCTGTGAAGCATACACTGGGTTGCCTGTGGTACGTGCTACAGAAAATCAGAAGGCACTGAATTGTGTGGTATTGAAATACAGCATTCCAGTCTCTGAAGAATAACAAATAAAAGAGAAGCGAGAAACATTGGCTTCTGGGCTGACATGTTGATACTTTTTACCACAAGTGTGCCCTCTGAGCATCTGACAGCTTTCTAATACTAAAGTTCACTGAAGTTAAGCCCTGCCGGGCGGGGTTAGTGTTTGGATGGAAGACCAAAACAATGTACCCCTCTTAAAACAGAAGCATCGGACTGAAAATACTATTAACTCTAACAAATGCGAACTCAGCAAGGTACAGATCTTGTTAGCTTGCTTTATGCAAAACAAATATTGATGAAAAAGCAAATAACTATTGATACACAGTTTTCAGAAAGAGCAGAAGGAAGTTTCCCGGACGGTCGATCGAGAATAAAATATTTACGACATCAAAACAACATTAATTTTGAACCGTGAATATAGAATATAAAAAGTTACGATCAGCGACAAACATTTTGGGAGAGTTTTGCTACGTTCAAGTAAATTGCAAAATCGAAAGTGACATGGCCGGAATTCAGCGGGCGCCGTGATTAAGTTTACTCGCCAAACAGTGAAGCATCTGTGTCAAATGATGGCAAGATACCGGGTTTTTGTAAGTTTCTTTTTCTGTCAAGTGTTATAAAGTTTGACAATGAAATGAGCGAAGTCAAAACAAAGATCACAATCGCCTAACTCTTATTTATGCAAAGTCAAAATTTACTCTCCAAGACGCGTACGACGTTATTTATCACCAGGTAATTCCATCATTTTGGAAATAGCAGCTACTTTATGATCCTTTATCATTCATCTGCGTCACAAGTTTTCACTGATTTTGGGGCTCATTTTGTTGAAACTCAAGCACGCTTCCAACAGGCCTGTGAACCCTTCCTGCTTACAGAGCAATACTAAAAAACTTCTCCCATATCACATTTCAACCTTAAGCTCGAAAATTCAATACACAACATGATATTATAATTCACAAAGGCAGAAAATACCACAGAATCCTTTTCCAGCGAAAATTTTATTGAAACAAACAACATATTTGCTCTTAGAGGCGAAAACCTCTTCCTA
>OX421446.1:44409608-44419608 GCA_949126865.1 Montipora capitata | reverse complement strand
TTATTACTTACTGGTCCTACCAGAGTTGAACTCATAACTTCCCACATGGTGGTACAACCCATCAATGTAAAACAATGGAAGAATAACCTTGACATGAGCAAAAAATTCTCTGTTACGAAGGACTGATCACAATATAAAAGACAATCATTGATGAAGCATCAATATCAACACCTGCTTCGTCCATTTTGAAATCATTTCTTTATTTAGAAAGCATGTAGGGAATCCAAGAGTGACTGATGCCACATTGTTTCACTTTCATCACAAATACTTCGTAATTTCCCCCAAAAAAATTTCCATTAATCCCCTCTATTCACTACCCAGTTCTCTTTGGGGTTTTGCTAAAAGCAGGCCCGCGGCCCAGCGGCCCGCGGCCCACGGCCCGCCACGGCCCAGCGGCCCGGCGGCCCGAAGGCCCAGCGGCCCGCGGCCCACGGCCCGCGACGGCCCGGCGGCCCGGCGGCCCGGTGGCCCGGAGGCCCACACAGTTTTGTTGTCTAACGGTAAATCCACGCGCATGCTCAGATTTGAATTCGTTTACCATTTTAATAATCATTTCAATCCTTTTCGATCCTTTCTTTCGTTGCATGTTGCTAAGTGAAAAATGTTGTCATTCTCTGCTGTTTTCGTCTGTTTACAACAACAAACAGAACCAAGGATTTAAATGATTAAAATGGTAAACGAATTCAAACTCACCGTCGTCCATTTTGCACGCCCAAACCCGATGCAGATCTGTGCATGCGCGTGGATTTACCGCTGGACAGAAAAACCGTGGAAAATAGGGAGTGGGCTACCGGGCCTCCGGGCTTCCGGACCGCCGGGCCGCCGGGCCGTCGCGGGCCGTGGGCCGCGGGCCGCTGGACCTTCGGGCCGCCGGGCCGCTGGGCCGTGGCGGGCCGTGGGCCGCGGGCCGCTGGGCCGCGGGCCTGCTTTTAGCAAAACCCTTCTCTTTGCCCCACCCCCGTCTGCTTAGAACCAGTTGATCAATGAATGAAAATGTTAAAATTACTTTGTGTGTTCAAAACAAAGAACTCAAATAGGTTTAAACAACTAAACATTTGTTTGCAGAACAACCATATATTTGTAGCAGGAAAATGCGCTTGGTAAATTGCACGAATGGTATTCAAATGGAATAGGCACTCATTCAAAATTTAGAAAAATCACCGACACAAAAACTTGTTAAACACGACTTGTGAAATCATTCAGTGAACGAAACACAATGAAAAGATAGAGCATACAGCTAAAAGTGCGCACCAGCGCTTTAACGAGGCTTTCTGTTCGCTATTCAGCTAAATATTGAATGTACAAACAAATAAGATGATCTTGCGACTGCTTGAAAAAGATACTATGTACGACTGTAGCGGACGTAGTGAAACAACGACAATTTCCTCAACCATCAGGGGAATGCCTCTTCGATGGTCCACAAGCTATTTAACCAGCACTGAACAGGCGATAATACGTTTCCCTGAATGCCTATTGAGTGATCCACCCAAACAATGATATGTGGCATTCCTCAAGGCGGTGCACTACATTGTAGGCCCCCCAATTCCTCTGACAAACTTTCTCTAGGAATTTTTCCAGACGACAGGAATATGATTGCCTCCTCTCCTAAAGCAATTCTTGGATTTCACATGACGTCACGGCCGCCATGTTGGTGTCCCCAAACAATGAAATGGCGGCCATGTTGGTGTCCCGATCCAATCCTCCGGGAATTGAAAGCTATTATTATGCTAAGGTCTTCTTTTGTTTTCGTTGAAAAACATGGCTGGTGATCAAGTGAGTGAAATCCCAGAATAGATCTACAAGCTTTGGTCAATCAAGACTTGAATTATTAAAGAAAAAAGAATGGTGTTATTTGAATAAACTACCCATTGTTCTAAAAGAAAAACAACTGGTTGTACGATCATTAAATCTACCAAAAAGAAGACGGCACACATTTGATACCAAATTTACCAATAATGATGGTTCAAGTTACTCTCTTAATAACAAAAGATCATTTTAAATATCTAGGTGTTCTAATTGATGAAACTACAACACGGAATACCAAATATATTGTGCTTGAATTTCAAGGAATGCAGTGGTTTTTCTAAAAAGGCATTACCTCTCCCTAAATCAGCTTAGTCAACTCTATTATACTTAAATTTATTTATACATTACATAGGCTACAATTTCTTGGGGGAGTGCATCGTAACTTTAGTCACATTTAAAGAAACTCTAAATCAAGCAAAACCGTGTAGTAAGAACACTCAAAGAGCCCTCCCATTTTTAAAACTCAGTATTCTATTACAGTGCGACGCGCCTTATCGTGGCCACCTGACAAAGTTTTTTACAAATTATCCGCCAATCAGAGAGTGCGAATTTCATTGGCAGTCACGCTTCCTTGCAAAGTTCGTACGGTTGTAATTTGAACGCCGTAATACAAGATATGCATCAAAACTTCAATAAAACACGTTCCAGAACAAATATTGGAAAACAAACCACATCAGCTATGGCAACAGACCTACTGTAGTCTAATGGCAGCAGCTACCCTGTGACCTAAAACAGCTCTCAAATTTAAATTTTCTTTAAAATGGCAAACAATATTTACTAAGGAAACAAATAATGCAATTGTCTAATTTTTTTATGATATACTCATGCAATCGTCTAAATTTCTAATAAATAGCCTTTTCTTTGCGATGCCAACAGTTCACCGACAAGTAACCGACAGCCTACAGACAAATTAATTCGACTGTACAGTAAGCTTACAAGTCCAAAGAGCAAGTAAACTTATCAGTTTTGTTGAACATGCCAGGAAGTTTACTACACTTCAACGGAGTTGAAAGCGTTTTCGAATCGCCCTATAATGCTTTGCGTCATGTATGTCTTCACATGGTTAATCGAGGGACTGGTTATAAAACCTTGAAACTTTCAAAAGCGAGAATAACGTTATCGCATTCTATGTTGAATTGACCGTGACAGTGCACAATCTATTGCTTTTGCTTTGCACGGGTTCGCAGATTAGTTTCGCATAATTTAATCGAAAGATATGATTGGTTATATTCTCGAAAAAGGGTGTGTTTTGTGCACCGTCAAGGTAAAAAATACGGACAAAAACATGAAACAAAAAGACTCGTCGAGTTTCATAACCATCTCCATGCATTAACTATGGTCTACATGTTTGCCTTCACTAACATCCTTATTTCCCTCATTCTTTTAACAGGTTACACTGGTGTTACTCAAACTACTGGCTTTGTTTATTCTTAGTTATAAATTTCTCTCCCGTAATAATGCCAGAATAATTAAATATGCACGTTTCAATGATTGATTTTGTAGACATGTTAATTAGTTTAAGCAATTGCGCATCAAGCATTTTATGCGTGTAGTAGGTCATTGGAATGTATGGAATGATTTCAAACTAAGAAGAAAGAAAACGTGATAGGATGATTTTTGGGTGATACTGACTTTATTTTTTTTGGTGGCTCCTATAGGAGCCGTTTGTCCTCTTAGTTTGGAGGTAGAACTCAGCAATGTTAGCCAGCAAGTTATGAAAGTGGTCACCGCATAGACTTTCCGCCGTGTTAATTTCTGTTGTCTACATAAATGTAAACAAGGTATGACTAGCTAAGTGTCTGACTAGAAGAAACCCTGCGGTTTACTTAGATATTCATGTTATTCACTTTGTATTCTGCTATATTAATTTGATTTATAACGTACGGAGAAACAAAAGTACCAATATAAAAAAGTGAAATGTGAATTAAAATTATTGTAAAATAGAAATCAATTCATAACGTTTTCCTACCTGATAGGGTTGATTTGTTCTAGGATTGAAATCCTCTGGTCCTAACCGTGACAAGAAAGAGAAAGAACGAAATCGGTTACCTTCTAAAATTCGCTGAAACTGGGTGTGCTTCCATGTTTCATTTGATCGCATTGCTTCTTTTTTTTATTTACAAGTCTAAAAAAACCTGAACTTACTTTGCTGTAAATTTGGGGGTCCCCAACGATTTCTTTGATCAAATAGTTAAAGGAACGAACTCAAAAACCTGATTCACATATACTGGCCGAGACGCATAATCCGTCCAGACGAATTATGCGTCTCGCGTGTTATTCCTCTAGTTTAAAGACAGGACGAACTCTATAAAACGCATATTCCGTCTAGACGAACTTGGGCAAACATTTTGTCATCTGGTTATGCCTTTGAGTTTTAAAGACGGGCTCAAGATCGACGCATTATCCATTTAGACGAACTATCATTCCTTGTGCTTCTTGAACGACTAGAAAATATATTAGAGAGGCACAGTCAGACGAACAACAAATGTTTGCCCAAGTTCGTCCACTCCAGAGGAATAATTCGTCTCATATAGTTCGTCCCGTCTTTACATTAGACGGGCAACATAGCTCACAAGTATAAAAACGGCCAATAAGATACGACAAAACAAAGACGACAAGCTCAAATATTATACGACCTCTATCATAAATGATAAGGATACTGTCGTGGTGGTCTTCCTTGAAGAACCATAGCAGGAGGGGAAGTGGTAGCTTTCCCCTTCTGCATTGCGGCGCAAGAGTTCTTACGCTAGCGACGAGCGAAGCTTCTCAAGAAGGGCTTCCGCTGCCCTTGCCTATGACTTTGAAATAAATTTAAAAACACAATTAAAAAAAGCAACGAAACCTCGTTCCCAGGGTCTCTTTGGCGATGGGGAGAGAGACCCTGATTGGGGTTGGTCATGTGGCTCTCCTCGACAAACATTGTCCCACTGGGGTAGAGTCTTCGTTATATTTTGACCCTCAACTGGGCAAAAGCGTAATAGTTGGACAAGGCATTTTTTCAATAAATAATCTTTACTTTACAATGTAAGTTTCGAAAAGGTCAAAACAGCTGAAATGGTCAAGCTAAAAACAAGAGCTTTTGTGACCGGTAAGACCTTTGATGTCGAGCGTCGATTGAAGTTGTTATTATTTCACAGCTTTTATTTGCTAAATGACAGTGTCAAATGTCTATGTCTGAACGCCACTAGAGCTATAAAATGCTGGGCTGGAACAATAGAAACCATAATAAATAATTAGTAAAATTTCGGAGATGAACAAAGAGTTTCCAGAATCTGATTGGTTGAATGGTTTCCTATATAGATAATTAAAGTTACAGTGTATTTCAAGGTTTTTTTTTTTCTGATAGCTACAAAATTTAAATTAAAAAAACACTGATAATGTAAACAAAAATAAACAACATGGAAGTCAAAATATTTAAGCTCAAATTATTTCACAAATTCGAGCAAATAATTATTGTTATCTTAGTAAAGTTAGGCCCGTTTTAAACGTCGCATTTTACATATGTCGAATCTAACGCAAATGAGAAAAATCTATTGTTTTCACTTATTTGCATTAGATTCAGCACATGTAAAATGCGACGTTTAAAATGGGCCTTATCTGCAACATTCCTGCAGCTTGCACTGTCAATTTTTGGACGAAAGTTTGGTAGATTATACACCATTCCAATGGCATCAAACAATGGTTGTTCCTTTTCGGGAACCCAACCAATTAATGTTTTTCTCTTTCTTCAGTTAGGCAGAACACTCCAATATAACGTAACAAGTACTGTATATCTCTCTCAATGAAACTGCTTTTCCTTAGTCATTGACACTTTATAGGCTCCTCCTCTTTCATCATCTACAATCTTGCAAGTTAGTCTTTTGTGAGCCATTTTGATTCTCCAAGCTAGTGTCCATGTCTCTATGTGTAAACTCGCGTGAGCTTGAGTCAAGTCTCGTGACCATAACATTCTCAGAATTAGTAGTCTTTCCTCCAGCGGTACATGCAAAACCCAAGGCTAAAAATTACATGATGAGGCATTTCCACACGATCTATCAGCACAATGAGGTTTTAAGGGAAGAATTTTGTGAGCTTTTGTGATACGGTTGCCAGTTTTATTCCTGCATCAAATATGAAAAATGTACACCCCTACACGTGAATTTATGCGGATGTCTGGTTTTATACTTGCCTGGCACGTAAATTTGAAAGAATTTCTTTGAGGTGTGGCTTTGAGTTCATCTATCATGTTACGCATGAACTCTGTACAAAGAGCAAATTAGAGCAGGTGTCCTCGGAGTTGTGGAGTTTAGTGGATGTGCAGTGTTATTATACATATCGTGCATGCGTTTGGTTACAAAATGTGCGATTAGGGTTTGGAATTTTGTGTGGCGGAATAACAGAAAGAGGTTGGTTAATCCCTTCTGCTTGACTAAATCATGTATTGAGGCATCATATCACTGCTGCTCACAAAGGTGGGTAATTAATAGCTTAAGACTTGAACTATTTTTATCAGCTTTCATGTTTAATACTAGTTTTATTTTGTAACAAGCAAATGGCATAATATCTTGCCAAAAATAAAATGTGTGGAGACTAGAATCTTGCTTTTGGTGTCTCCATTAGAGCTACATGTTGCAAGGCAAAGCTAACAAAAGATATTTAATCAGGACTTACATGATTCCTGCAAACACTTATCTCTGTTTAATGTCCTCTTGAGTGTTCTGGCCTCTCCTATGTTTTACGGCAGGAGTTCGCCAGGCTCATCAGCTCCTTTCAAATGGGTATCTCGAGAGGCAACTCCCTGTCCCACCCATTATTCTTTTTTTGGAAATCAACCAAGAGGCAATTGCATTAAGATGCCTCCCTTGATCTACCAATACTTTGTTGACTCATTCTCAAATGTTTTAGGCTAACTTTAAGATGTTTTGTGTTTATGGAATTAAGATGACTTAAGGCGACTTAAGGACCTTCGCGCCAATTGTTTCTGCGCATCCTTACTGCGCACGCAAATACACACGCCACGTCATACACGAGCGCGCGCGCTAAGTAATAAAATGAGAAATGATAGGGCAAAAGGCCATTGCTATAGCTTTGCCTGGATTTAACGCTCTTGGACGTTCGGTGACCCCTATTTTTCTTTCCAGAAACCGATTTTATTTACAATTATCTCCACGTTGTCCAAAAATGAACAAAAAATCAATGTGGGAAGTTAAAAAAATTTCAAGATTTCTGCTCACGGGACATCAAATCCTGCCATCTTGCGGCTGCAAGGCGCGTGAAACTGTGGTCGCTAAATGCGAACTTGATCTTTAAGGAACCTCACCAGTTGACTAAATTCACTTAATAAGTCCGCTTAAACAATATTTGGCAGAGAAGATTTCACTTCAAAGATTTAATTGCAATATATTTGGGTTTACAGACACTGGCCTTATTCGCTAACGAAGCCCGATTTTGTCACATTTTGGGTGTTTTTCCGGGCATGTTCTCTCCAAAACGAAGTCGGTGACCCCCCATTTTTTTTACATTTCTGACATAACTAACTCATTATCTTACAGTGGTCAAAGTTTCAGAAAAAAATCAATGTTGAAAAATTTTCGCGCGAACGTCCTTAAGGTCCCAGAGTAGGCCTCTTTCACGTCGAATTCCATGTTTAGTACATTTAGTACCTTGCAGTGAAAGGTTTTGTCGATGGTCGTCTGGCCACAAAATTAAATGCGTTGTGATTCCCTTCTTCGCTATGATGAGTGACAAGGCCTAAACTGCCACCCTCCGCAAACACACATTTAAAAAATCTCCCAGATTTTGGGAGACACGTGACGAGCCCCAACCAGGGTCTCTTCTCAACGACAATGGAGACCCTGGTTGAAAGCAACGATGTCTTTCTCGATAATCTGAGCTGTCTTTCTGGAGCCATGATTAAAAACCAACAACAACAACAATTTATTCAGGTATTTCCATTTTCATGCATGGAATTACCTATCAAAGTATGCAATGGAAATTGCTAATCTATTTAATCAAAACTAACCGTCAATATCTGTAACTCATAACGTCATAAACAAAACGGCAGCAAGTGATCTACAAATGAAAGGATCAATATTATTAAAAAGGAACAAACTTTTTTAATTGATGTCAAGGTCTTGGAAGAAATTACACTTGTGAACTATTTCATTCTAAAATTTTTGCGAAGGGAAGGGCGTTTTACAGCGTGCAAGAGAAGAGAACATGAGTTTCATTCTCGATGTTGTTCAACTGACACAGTGTACAAATTCTTAAATGCTCAGGAGTCTTAGGGACAGTGTGTCTCCCTGTTTCAACGTAAAGACTATGATTCCGAAACAAAGTTTACTAATTGCAGATTTGTGTTCGGGAGTTTTAATTCTATCTAAACATTCAGCTTTTTTGGAATCTGTTTTGAAAATACTGTAGAAGTTAAGTTTTCGGTTAACGTTTTTGAGTGAAAGTTGGTGCTCAATTGAAGCTTTGCAGATAATTTCCAGTCGCATGTCTTAGTCAGATATGGCATGATTAGCCTCGTGCTTGTGTTTCTCGCGGAATATAAGTCCTGTTGGTGGATGGATGACCGTAAGGAAGATCCCGTTTTTTTCTCTTTGTTTTCCTTCTTCGTAGTCGCATATTGCATACTTTTTAAGATTTTCCCTATCCCGCAGAAAGCGACATGAAAATATTTTTGCCAGACCTTACCCGCTGTTTGAACTCGGGCAGAGCATGAAATGTTATTGTGCCATCAAGGCGGTTGTTGTTACGAAACTGGTTTTTGCATCGAATTTATAACATTTTGCGCGATTTCGAGGATGGTACCCACCTTTTTCGGAGTGCAGACTTGACACCAAGAAACAAAACTTTGCTTTTTTTGGCTCATTCATGGAGTGGAAGAGGCATTCAAATTAATTAATTTGAACAAATACAGATGGAAACGAAAGACGTCACTGGAAACATTAAAAATATATTTATTTCTAGGTCATCTTCAACCTCCTATGGATAACAATTCAAACCTCCTTGCGATTCAAATTTTAGAATTTGATGACGTCACTGTGAAAACCATCTATTTTCAGCTGTTTTAGTGTCCAGATAAAATCCACAAGGTTTAAAGGCAAAGTCTACAGTTCATTTCACATAGTACGCTTCTCTTTTATGGACAATAACCAAGTTGTTCGTATCTGACATTTTTACTGCCAACACCGTAAAATTCCAGTTATAAGCCCTAGGCTTATATAACTTCGTAGGGGGTTTTGGGTGGGCTTATAAACGGAGGGTCTTATAAGCGAAGTAAAAAAAAACTTTCGAAATGAGCCACTGCAGTGTTGATGGGAATACGTTTCTAATTTACCAATTTTTAATGAAACTTCCAAGCCTCATTATAAATCGAATGCATTTCAATTTTAGGAACAAAATCAAAACTTAACAACTAGTACGTAACCGGAACGCAACGAACCGGAAGTTCAGAGTTCATCTTCGCTGTCATTGTTAAAAATTTTTATGTCTAGTTCACGACGGCGAGGCATCCTGCACTTAATTGGCTCAGTTAATTTGACGCAATCTTTCTTAATTTTGTGTTTAAAGTAATACAGGGTTCTGTACTTAAAACAAGGGGCAAATATACGGGGGGGGGGGGGGGGTGGGTATAACCGGATGAACTTTTTTGTTTCCAAGTAGATGGGCCTATAACCAGGGGAGCTCATAACCGGAATTGTTATCTGTGTCTCTGGAGATCGGTTAGGCCCGCTACAGACGTCGTACTTTACAGCCTCATTGAATTCGAATTTAGACCGACCCAAATTGATTAAAGGGGCTAGGTCACGCTATTTTAGGTAATTTTGATTAATTTTGTTAATTATGAGCTCTAATCATCAAATTGGCAGAGCAAGAGTCTTTCATTTGCAAAATCATGGCCACATAACAACCGAGAATGATTTTCTAGCTTTGTAAATGACATTTTGATATAGACTGATATAAATTTGAAAAAAGGTGGGCCGACGTTTTTCAAATTTACCCAAATTCAATCCATTTCAATCCTCTCCAGTTTTGTCCATCCATGTCCCTTCTTGGCTTCCCTGTGTTTTGTTAGAGTTCTTCTATAGTTTTGAACAGTTATTTTAATATTTTAGTTAATTCTATGACCATTCGATCAGTGCTGAAATTGCCTAAAATTGCGTGACCTAGCCCCTTTAATCCCGGCTGAATTGATTCAGATGGCGAA
>OX421446.1:44402108-44404608 GCA_949126865.1 Montipora capitata | reverse complement strand
CGTTAAGGGCCTACTGGCGTGTTTTGTTAGAGTGCGTTGCTAAGGATGTAATGGTTAAGTAATTTCTGAGAATTTGGTATTATTTTGGTCAGTTTCCAACTTTTGTAAAGCAATCACCCTAAATATGATGTAATCGTGTCACGCCCATGGTCACGTGAGCAATAACAGGAAACTCTAAATTTGTCTACGTGCTACACAATTTGGGTATTTAATCAGTGGTTTGATAATTTGTATTCGTTTTTGCATCCAGCCAAGCATGGTTGTCTTCAGGAGCCCATCAAGGGGAGCCTCTATCTCCCATACTTGGCCTTGGAGTCAAGCCTTTCCCGAGTAGATCTATTATTAGAACGCCTCCCAGGGGAAGTTTCACACGCCCTCAGTTCGAAGAGCCAATAAAAACAGAGCTATGACAGTCATTGTTTTACCCCACGATCAGGCTGAGAAATCGGTAATGATTTAATGATTTTTTAAATGATTTTTCCGCTTTTCGCGGTTTACTCGACAGAAATATGATACTTTACGCGGGAAAAAGCCGTTCTTAAAATAAATCTACTCGGGAAAGGGTTGACTCAAGGAATAAGTGGAGATAGAGGCTCCTCTTGATGGGCCCCTGTTGTCTTCTCATTTCGAAAAAAATCATTTTTGAGAGATAAACAATACTGAAATACCTATAACATTTTCAAAAAAGATGATATGAAAAAATCAATGCTTAGCTATAATCTGTATTTGGGTGTGAAACGAGCCATATTAAAAAACAATAATTCAATTTAAAGGGTGCCGGAAATTTAGCTTTTTCTCAAACCGGAACTCATTTCGTTTACGCATGCACAGTTGATCTGAGAACGAGCCCGAGGAAGGGTGAGGAAAAACCTTCGATGCAAACAACAATTAAGGCGCTGTTACACAGTGAAATGTTTCGTGCAACTTGTCTTGCAACGTTTTGGCGACATTGTGGCGGGTCAAGTTGCGCGAAACATTTCACAGTGTAACATAGTGATTTACCCTGCAACGGCCAAAATCGTTGCAAGACAAGTTGCAAGAGCCGTTGCCGAAAGTAGAATTAAGTTCTACTTTTCGTGCAACTTGTCTCGAAACGATTTTGGCCGTTGCAGGGTATGTTACACAGTGAAATGTTCCGTGCAACTTGTCCCGCCACAATGTCGCCAAAACAATTCGAGACAAGGTGCACGAAACATTTCACAGTGTAACAGCCCCTTTAGGAGATTGTTGTAACATTTTCTAGGTCGGTGAGTGGGTTTTCTGGTCAGCTCACGGTATCATGAAGTCAGTTACCAGAAATATCATTCCACTTCCTCAGCAACGCGCGAGCAAATCGCACTTTGTTATTGAATCAAATTAAACTTGCATTTGGTTCTATTGTTAGTGAGTTTTTGTTTCTAATTTGCGTTCAGAAAACTACTTCAATGAAAATTCTCGTGTTATGTGTAATAAACAGCTCACGACATAGAAAGTGCTTTGTACGGGGTTGTATTCACTCGTTGTTTGTGTCAAAAACCCCTTACTATATACTCAACAAAATATCTTGTTTCTGTTTGGCCAATGGCGAATGCATAAATAGGTTATAGAGTGCAATACGGAAGTTGCTATGGAAACACCGGGGAAGCGCCAAATTTGAACACCAAAGTGAAAAAAAATGACTGACAGTCGGTTTGCTTTGTCAAACCAAAACCTCGTTGAGCAACTTAAAGAAAATGCGAAAAACAAAAACACGTTGAAAGCTACACAGACCTGGCCCCAGTTGTTCAAACGATGGATAGCGCTATCCACCGGATAAATCACTATCCATTGGATAAACACTAGCAAAACCAATTGCGCTATCCAATGGATAGTGATTTATCCGGTGGATAGCGTTATCCACCTTTTGAACAACTGGGGCCTGGTTGAAAGGCTGGCAAATATGGGCGACTGAAAGAAAACTGAACCCAAAACGGGAAGAATACGAGCACGAACAAAGTAGCGCGTTTGAGTAATTTTGTTGAGAATATAATAAATAACAAATCGTATGAACCTGCTCGTGCATTTTGTGATTTATGGCCACGCGTGATGTTTTGAAAGTTCACTCGCCTACGGCTGGTGCAATTTTGAGAACTTTCAAAACATCAAACGTGCCCATAAATCACGAAATGCACTCGCGTTCATACGATTTCCTATACGTACGCCGCACTTTCTATGATGCAAGCTATATTTATTGCTCGAGCTCAGAAAGGAGCGGTACTTCAACTTAAATATGACGCTTTATTACGCTGACGGACTATAATTCATGTGTACGACAAAACTGTTACAAACTAACCGGAAAGCTTTAATAGAGTGTTTTCACTCACGTGATCATTAACCTTGTTTTTCTATCGAAACAAAGAAAAACGTTTGCATGATAATAGAGCTCAATCCCCGGAGGATTAGTTGAGTACACCAACATGGCCACCGTTCCATTGTTTAGTGACACCAACATGGCTGCCGTGACGTCACGTGAAAACACTCT
>OX421446.1:44354608-44397108 GCA_949126865.1 Montipora capitata | reverse complement strand
AGAGGCGATCACGCTGCTCTGTGAGGGTGAGATCCTTAATCTTGTAGAGATTATCCAACTCATCCAACAGAACTGTTTCCCGGGCCGTGAGCGCTTCATGGAGCTGCATGCAGAGAAGTTAAACATTTAAAAACAACTAAAACAGTTACTTTTGCTTTGCTTATAACGTCGTGACACATCGTTTATCAACAGAAGCCTACGGTTGTTCTGTTGTGATATATTTTTTATTTTCAACGTACAACATGCGGTGGAATGTGCTGCGAGAAGGCTCTCCATTTTGGAGCATGATCACAATTATCGCGTGTGAGCAACACGCGAGCGTCTCTGCGAACTTGTGCCTTATATTTCTTTTTTCACAACTTCTGATATCTGCTTACTATCAGGCTAAGCCTTTAAACAACAGCTTCATGTATTATGATCACTGTATGCATCATACTATGAAAATATGGGCTTGTATAGAAAGGATCGTCGGTGTCGGAATTCTAATAGAGGCAAGCGTCAGATTGTATTCTGCGTTTGCCAAAAGTAGAAGTAAAATGAGTGACTTTAGCTCTTGCCTGTTGGCTGCAGATACCGAACATCTTTCCCAAAGAGAGAAAAGGTAGAATAAGGGGATTGTGTACCTTTTACGACAAGCAGTAAACTGACCTGTTTGCCGTTTCACGCAAAACGCGATGCTAAATTTCGATCTCTTTCTTCTTGTTTGTTATCCTCATGAAACGACTGACTGGATATGAGAAGATTTTCTGAGCGAATGATAGTTAATGAAACAACTTAGGGAGTAACGAAGAAAAAGGTCCGTCCAGGATTGAACGTTCAAGACAGGAATTACTTTTTCACTTCTCTTCCCGGCGGCTTGACTTGTTTCATTATCTGTGATGATCTCTTGCATATAAAATTGCTTACGTAAGATCTCTGAGATAAAAACATTTGCAAGTAGCGTGTCTTCTATCCTTTGCAGCTACGGCTTAGCCGAGTAGGTTTACTTTTCTCCTCTGGATTGTAAAATAGAAAGTATTTCAGTGCACTTTGATCGATGTAGTTATGAGTTCAATCTTGTTAAATCTGAGTTCCGGCAAAAGGAACGTTGAGGAAAGGAAGATCGACAAAAAAGTCTTACCTCCAGGAAAGTGCTTTGAATAAGTGCAGCCGTGTTTGCATACTCCTGTTTGAGGTCATCTGTTGCCTCCTTCAAACAGGCCTCGCCAGCTTTTACCTTCTCCGCAAGATCGATTGCTTTGTTGGAAAGTTCATCCATCTCCTGTTTATACTTGGAAGCAGCATCAGCTAGAGATAAGCACTTGTGGCCATGATGCTTGAGGGTCACGCAGTCTCTGCAGACAACATGGACGCAATCTTCATCAAAGAATCGGAATTGGTCGTTGTGCTCTGGGCAGAAGGCATCAATTATAGCTAGCAGCTTTGGGTTGGCTTTCAGTTCCTCCAGAGAGACAACGCAATGGTCACGAGTCGGCTTAAGGCGGGAGTGAAAGCGGGCTGCATCCTTGCACATGTAATCTTTACAGTCCAAGCAACAGGTAGTTGCATAATGTTTCTCGCAGGCCTCATCACAGATCTGACACAGGTGCAAGTCGTCATTTTCTTTCTGAGGTACGGTGAATAAGATGTCCAATAATGCAAAATTCTTGGGCAGAGTGGCTAACCCAGCCGGGGCAGATACTGCGCTTCTGCAAGTTGGGCAATTTATGGCGTTGTTGTTGAGTAGACTCTGCAAGCAACTAGTGCAGAAGCTGTGGCCACAGCGAGGCAGCAAACGAGGACAGTGTTGTTGATCATCAAACTTCTCGCAACAGATTGAGCACTCTAGTGACTCGGAAGACATTTTCCTCTAAAAATTAAGTAAATATAAACATTTTAAAAACCAAATACAAGAAAGGCACTTCATGCACGTAAATGCATTTTTTCTGTCAGTTCCGACATTTACTGAAAAGTTTAGCTGGTGAACCTCTACAATCACGCATAAGTATTTGCTGACAATTGACTCTCTTCTTGCTTTCTTTTTCTTTTTCGTGAACTACCATTTGTAACTAGGAATGTACATAAGGAGTTGTTGCTGTTGTTTTTAAATGTTATTTAAAACTCCCGATTCAAGTGTTAAGGGTGGTCCATTTTCACTATCGAATTTACGATAAGCTTAAGCAACATATCGACAACATTTGTTTATGTCGTTTCTCCTTATTAATTCTTCTCGGTGACCCAAGTGGTGTGGCACCAACATGGCCGCCAGTGCTCGAATTGTTTTAGTTGTTATTATCATTTATGTTATGGATTTCAAACTGAGAGATATTCCATGTGGCTTTTTTATTACGTATAAGCATTGTAATGTATACAATTGGATGTCTTTGCTATTATCGGATCTCGACGAGGAATATCAAAGGTTGCGTTGACTTCCACGGGGTACTGCAAACTGCAGATTGTTGCTACTAAATGTGGAAAGCATGGCATTGCCTCACTAGCCATTCCGGGTCATGATCTTCCGGTTGAAATTGCTATATTTTGTCCTGTTGAAATTAATCCTGGGCCAGACAGAAAGTGATTTCAACGGTGAGCAAGTTCTAGCTGAACACTCATTCATACATATTCTCGACATCACATCTTGGATCAAGACGATGACACCTTTTCCCAAACAGTGTGGTATTTTCAAGTTTAGTGGGCGAAGAGGAGGTCATGAAAGAAGATTCCGGAGCCATTATGCAAATCTGCGGGTTTAGTTCCTGGCCATTTTTTCATGCAGTTGCGAACTTGACAACTTGGTTCCTAGCTCGAAAATCATTTCAGGTTTCTACACCAACGTTTTGTCCTAGCTATTGACTTATGCTTGCTGACCGCACGATCAGGTTATGACATCGATATTTTCGCCACTACAGAAATATGGCTACGATATGTAAACATTCATGAAATTGATGTGGATATGGTTATGACTGGAATAGATACTACAAAATAAGGTGAGACACTTCGTGATACATAACGTGGCAATACTTGACAACCTCAGTGTTAACCCGCTTTGACAGATAAACACAAGTCTGTTTAGGCAGAGGATAACTGCTGGGTTAGGCACTGATCTCTAGTGAGGAGGGTTAAGCGCTGACTCGAAATTAAAAATGCTCAGTTAATGCTCATACATTGGCTGATAAGGCTGTTCTTGAAGTTAGAATTTTTCAATTTCAACATCTTTAACACAGGTAAGGGCTCAGCATCACAAAAACGTAAATATACAACACAAATATATTATAATAAGTTAACAATATATGGTAGATTTGATATTTAAGTGACGAAAAGTTAGTATTTGTTGTTTATTATAACATAAGTGATGTTCCAATGTAATCTTCTAAGGATTGTTCTTGTCGATTTTTTCGTAGAAAGTATTATTACTTTCATTTTCTCTGAATTCTTTTTGGGGTGGGAAAATGCCATTAAAATGGGGTGTCTCGAAAACTAAGACTCTAAGACCCTGAAAACTCGAAAAAAGTAACCAAAACCCTCAATTTGGTTAACACTAGGCCTAAAGTTGTTTTTATGATTTACCTCAATTGAAGTTCAAGTCCTTCGTTTGCTAAAACCTGTTTAGTGAAGCTAGGTAATCCGCCATATTTAACTGAGTAACCACGCTCTACGTGTGGCCGCACATCTTCATTTCCAATCGGATGTATATATGTGTATACTGGCCTTGTGACGATCTGGGCCTAAAAACCAAATTAGGGTCTTCGGGTCTTAGGATCTTCGTTTTCGAGACACCCACTAAAATGCTCGAATAATGCTTAATTAATGTTTTTGCCTCACTACAATGCTCGAAAAAATGCCAGCTAAACTCAAGTGACCCAAGTTTTTAAGCCTTGATTTAGAAAAGACAGCTGTTTATTTTAACTGGATTTTTCCTATTTAATGGTGCGCCATTACTAACTTTAAAATCTTGAGAGAGCTGGATCGAGGAGAAAATGACGTCAAAGACTCAATAGCTTAAGAATGCAATGCGTGTGTACGTGGATGAATTACTCAGGTAAATTAAGGCCTAGGGTGGTCTAACTATTGATCCATTTTATGTAACACGAAATGACTTTGGGACATCGTTAGCAGCCATAAGATGTGAAACCTTAACTGCTACATAGGTTGATATATTATCACGTGACATGTCAAAGTTATTTTTAGCACAGAAATCTTCTCAGCTAAACAGCAACACTTTTTATCATTTTCTGGTGGCTGGATTTACCTTTATGATGTTGACACTATTGGGTACATTATTTATGTGCTTGGACATTTCAAGATAATTTCAAATGAATGTCCGAAAAAAAGAAATCACTTTCCACAGGGGACTGGGCACGAGTACAAAGTGCCGTATATTTTGAAAACTAAAGACATATTTAACAAAGGCCAAGCACAGTTCGTTTTCTTTTACCAATTTGACTAATCTAATAGTAGCAAAGTGAAAGATATTTTGGAATAAACTGTTGCCATTTTTTATTTTGAGTTTTGTGGCCGTTACAAGTCACGTGACCTCATTTGCATATGTCATATGTCATCCACATCAATACAAAGACGTTTGTGACGTTATTAGTCTGCGAAAGTCTTAGGTTGTTATTACTCAACCTTCAGAAGTTAGACCATACCCTTACATATTTGTGTAGTAATTTGGGGCCAGGTTTGGGCCCTACAGTCCTTGTAAGACCCCCACACATCGATGAAGAAACCTATGGTATCACTCCGACCATCTGCTCCCTAGTACACGCCCGAACTATCCCAGAATAAAAGGATTTGGAGAAAACTTGAGCGACGTGGTGTTCATCACCACTTCTTGGGGATATTGCGCTCTATGCTCAGCAGTGTTACGTTGTCAACAGCTTAGTTAAATTCTGTCATCACTGAGAATTCGTCCGACCTAAGGATACTGTTTAAAACGTAGTAAAAAACGTCATTCTGACTGCGCTTGATAACAACAAGTCTTTTATATTACCTTTACTCGATCTATCTGCCGCATATGATACTGTCAACCATGACATTCTTTTTTCAAGGCTGTCTACTCAGTTCGGGATGAAGGAACTGCGCTTTCTTGGCTTCAGTCTTATTTAACATCGCGGACATAATTTGTCAGAGTCAATAATTCCATTTCATTCCAACGTGTATTGGAACGTGGCGTCCCGCAGGGATCTGTCCTCGGACCTCTTTTATATTACTCTGTACCTCTCCTCTCGCTGACATCGTTAAGTCATAATCTTGAGTATCATTTTTATGCAAATGACACTCAACTTTACTTAGCATTTAATGGAGACTCTTGCAGTGAGATGGTCACCAGCAAAGTCTTGATTGAACGTTGTGTCTGTGAGATTCACAAATGCATGGTTAAATGCAGGCTGAAATTGAATCAAGATAAGACCGAATTTCTTTTGATCAACTCAAGATATCGGCCAAGACTCCCCTTGGAATCTCTTCAAGTTGGTAATACCGCTATTGTTCAGACACATTCAACTCGTAATCTTGGAGGTGTTCTTGATCGGTGCTTTAACCTTGAAGATCACGTGAGAGCTATTTGCAAGTCTGCGCATTATCACCTTGGGAACACCTTGCTAACTTCGAAAGTATTAATTAGTGCAGTAAAAACACAGTCACGCACTCCAAGGTCACCATCATTGAGACTATATCTTGGCTTACCCATGTCACCCTGCGAACAGAGCCTCTCTAAAACTCGACAGAGAGCGAGAAAGAGAGGCTCTGCAGAAATCGTGTCAAGTCGAAAAAGTTAAAATGACAAAAATTTGCAAGATCACAGTACGGCAAGTGGAGAGGCGAGTGCTCCATCCCTGCAGTACTGAAGAGTTTTAGCCAAATTCTTCGAAGCTCGGGAGCGAAACAAGCTAGACACGTTAAATCAGTTTTATTACGCTCAGATTAAGACAATTAAGTTTAACTTAAGCATGAGGATAGTTTTAGGTTATTTTTGGTTGTTATATATGACTACCGGTATTTGTTATGCCTCGCTGCTGCCTCACCTGGCTTTCGCTTATTAGTACTGTATTTGAATAATGTGCGAGGCGGAGAGGCATAACGGTAATATACAATAGTATAGCCCAAGGATATGAAATTGCCAGCGGACAGTGTTGTTTGTATGTGCGTAACACTGGACGAAAAAATGGATTTACTCGAGTTTGCAAATTGAGCAAATGTATGGCAAATTTAGGGCTCTAAGTTTGCTTTAAATTTGGTTTGACAGGTAAAGTCTGCGCAAACTTGGATATTTGTTTTATAGGAATTTGTGTGCAAATGTTAAGGAAATGTAACTGTATACTGCAAATTTGCTTGGCGTTTGCGTGGGATGCAAATCTTTATCGTTCCACAGATTTGCTCAAATTTGCCTCTCCGTAAAGATAGCGATTGGACCACAACCGCAAATGCAAGCAAACATGTCGAAAAACCAATAATTTGAGGTAATGTTTGAACTGATTTTCAAAGGATCCAAATACGTACATTTGCATTTAATTTACTCTGTTTTGCAATGGGAGCAAAAAGGAATGAATTGCCTGAATATGACTTCGTTGTAAATTTGCAAATTTCCTTCCTATAAATATTCATATTTGCCTGGGAGCAAATAATGGTGATTTACGTCATCTTCGTTTTCTTGTCATAGGCAGTGTGCATATGATATTTGTTACACATTTTACTGCTGCGGTAAACTTTCAATTTTTACATAACCGTTATATTGGTAAACGAAAACTGCACTGGTATTCGGGAGCTGTTGAGTCTCATCAGCGGCAACGTCCTACAACAAAAACCAAGCAATGGTGGGGCCTTCGTAGATAAACTGCCTCAAAGTCAACCTCGTTCCCAGGATCTTTACGGAGGGGTGACCAAAATACCGGCAAAGACCCTGGAAACGAGGTTTTGTGACAATGGAATCGGTTATCGACGGTTTGAAATTCGCGCGGGCGATGTGTTCTTTCCTCTTTCAAATTTCCGTTGTTGGATTATGTGGGTGAAATGGCAGTACGAAATCGAAATCGACGAAATCCGAAAGAAAGGGCTACGACAATTCACACCATAACGTCGGGAACCAGCTATAGTATTACAGTAGTTCGCCACAGATACACGCCAGTCTCATGAACGTTGAATGGTCAGTCTTTGGAATGTTCTATGCCTATTAATTCCTGCTAATTCCATTACCACCAGAGAAACCTAGCAAGAGTAGACTTCGCTCGCTGCTTGACATGGAACCGTTGAATCTATACTCATACGTAAGCTTAAGCTTTACTGGATTGTGATCAGGGAGTTGAGAGACGGTGTTCGAGCAAGAGATTCGGCCAACGCCAGCAGCATTGATCGATAAAGAATTCGTGGCAAAAATACAGGCCTTCTTCCAAAAGGAAACGGAGTTCAACGAACGTTTGGAACAAATACAAAGGGTGGCGGATCGAACAGGTAGATTTAATCAAAAGGGCGGAAAGATTCCAGAGCGCCGGCCGAATGGCAAAAGATTGCCGAAGGAGTTTTCGGTAGGTCACCTTAATACTGATACAACTGAAAGTAAATGCCTTAAATTTTGTATAGAATAGCCTTGCTTTTTCATAACACGTTTGATTGCTGATTCATCTAGACTTGCATCATCCATCCCTCCCCCTGCAAGGACAGTTTTTACTTTTGCAGACCTACACATGCACTCCCTTAGTAATTTCACGTAATGTTATTAAGGCCACTTAAAACAATACCAATAATAAGGAAAGGGGAATGATATCTCCGCATTCCTGTCACAGCCCATTATATCTGTCCCCTTATTTGCCACTTACAGTGCATGTATTTTTATACGCCTCGTTCTAGTAGAACACAATAGTGGCCCGGGTATTCTACATGTATGGTTACTCCCTCATCACCATGTATGTCGTAGGGCAAGCAATGTGGTGTGCAGTGGCAAGGTTTGGTCGAATACCAAATTTCCTATGACATGGTATACCTTCACTGGTGTCCCATGTCCAAACAATGTCACATGTTTAGTATCATGAAGCCTTTTTATACCAAGCTATTCACCAAACCTTGCCACTGCACACCACATTGCTTGTGCAAGGATATACTGTATGTAAATATTTCATATGACATGGTATACAAAGATTTCTCACTTGTTACTTGTCACTTGTACATGTATTTTCGTGTGACATGGTCTACCTTCACTGGTGTCTCATGTCCAAACAATGTAACATGTTTAGTACCTGAAGCCTTTTATACCAAACCATAAAATATAATTGCAGCCAATCAGAATGCAGGGAAGACTGTGAAATAATAACTGTTCATGCAGCTGTATTCCACCAAACCTTGCTACTGCACACCACATTGCTTTTGCAAGGATATAATTATGTAACTATTTCCTATGAGTTGGTATACAAAGCTTCCAACATTAAAAGTTAGTAGCCCAAGTCATTTTTTCAAGAGCGCAGAATTAATTAATTCCAGCGGGGATCATATTTACAAGAAAGTGGTGATGAATCAAGTAAGGCACCTGTTCAAGCTACTTGTTCAGAAATTTGGTTGCCTGCGCTCGCAAATAAGGCACCTCAGGCGACCGTTAGGCAGCAGCCTTGCAAAGCTTTGTCACATGGTATTTGTCACTTAAGTATTTTGTTTGCATGTACATGTACAGGTGTATGCAAGCCTTTACAAAAAAATCCAATTGTCTTTTGTGGTATTCCATGGTACAAGTAGACTACTCAAAAGCATTGCATTACTAGAATTTCTCATGAAAGATTATAAAGCTACCATACATGTACATGTACTGTAGAACTGGCTCTCTAAAATTTAAAACAAAAGTTTTGAGGAATAAAAATTCCTCAGGATGTCCTTTTTTGTTGTTACTGTTTGAACTAGACAAAGTATGCATCACAGTTCTTCGTCTAGTTCATACAGTAACAATACAAAAAGGACATCCTGGGGAATTTTTATTTCTCATGCAGTTTTCTGCATGATTCCTCCACTGTTTTAATTGGATATGGTAAAACTCACAATATCATGCTTTTAGTACTTTATGGCCAGGAACCCAAGAAAAGAAGGGCAATTTATAGGTGATATACCAAAGTTGTTTTGAGTTGTAGCCCTCAAACACTAATTCCATTAAAAAATCATGAAAAACTAAAAATCAATAATTATTATTGATTTAATCACATGCACAAAATGATCAATTTGGAAATGTGGACACTTGTGGAAGGCTGTCACAGGCTTCCAGATAAGTTTGCAATTCCTTTAGCTTCATTATTCAGTTTCATTTACACCAGAGGATTGCTTATGAATGGCAAAGTGTTGTGTTACATCATTCATTGAAATGTACATGTAGCTTATGCATTGATTGATTGATTGATTGATTGATTGATTGACTGGTGTGAATATTTTCTAGGGCCTACATGTACCTCAACCACAAGATGCAGTGCTGAAGGAAATTGTGCATTGAAATTTAATTGGAGGGAATTTCTTGAGTTGCAAGAAGCAGACAGTCCTCTGATTGTGAATTGTGATGCAATTGTAGATTAATGTCTTTATGTCAATACTTGGGAGGGTAGAGGTTTTATTTTGATTCTGGATAGTCACCTTATGAAATTAATCTTATGACATTAACTGTTTCAAGTGAATTCTTTCAGACATCAGGTAATTATAGCAGAGTTGAATGCCTTCCCATTGAACAGGTTAAACGCAAGCAAGAGATCTTCAGTGCAACAATCAGTGACTTCCTCTGTTAACACAAGAACAGTTTCTCAATAATTTTTGACTACATTGTAAAATCAAGAAAGGTTTCACTATCCTTTAAGTCTGAGAAAATTGTCAGTGATATCTTTCCAATAGACATATCTGCACATGGCAGCAATGATTGAAAGATCAATGTAATATAAGTACCATCATCTGAACTGGCGGGTAGCACACTGCATACAGTTCGATGTACCTTGTAAAGTAGGTCTAACCATGGAGTTATTTAACAATTAGACCCGTTGCCCACAAGGGCTACGGGTCAATAACCCATGAGGCGAAGCCAAATGGGCTATTGACCTGTGGCCCTTGAGGGCGAAGGGTCTAATTGTTTTGCTTTAACCCAACTAGTCGGACAGTAAAGGCAATAGCAAAGTTAGAAAATGAAATGCAAGAAATATTTATTAGGGAATAAAACGAAAGAAAGTGTCAGGCTTTTTGCTACTCGAGGACTATTACTAATAGTCCTCTAGTAGCGTAGCCAATCAAAATGCAGGATTTGCATTAGTCCACTAGTTGGGTAATTTGTTATAGTATACTAATCTGTAGTATTTTTCATCTGAACTGGCGGGTGGCATACCTCATACAGTTTGATGTAACTTGTAAAGTAGTCTAACCATGCAGTTAAATTTTGTTATAGTATACTAATTTGCAGTATTTTCCATCTGAACTGGCGGGTGGCACACCTCATACAGTAATATGTAACTTGTAAAGTAGGTCTAACCATGCAGTTAATTTTTGTTATAGTATACTAATTTTTAGTATTTTCCATCTGAACTGGTGGGTGGCACACCTCAAACAGTTTGATGTAACTTGTAAAGTAGGTGTAACCATGCAGTTAATTTGTCATAGTATACTAATTTGTAGTATTTTTCATCTGAACTGGCGGGTGGCACGCCTCATACAGTTCGATGTAATTTGTAAAGTAGGTCTAACCATGCAGTTAATTTGTCATAGTATACTAATTTGTAGTATTTTCCATCTGAACTGGCGGGTGGCACGCCTTATACAGTTCGATGTAATTTGTAAAGTAGGTCTAACCATGCAGTTAATTTGTCATAGTATACTAATTTGTAGTATTTTCCATCTGAACTGGCAGGTGGCAGGCCTCATACATTTCGATGTACTTTGTAAAGTAGGTTTAACCATGCAGTTAATTTGTCATAGTATACTAATTTGTAGTATTTTCCATCTGAACTGGCGGGTGGCACGCCTCATACAGTTCGATGTAATTTGTAAAGTAGGTCTAACCATGCAGTTAATTTGTCATAGTATACTAATTTGTAGTATTTTCCATCTGAACTGGCGGGTGGCACGCCTTATACAGTTCGATGTAATTTGTAAAGTAGGTCTAACCATGCAGTTAATTTGTCATAGTACACTAATTTGTAGTATTTTCCATCTGAACTGGCGGGTGGCACGCCTTATACAGTTCGATGTAATTTGTAAAGTAGGTCTAACCATGCAGTTAATTTGTCATAACTTATACTAATTTGTAGTATTTTCCATCTGAACTGGCGGGTGGCACGCCTCATACAGTTCGATGTAATTCGTAAAGTAGGTCTAACCACGCAGTTAATTTGTCATAGTATACTAATTTGTAGTATTTTCCATCTGAACTGGCGGGTGGCACGCCTGATACAGTTCGATGTAATTTGTAAAGTAGGTCTAACCATGCAGTTAATTTGTCATAGTATACTAATTTGTAGTATTTTCCATCTGAACTGGCGGGTGGCACGCCTCATACAGTTCGATGTAATTTGTAAAGTAGGTCTAACCATGCAGTTAATTTGTCATAGTATACTAATTTGTAGTATTTTCCATCTGAACTGGCGGGTGGCATGCCTCATACAGTTCGATGTAATTTGTAAAGTAGGTCTAACCATGCAGTTAATTTGTCATAGTATACTAATTTGTAGTATTTTCCATCTGAACTGGCGGGTGGCGCGCCTTATACAGTTCGATGTAATTTGTAAAGTAGGTCTAGCCATGCTGTTAATTTGTCATAGTATACTAATTTGTAGTATTTTCCATCTGAACTGCCGGGTGGCACGCCTCATACAGTTCGATGTAATTTGTAAAGTAGGTCTAACCATGCAGTTAATTTGTCATAGTATAATAATTTGTAGTATTTTCCATCTGAACTGGCGGGTGGCGCGCCTTATACAGTTCGATGTAATTTGTAAAGTAGGTCTAACCATGCAGTTAATTTGTCATAGTATACTAATTTGTAGTATTTTCCATCTGAACTGGCGGGTGGCACACCTCAAACAGTTAGATGTAACTTGTAAAGTAGGTCTAACCATGCAATAAATTTGTTATAGTATACTAATTTGTAGTATTTTCCATCTGAACTGGCGGGTGGCACACCTCAAACAGTTAGATGTAACTTGTAAAGTAGGTCTAAACATCCTCAAATTTAACAGTTTGAGTGAAAAAATTATCTTGTCATAATTAATCAAATTGGTCAAAGAGTGAAGGGGTTAAATAGGCGATTTCTGAGTTCCACAAACCTAAAAGGCTTCTTTTTGAAACAGGTTTGAGGCAACTCTGAAAATGCCTATTCAAAATATCTTAGAGAATGAATATTTCTCTTATAGGCTATTAAAAGATCTGATTGTTGTATATATAGTATAATTATGTATATACAATTTGTAATTTGTTATTGTTTTACCCCCAGTTTTTAGTAGATAATTATGTTCACGGTAAATTTGCTTTATAGAATGAATTAAAAATCATTTGAACATATAAAATGGAATGTCACTGGTTCTCTTTGATGTGTTTAAGTAGCAATCTTGTGTTTAAAACTTGGACTTTCATTATAAAATCATTTGCTATCGGGGCAAACATGCTCAATATTAAAAGTTTTGTCACATTTTGCCACCTCAAGTGAACTTGTTCAAAAGTTTGACTTTAATTTTATTTGCTATACCTAAGCAAACCCGGTAAATAGTAGGAGTTTTACACATTTTGCTGCCCAAGCAAACTCGCTTAAAACTTGGACTGTGTTTATATTTACTACCTGAGCAAACATGCTGAATAGTAAGAGTTCGATCAAATTTACTGCCCCCAAGCAAACTTGTTCAAGACTTAGGTTTTGACCACATTTACTGCCCCAAGCATAATTTCCCAAAATTTAGACTTTGATCAAATTTGCCACCCAGGAACAATTGTTCAAAATAAGTGTTTTGACAACATTTGCTGCATGAGCAAACGTGTTTAATACTAAGGGTTTGTTCACATTTGCTATATCAAACAATCTGATTCAATGATAAACATTTGCCTGCAATTTCCAATATGTGCAAACATGATCAATAAAATAAGATTTTGATCACCTTTACTACCATAAGCAAACACTGTTCAACTTTAAGATTTCGCTCACATTTCCAACCCTGCTTTAACTTGCTTAAAATAATGAGTTTACACATTTTTACAACAGGAGCAAAAGCTGTGCGAAACAACAAATTTGCGCGCTAATTTGCGTCATGTGTAAAGACAGTTCAAAGAAACACATTTTCATCCACATTTGATCAGTATGTAAATAACCCCCAAATTTGCACGCACACGTTACCTTTGCACACAGGAGCAAATCTTAAACAAATGTGGCATTTACCACCGTTGCTATGGGTGGCAAATCTAGTGCAATATCAATCTCTGCAAATGTGGTATTTGCTACACTTTTGCTGTACTTTGGTTACCCTCGTAAATCCATTTTTTCGTCCAGTGTAATAGAATGAAGAATACAAGATTGCAGTAAAAGTAAAACAATTTGAGGCAAGGGGTGATTTCGTTTCCTAATTTTTATAAAAGCCAAAGACATTTGAAGACCTTTAAAATTGTCTTCTGTTCGCCAGTCCAAAAGATGCATTTGGATTTGATAATTAATTAATAAAATGTCGCAAATGCAGGAATGTTAAGTTCTTCAAAAACTGTATCAGGTTAACTCAGTGAAAATGCATGAGCATTGATTTTTTAGGGTAGTTCCACACCGTTTTACATGCTTTTTCACAAACAATGTCAGTTCGATAAGTATCAGCCATTTGTCTCAAATTCAATTAGATTACAATTAAGATTCATAACCCTAATATCAGTTCTCATAAAGATGCGTGAAAGTTACCTGAACTCCTGACAACAACAAAACTTTGACTACGGTGGAAGAATCTATGTTTAAGTATAGGTCAAGTTGGCCTGGGTTGGAACTGAACTGAAACCAGAGGCGTATCCTAGTGTAGAAGCCAAAGTCAGGACTACAGCTCAAAGCGAGGCTCCTTCCCAGAGTAGTGCATTTTGGTCGTTACATAAAGCGCTATGCATTATGGTCAAATAAAAAGCTAGCAAAGCCAAAAACATCGAGATTTTGCACAAATTTGCCCAGTTTTACATTCTGATTATATTGTTTATAGTTCGCATCGCTCCGCTCCGAAGTAATAACATCTAATCCTTCTCTTCCTTTAGGCTTAATTAAGACTTGATTTTAAATTTAAATGTGGTAAAAGCAGACAAATGTTACGGGAGAGTAAAAAACACTGACCACTAGTCCATGGACTACCCCGACGGACTGCCCGAACGGACAACCCCCAAAAGACTACTTCATGTGGGTGCTATTGTTCATAAGCCTAACATCCATTTTAAACAGCGTTAGTCAAAAGTATTTAAGTCTGAGCACCCATTTTAAAAAGGTTAGGTTTCAATAATTGTTGTGATGACCAATTACTTCATGAAAGTGAAGTGAAACCAGGGCAACAATTATTGAAAGCTAACCGTTTTAAAATGGGTGTTAAGACTTAAATACTGCTCTTTTAGGCTTAGCACTACTTGTGACGCTGCTTATCGATGCTTACGAAATACTATTTTTGGGGACGTCCTTGGGGTAGTCCATGGACTAGGGGTCAGTATTTTCTAGTCTCCTCTGATATTGCAGCGGCTATGTGCATGCCCTGCAGCTGGGATTGTTTCAAATAAACTTAATGCCCAGCAGTCAGGAATTTCTAGAGAATTTCTACGAAATTGAAGTGTTTAAAATAAACAATCAATCTTAAATTCTTCGAGGGCAGCATTTGAGTCTATTCGAATCTACCAATCAATGCAACGCGACCGTTGGGAACTGCCAGGAGGGGCTGTGAACTGCCAAGGATCGCGTTGCACTGATTGGTAGATTCGAATAGACTCAAATGCTTCGAATTCCTTTGATCCGGTTTCTTGCACCGATCATGTTGAGAAAACTTTATTATAGTTTTCAGGATCACCTTTCTTGGCGAAGTTTGGAAAGATGAAGCTCAAATTCGGCGAAGGTATGGGAACATCCCTAATTGATCGGATGCTGGTGTTTTTAAGGTGAGAATATTACTTGTTTGGCGTCAGTTCCAGCCACAGGCAGCCCCGACTCGGAAGGTAAAAGAAATTATAAGGATTTGTATGACAATATCGATAACGGAGCAACTTCAGAATACAGGGCCATTCACGCCCTCCTTAAATCTACTGCTCCCGTGGTCCGCAGTCCGCAGTCGGCTAGGAAGTGTGGCAGGGTTTAAGTGAAGTGCTACCGCGGTCCGCAGTCCCGCAGTCGACGATCAAGCAATGAACTGAGTGTTGAAAGGAAGTGCTTCCGCGGTCCGCGGTCCCGAAGTGGATGATTAAGCAATGAACTAAGTGTTGAAAGGAAGTGCTACCGCCGTCCGCAGTCCCGCAGTCGATGAAAAGTGTAGTTAACCGAACCGCAAAATGGAAGCTAAAATTTTACGAGAGTTCCTAGGCCTAATCACTACAACGAGCGCTTAGGCTTAATCAGTAAACGAGTGCTTTATTCTTCACATGATCTCGTGAAAAGTGTAGTTGACCGAACCGCAAAATGAAAGCTAAAATTTTACGAGAATGCTTAGGCCTAATCAGTAATGCGTTCTATGCAAGTGGCATATTTCGTGATGTTTATATAAAAATATTATGTAAATTATGTCTACTGCGGGACTGCGGACCGCGGTAGCACTTCACTTAAACACTGCCACACTTCTTAGCCGACTGCGGACTTCGGACTACGGGAGGGGCAACCCTAAAACCTGGAATCCGGATTCCGGATTCCGGGTTTTAGGGTTGCCCCTACGGGAGCAGTAGATTTAAGGAGGGCGTGAGTGGCCCTGTATTCTGAAGTTTAGCCACTTTCTCTCTTTTTGTGTGGTTATTTGCCTGATTCAATGCGATTTAAGCCACTTCTCAATTTCCCGGGTTGTAACTCGTACCTAAATAAAGGAAAGGCTGGAAGGTAATTTCTAGCTTACCTCACATCTCGCCGATAAAATCACAGTTCTCCGGCATCAGTCATGCGCAAACTCCGGCAATGGCCACAACGATAAATTTACTTCTCTTTGACCAAGTTTCAAGGTCCAGTGAATATCAATTGCTGAGAAACAGCGAAAAATATTCATATATTCAAAATCCTTCGAGGCTCGCTCACAACGAATTTGGACACGGCTTGTCAACCGTTTACTTGAGCCTCGATACGGTGAGAACTTTTGCGTGTAAATATCTTTTTCAGGTTGTTATCGAGATTCCCATATTTCTTACCCTCCGAGTCTGGGTAGCCTGTGTACGTACACGGGCTTTTCAGCATGACCGCTGTCCAATGCATACAAGGTTCTTCTGTGACGGTGGACTGTGACACGATCGTCGATCGTCAACAATCGAATCTCTAGTGCTAGCATGTACAGAAACTTGAGTAATACTTAAATGGAATAATATTATATTAATTTAATCGAAATTTCAACTTAAAATGTTTACTCCTCGTAAATGTGGCGTTAAATTCGATCCTCCGACACTTGTTTTATACTACGAAGCCAATCTTACAGGTAAGAACTAATGTAGATTGTTTATCCAGAATGTTCCTACATGTACATAGTTTCACACTGTGGCTCTTTTCTTACCAATAACACAGTGCGTCTACATAAGCTTACCCAGCGGCCGTGTAGTGATTTTTTAATACTACAATAGCGGTCAAAAGTTGTTGGGAAAGTTGTGCACATCACTTCACTTCACTTAAGTAAGTAAGTAATTTTATTTAACCACATATCGCATATGAGCGATAGCTCGTTTAAATGCAAATGTGTCATAAAAATTACAATTTGATAATTTAAATAATCTTACATGTACAAGTAATGAGTGAGAAATAAGAAATAAAAATTAAATCAACTGAAATGAATAATAACCTATTACAATAATTAATAATTTAATAAAAGAAAATATTGGTAATTAGACTGTCTATTTACAAAACATACAGTTGCAGTCATACGATGAAGACAACTGTATGTTTTGTAAGTTCTTCCGAAATGAAGAAAGGGATTCTGACATCGTTATTTTGTCTGGTAGATTGTTCCATTGTTCACTAGCCTGGTACGTGAAAGAATGTTGCATATAAGATGAGGTTGGTCTTGGAATAACAACCTTAAGATGGCCCCGTAGGCTGTAACCATTACTACGCAGGATAAACATTTCCTGAAAGTTTGGGAGAACGAGAAATGCTGTGCGGCGAGGGTTTCCACAGCTTTTTCGAGTTCTCCCAAACTTTCACAAGTGTTTCTATAATTCGATAGAAACATGGAGTACATGTTTTCTATTTCTTTTAGAAAACAACACGACAAGAAAAAGGAAAACAACTTGTTAACTCTAATTATCAAAATGTAAATTCTCTTTGCTTGTGCCATCACTACCTTAATAGCTTGTGCTAGTTGTGTGTCTCCATCGAGTTATAGAAACACAATTTTTAACCAATCAGTGCACATATTTTCTTAGGAGTGTTTTCTAAATTGTTGTTGTCATTTAGGCACCATTCTCAGAATATGGAATGTGCTACATCCTCATATGTGCTAATCCGAATAAGGATTTTCTGTGACACAATATTGCGTTACAACAGTCTCTTATTCACCGGTACAACAAGGGGCATTGAAAGTCCTTTTTTCGTAAAACCCCCATTCTGTTTTATAAAGTTCACCAATTAAATGTGTTGCAGAATACATATGGTATCTACAAGTACAAATTTCTGCATGATATACACAATATTTAGAAGACAATTGACCGGTTAATGATCAACATGTTGTTCTTTGTGTTACTCCCACAGTGTTAATATAGCAAGGGTTTGTTTCGCTTCATTCAAACTTCACCAAGACATGTAAAACATGTGTATGGTACTGAAAATTTGTTGTTGTACTATGTTGTACTTCCGTTTTATTAAGCAAATACATTTGTTAGATGGCCTTCAGGTGATTGGCAACCTATTGACCTATAATAAACATATGCGTATTGATTCTTATGTAAATAAATGAATACAAAATGGTGTTCAACACAGTACTCTACAAGTATAATCAGAAACCCATAAGGGTTGAAAGGTGTAACACGCGTTCACAGCTTCCGAATATTAAGTGTGAACTGATCGGTTGAATGATTCAGTGCTAAGTACCATATTTGGAAACCCCTCGCTCTTGTTGTTCCAAATATGGTACTTAGCAAATTGAATATTCAGAAGCTTGTTTCCCAGCACACAAGGGGCCGTTACATGTTTCAACCCTTATGGGTTTCTGGTATGATATTATGGGAATTTTCAAGGCCAGTGCGGTACATTTCGATACTACTTGAATGGTTATGGATGGAATTTAATGCTGCGAAGTAACGGACTATGAATTTGTCCCCTGGAATAAAGAAATTTCTTCATTTTGAACAGTAGTCCCTTCTATTGCGGAAACTTAGAGATTAATTCAGTAATGAAGTTCTTACATGTTTTTATATTTGTTCAATGGTGTACTGTGATAAATAGTGTTTAAACCAAACTTTACAGTCTGCAATCCTATTAAAAACAAAGTTAGGATTACATATAAATTGGCTAAGCGCTTAGTTGAAACCAAAGACGAACAAAATAGCGGCATTTTTCTCGGAATATATGGAGTACTGTTTCTTGAGAACTGTGCCATTAACTCTGACTGTAACCTGATCTTCCTACACACAGCTGTCAATTCTTGTTTGCCAAAACGTACAACCAATCCATTTATGGCGAATATTGCACATCTAACTACAGCAAATGTAGATATGGTACGGCTGACCAGGCATTATTCTTATTCATTTTGTTGACATCCCACATTATCATTTGCAAGATTACCAAAAAGGAAATATATACCGGTAGACCTTATTTGCGCCTGATTTCAGCGATAACTTGAACATTGAATGTTGCCATTTCTTCGCGTTTCTGTTAAAGGAATGCAACCACGTGTAAAAAATCTTGTTTATTGCATTCAACCTTTTTCTGACAATCGTGGTCAAAAGTTGTTGGGAAGGTTGCGTGGATCACTTCACTTCACACCTAATTCGATTATTCTAACTATTGGCTGTACTATTTGGGAAATACCATGCTCTTGTGGCCCCCCTACCCGCTTTTCAATGTTGCAGTTCTTCCTGTAAGAAAAGTCACCATTTTTTGTCCCTGGAAAATCCAACATTGATACGGGGAAGGGGGGTTATATCTCTAAGTGATGCTTTTTTCCCAACACTTTTGTCCACGATTGTAGATACCCGGCGATTTTCGTTTGGGAACCTCATGTGATTTCAAATATTACATTGGGCATGAAGTGGACCTGGACATGCTATAAGCTACGTTAAGAACAAAAAGTGCTCCGACATGCCAAGTCATGCAACTCTCTTGGAATATCCACATGAAAATTTATTATGGCTGAAACCTGCCAACGGTATTCAATCAATATTCTTCAATCAATCTAGGTTTATTTCAGCTTGTAGTAACTATTCAGCATTTGTACTGAGTAAGGACACTTACAAAAATAAATAGAGTAGACAGAAGTGTGATTCAATTTTGGTGCTAAATTTGAATGCATGCAGATTGTTATTAATGTGTGCTGCAGTGAAAATGTAAAATGATATCTCTGGTAGAATGACCATTATATATCTTGCAAGAAATACATTGTAGGTTTAAAGTTTGCATCACACAAGGCCATGCTTTCTGCCCTGTACATGTATTTAGTGAACTTTATTGCTGAGTGGACACTCAAGGAAATTCAAATGAACATTGTACATGAGTTATACTTATGTAAGACCAATCTCCTAGGTATGCAACTACCGGTAGTGTATGATTTAACAAGTGAACGACACACAAGCTGTTTCAAATTATAATGTGTGTTATATCATTATATAAACAACTGGCTTAATTTAAGGAGACCACCCTTCAGCATGGTATGCTATGCAGCTTTATAATATTCTTTTGTCCTGGTGCAAAGCCAATCTAAATTTCCAACCAAAGCCTACGTAAATTCAAAGAAATAATCATACAGCTTATTATTGACTCTTGCTGTAGAAGGAGGCTTGCAAGATAAATAAATTATTCTTGCTCAATTTTTTTTATCTGCAGGAAAGCTCCATAAAAGATCCATGCCCATACGAATGTTGAGAAAAGATTCAAGGTCAGTGTTTCTAAAAATTGTAATTATAAAAGTTATAAATAGGGTGAAGTTGGCCAAAAATCTGCCCTATGGTGAGGAGGATGGTGATTAGCAGTCTTCTGATATATCAAAAATTAATAATGTGCTGTGCTACCATTTAAGGTGAAAAGTTTGACAGCGGGTTGTCGGTTGAGGCAAGAAAAAAAGTGGTCCAAAGGGAAGGGCTATGAATTTGCAATGCTTATGGAAGATGGGACAAGGGAAGAAGTGTTTTTAATCCTTATCCTAAAAGACTAGGCAATTCAACTGTTTGGATATGCAAGTACAAATTCAAGCAACCAGATTATCTGGTCAGTTTTTCAAACTCAGTTGGTAAAGGTAAGTTAATCACACACACACAGTTGTAGAAAATTTTGTGAGATGACATTTGGAGTATTAGCCCCTTGTAAAATTACAATACAATACATACTTAATTGACCACTCCCCATAAGGGCTTTTCAGGTCCAATGAAACACAATCACGACAGAGCAGAACATTCATCAACAACTGTTATTAGAATCCCATCTGGCTGGAGGCAAACTATTTGGCTATTTACAAGTACAGATGAGAAGTTGAACCAGGGACTACCACCAAGGGATCTTGGGTTTAAGACATGTTCTGACCACTGGATCTCAAGGCAAGCACCCTAATGACTGGGCTGCACTGCCTCATGCAAATTGCTCTGACAAGGGGATAATGCTTCAAATGTTAGCTCAGAAATCTTTCTGCCTGTGGATGATTAAAAAAAGTTTTCTTTATCAACTTGTTTCATAAAACCATATTATTTTTTGTGATTCACTGCCCACCAAGGCAGGGCAACAGTTTTCTAAGAATCTAGCCTCTTCTTCCAGCAGTTGTCTTCTACATGTAGCTGAGTTATTGATGGTGCATCAGAAAATTTTCAGCTCACATTTTTGGTAGCTACCCTGTGGATTGCAATAAACATTTTGCCTTCAGTCTCTTTATAGCTTTGCTTGAACCTCCTTTTTTATCTCAATGTTCTTTTTTTTCCTGAATAGCATGTGCTTACTCAAGATTGTAATTGTAATGGTTTCATCAGAGTTCAGCTTGGCTGTGTCTTTTTCTGTTCTGCAGTATTTCAGATGCAGTTGAAGAGTTAAGAAAAAGTTCCAGACATGGCAAATATCTGGAGAGAATTTCAGTGTCACAGGTTTGTAAATAGCAATCTGAATAAATTCATGGAATATCTTAATATCATAGTTGATATTATTAATTGCTCCAGTAAATTCTGTGTAATTATGGGTGATTTTAATTTGGATCTACTGCAAGTGCAATCCCACAAAGATCCTGATGATATTTTTTCTTTCTTTCAACCTTTAATTCTGCAGCCGACTAGAATTACAGACCATTCAGCAACTTTAATTGACAACATATTTTTTAATTCTCTAGAACATTTCACTATAAGTGGTAATATAGTGTATGACCTAACGGACCACCTACCAAATTTCTTAATTAATTCTTAATATATTTTCCTCACTTCCACATACATGTAGCGTTGTATTGCTCAAAGGAGATTATTCCACCTTTAATCAGGAAGCTCTAATCAGCAAGATTCAATCTTTAGACTGCCAGGCAAATGGATTTTTACATCTGACACCAATCCTATTAACATGTTTAGTTCTTTCTATTCTAAGGTTTGTAGTATTGTTGATAGGCACATACCCATTAAACAACTAAGCAGAAAAGAAATTGATTTGAAATCTAAACCTTGGATAATCCCTGCCCTAAAGAAGTCTTTTCAGGTAAAAACAATTCGTATAGAAAATTCATCAAGTCTAAATCTACATGCATTTATTAACACAGCAAATTCAAAGTTTATAGAAACAAATTGAATCACCTACTCAGGATATCTAAAAAGGAATATTATACTCGTTTCTTTTTGAGGTACTAATATAACAGATGGTAAAATGATATGGAAAGGAATTAAAGAAATTGTACATTTTGAGCCAACTTCAAGCAAATCTGTTATTAAAATTTTCGAAAATAAACACCATTAAATCTGACTTTAAGGTTGTTGTAGATGCCTTTAATACATGTATTTTGCTAATGTTGGTAACATCTTAGATATAGTAATATACCTATAATCATCAAAAATCCTGAGGATCATTTACACTGCCCCCAAATTAAAGTAATAGTTTTTATACTTTTCCAGCTACTTGTACTGAAATTGAAAATGAGATCTCTAGTTTCAAATGTGGAAAGGCCGTTGGTCCTTTTAAGCGACGTCCACAAGATTCTTAAATCTGTTATTTCTAAGCCACTTGTGTTCTTTTTAACACTTCATTATTAACTGGCATTGTCCCAAACGATTTTAAATTATCTATACTGTTATTCCTGTACATAAAAAGGGTTGTAGATCTTGCTTATCAAACTATCAACCAATTTCTCTACTCTCTATCTTTAATAAACTCTTAGAAAGACTAATGTTTAACAGGCTAATTAAATTTTTAGAAACTACATGTAACAATACACTTTTTCACAAACAATTTGGTTTTCGAGCTAAATGTAGCACTGGTCATGCCATGCTGTGTATAATTGATAAAATTCAGAGATAACAGAAACTACTCCTGTGGAATATCATAACATTTTGATCAATGAACTTGAACATTATGGAGTCCGAGGTATACATGTAGCTAAATGTTGTTTTATTTCATACCTCTGAGTCAGTAACAGTTGTCAGTCTTTTACTGTCAACTCAGTCATATCATCCCAGAGAAGTTTAACCTCAGTGGAGTTCCACAGGGCTCTGTACTCGGACCTTTGCTCTTTCTAATTATTAATGATTTTAATAAGAGCTCCAGCCTATTTGATTTCCATTTATTTGCTGACGACTCAAATCTCTTCAGTCTGTGAACATAAAAATATTTTGGAGCTTAAGGCTATTAGAAATAATGAGTTAGCCAATGTTCACACTTGGCTTTGTGCTAACAGGCTACCCTTAATATTGATATTAAGTCAAATTATGTAATATTTCATCCACCTCAAAAGAATGTTCATAGTCTTAATTTAAGGCTCAAAATTAATGACAAACATTTGAAGTGTCGGTATATTAAACACCTAGGTTTTATGAAAGCAGTATGTGTAATTACTTTTTCTGCCCACGATTGTCATTCTATTCAGTTATTTAAGTCATTAGAGGTAATTAATTTTTTTTATCTTGTCACTTTTCGTATTGCCACTTTTATGTACAAACTTCACAATCAACTTTTACCATCTCTCTACCGGTCGTTCTTTACTAGCTTAGATAAAGTCCACAGTTACAATACTAGACTATCTGCAAAGCAGTCTTACTATCTCAAATTTAGGGCAAATTATGGTAAATTTAATACATGACTGTATTCAATTTCAAGGCACTACAATCTGGAATGCTATTGATCAGGATACAAAGGTTTCATCAATCTCATCATTTAGACAAAAATTAAAGAGGAGCTTTCTCCAAAAGTACTTGTTAATTCATCATTAGTGTGGTATTGCTCTTTTCTTTTCTTCGTTTTTTCATTTTTTATTTCTAGATATCTATAAGTATTCAATGTATTTACAATAATATTTAAGCATGTGCACCCAAGCGGGGGGTCTGTGTGTTTATGTATGTAGTGTGACTCCGACCTATTTTAGCAAAGTCAATTTGTATACTGACAACTTTGCATTTTTAACCCATTTGTTATTTTAGGTTGCCAGTACCCTTGTACGCTTCTCTTTTGTTCATTTCTCTATTCTCATTATTTTGATGTTAATAATTGTTATATCAAGGGTAATAAAGAATTGTTGTTGTCGTTAACTTCGTACACACGTTCATCCTTCTGGGATTGAGGAATGGCAGGTATTAAAGCTTAGCATTACTTCCCTTATCAAATTGGAGTTTGTTGTAGCCCAAAAACAAAGATAGTAACTGTCAGCCTTATGCTGGAATCCAATTTTTTTTTTTTGAGAAATTTACTTTTTAGTGGATATTAGTTTGACGTTTCTGCGTGAAGCAGGTCTGGTGTTAGCTTGGCACCAGTAAATGCCAGCCCCGAGAAGTTGAAATTTTCTTGTAGTTGTATGTATCTGAAAATCAATGTCCAATACAATGTCCAAGTTATCACATTAAATGTGATAACTTGGACACCGTATCAGCCCGAAGAACGTGCAAATTTTGTACATTCTTTGGGACTTTTTACTTCATTTGGCTAGAAACTCCAACTCAGTTACCAAGTGAAAAGAAATCATACGCGTGTGCATGATGTAAATGTGCATTGCTCAACTTGCTATGCAGAAGACAAAGGCTGATAAGCCATGATTATTAATTTTTTCTTGAATGTACTCAACACATATTGTTCAGGCATCAATTTATTGACAATAATTATTAATACTGAGCTACATCTTAAGCTGCATTTTCTTTTGTCTGAAAGTGTCTAGTTCGATTAGTTTAATCCCAGATTTGTCAATACAAAGCCATGAAATATTGCTTCCTTGTCATTGAGATCACGCTATTCTTGTCTGTGGAGGCAAATATCCCCCCCCCCCCCCCCCACACACAGCTAATTATAGCAGCCACATCTCAATGCGTTTGGGCCTGTTGGTTTGAATATTGCTTTTGTCTAGACTTTTTACAAATGAATGCACTCTGTATGTGGAGACTTGAATAAAAAACATTCCCGCATTCATAACCAAGCTTGTGTCAATATCGCTATTAACCACAGTCGACATAACTAATGATACAAGTTGGTTTTTATGGTTTGGCCTCATTGTTTCAATGAGAGTAGTTTTACGCTTGAACTCCATTCATAAAGAGATGCCACTTCTTCAAGTTGGTTTTTTTTTTCTTTAAGTGAACACCCGATAATGGCAAGTTAAGGGGAATAAAATTTGACCCAGCTAATTTACAAGGTAACTAATCAATAGTTAACCTCTAGTTGAAATTTTACCTTTGAATCGTTCTGCAGTACCCCATTTTTGTCTTTCGTACGACAAAAGGAATTACCTATAATAGTATAATTCCTAAGAGCCATGACATGCTTTCTTATCGAAGAGATGTATGTTAGAAAAATTCTCGAGTACTCCTTTGCAGGAATCGAACCTACGACCTTCGGCTATTTGCGGGTTGTCAAAGTCCGAAAAATTGTTTTTCAAAAAATGGAATAAAGTTGTTGTTCGGTTGTTCTTCACCGAGTTAGAGGAGATTCGTGTGAAATTCTTTACTTAGTTTTCAAATTCCGTAGTACGTCGCAAACTTAGATAAGTTTCATGCAAGGACCATTTTCTTGAAACCAAATATATTTTTACCTACAGAAGGGTTGATGTAGAATTGCGGCTTTTAAACTCCCGTCACCGCTAAATTATCCCGGTCTACTAGATCGCTAATCCCTTTGTTTGCCACTGGCGCCTTCTGTTCTCTGCCGACCCTCATGAATATTCCTCTTTATTTCTGAAGTATTTCAATTTAAAATGAGATTAATTTCCAAGACGATTCGACCTATTTCAAGGCTATGATAACAGGCTATGCATGACAGGTAGGCTACGGGTTACGTGGCTTTGCAACAGATTTTCCTTATTCCGATTAGTGGTGTCAGTATGCCAAAAGAACCACAAAGCGCTTGAGACTCGCAAGTGATGTGAAACGCTTTTCATTAATCCTTTTATCATCATCATTACGAACGCTCGTGGTCATGAAATAACTAAAAAGGAAGGGTTGTCTTTGTAATTTACATCCGCTAATTGCTACACTCTCAAGTCTTCTCGGAGGAGGACTGTAAACCACTGGTCCTATCCCACAACCCTTGAGGATAAGATTTCTTTGGACTTTAAAGAATCCACATATTCATCGCCAAGACTAGGACGCTTATTTCCCGGTTTTGTGGTCAAGCGTTTAAAAAGGGAACACCGTAAATGGAGCTTTCCCTGTTGTGTGACCCTGGGTGGTGGAGCTTTAAGCGTTCCAATTTTCTTGTGTAAATGAAGATATTGATAAAACAATGAGTACTGTTTCGACGCATGGTTACTGGCAGCCTCGCATCAAGCCAACGACTGTAAAAAAAAAACCGCTCATGTCAAGAAATGCTCCACGAAGTTTCCCGTAAGCATTTGCTATCTATTTCCCGCAATAGGGTAAGGGTAAAGATTAGCGTTATTTTTAGCTTAGGGTAAATGGAGTTGTTTATCCTTACTTGAGCAGCACAGGGTTCCTGCTACTCCTTGAAGTCCTTGAAAAGCCCTGGAATTTAATTTGGGACTTCAAGGGCGCTTGAAAAGTCGTTAAAAAATAGGATTTTGCGGAAAACTGCTTGAAAACCCCTTGAAAACTCCTTGAATTTTTGCTTGGGTGAAAATTGTTGAGATTGCATCATGCTAAGTTAAAGAGACATTTCAAAAGTTGAGCCCAAATTTGACTATTTGGGAAACATTCAAGCCAAAAATTAAAATGCCCATGCGTGCACTCAACTTGCAGGATGTGGTAAGAAATAATTAAGGTAGGCTTTTTCAGCAAAGAAAAGACAGAAACACTATGTATGGGATAGAAATCTTATAAAGACTCCTTGAAAATTCAACTAAACGCCTTGAATATTCCTGGGATTTTGTAGACAAACTCCAGCGCGAACCCTGGGAGTAGCATTTGGGGGACAACGTTAATTGTCTGTATTCTGAGACACTAGTAAAGTAAAAAGTCAAGTAAAGCGACCATATTTAACGTCGATACATTGTAACTCGTAACAGTAACTCAACTAACAAACCTGAGGTCGACTGTGCGCTTATTTTACTGCCCCCTCTCCATCAGTGCTCCGTTTTTATGGATATTTAAAGTTACTACTTAAGCTACTCTGAAAGGAAAGAAGTCGAAACACTAACCGATTGTGCCATCCTTGCTACTATAGCTAGTTGTTGTTGTTGAGACTTGAAGAGCAAGAGGACACTTTGTGACTCTTATTGAAATCTGGGTGCATCTAATTAGGAGCATCTGAACAAATCTGAAAAAAAATAAATGTGTCGGACTGTTTCGTATTTCGTACTTTGTCTTTAACGGTAATTTCTCATTTTCTCTCTTGCTGGTTCCATTTTATCTGCCCTGGTTTCTGGTTTACGTTTTTAAGTATAGTTAAATTCCATTTGATTTTGTTTCTTTAGCTGGAAAAACTACTTACAATGATTCAAAAGAAAATGAAAGGACTTGATCCGTTGGACTCCAGGGATATAGCTGCGTCGGTAAACAGTGGGCACAGCGAGGAAGATTTCAATAAACTGGATGATTATGAACTGGATAAAAGAAAAGCTGATATGGACAAAGAATTCGAAATGAACAGAATTCGGCCCGGAGACAAAGACTTTGTTTATGACAAGGAAGTGGAATTTAATGGAGGCAAGATCGAGTCCGGATGGGACGAGGAAGACGATTACTCAGATCCAGATTTTTGAATAAAGATGTCTTAAATGTTCAGTAAAAATTATAGTACTTTAGTTATTACAATGCTGTGAATTTTGTACACGCCCAGTTTATTTCATTTGTAGCGTGGCGAGGGTCATGGACTTCGTTCTTCAATCATATATAATTATAAAACCATCCCAACATTTCGCGGTTAATCTCGCTTGAAACAGAGGGCGGATTTAACTCGAATGTAGCCGTACTCACCAGACCCCAGTAGCGAGAGAAAACAGGCTGGGGAGGGTGGGGTGACTCATAATAATGTCGGCCAATCCAACGCGTTTAAAGAGGCCTGCCGTTGAACCGTGGAAATTGGTTGAATGAAGAGCTGATTGTTCGTGACAATTTTTTTGTTAGCCCAGTACTACCCCTCCCTTAGACCATGGTTTAAAAGAAGTGATGGACTTCTAGAATCTAGTTATGAGTAGCTTAGCCAGACAGAAATCTGGTTAGACCGTCCTTTCGATAAACCCCGTCTAAACTTCGTTTAAATCACCGCCGTATCCTTCATTTTTTTTTTTATCCTACTATATTCATCGTTCCGGGTTTTAGGATTCGGGCGATTTTCCGCCGTTACGGCTTTTAGGATCACCCTACTTGGACATGTTTATTGCTGTGAAATATGATCTGGAATACAAACAACATTTCTCCGTCTTACCTTGTAGCTACGTCGGTAGAGCAATGGTGATCTAATCTGGAGGTTGTGGGTCCAATTCCTTCCACACTTGTACACGGCTGTGTTGCAGTGATTCTTCCAGTTCAGTGTTAAGAAATAAATTGGCTTTTAGGCCAGAAAAAATGGGTCAACTCCGAGAAATCTTTTACACCCTATCACAGCGCTCACACCTCTCTTCTAGTGACCTTGTTTTTCACTTGAAGGCAGGTACTTGCCAGCACTTATTTTCCTTAGGTTGAGGGCGCTTTGTTCAACCTCAGTGCTTACACTGTCACTGACTCCGCGCAGACATGCTCTGGGGTCGAGAATGCCGTTTGCTGCCTCCATTGGAAAGAAAAAACCGAATCTGCGCAAAAGAGCCCAAACTCGATTTTTCCCGGAATTCCGCGGGAAGCAGGCAGACGTCGTTCTTTTCGCTGTTGACCAAATTGTTTTGACAGCTAGTCTATGTCTTCCAAAAGTCTTTGCCGATAAAATCGTTACTGAAGATGCTCTGTTGGTAGTGAATTAAGTGTATTGCATGCGTTACTTGGCTTACGCGCATCGGAAGGCCATGTTACACGAGGCAATTTTTCTTGCAACTCGCATCGCAACAAACGTTGCGTTGCAAGTTGCGAGAAAAAATTCACGTGTAACACCCCACTTTGCAACTGCAATTGTTGCGTTGCGAGTTGCGAGAAAAGTAGAACGACCCTCTACTTTTCGCAACGTTGCGAGACAAGTTGCTTGCGTGTGACATCCCCTCTTCAACTTGAAAGGTTTTTTATTCGTCATCGTTGCGTTGCGAGTTGACCTTAACTAGAATTGTCTTGGTAAATGCTAAAATTGCGCGCGGTTGACTTTAATTTTTAGCCAATCACAAGAGAAAATGAGGGACAGAGAGTAAGAGTAGGGGCGTTGATAGGGATTAGCCTGCGTAGCAGCCGTTTCCTTTCCTTTTCCAAAAGCTCGCGAAGGGGACGAAAACTGCGAGAGATTGCAAAAAATAAGGAGTAGGGGGAGGGGGTGAGGCGTTCGCGCGCTTTATCGCTCGCTTGTTCGATCTCCGCCTGGAAAAGGAAAGGAAACGGCTGCTACGCAGGCTAGAGAGGGATATGTGAATTTCACTAAACTTATTTGTAGAAAACGGAAGTCGATTTCCCGAGCCTTCCGCAACTATTTACCACAACGTCATAACAAGTCATCGGAGCGTTGTGTATTAAATGGCGGCTGTTGAATATTCATTATGCCTTTCTCAAGTGGAATTTAATCATCATCCGCGGTGGGTGCAAAGTTCTCAGGATTGATCATTACGTATATTCTCCTCACAATCTTAACTTATTATCAGGTAGATGAAGAGTTATTATCTCTCAGGGGATATTATTTTGATATAACATCAACTTCTCTTGACTATAGCCAACAAAGAAATTAAGATTTAAGTTGCTGCCTGGGAGTGAAAAGGTTAAAGCTTTTGGCTTTAAGTCACGAAGGTCTCTTTCGTGCTTCCACTAGTGATGGTTGAGTACCCTTGCGACATGGGTAGCCGTAGGCTGTGCATGAGCAAATTTAAAAAACTACATTATCGAGTTGGTTTTCCGTTTTTTTCTCTTTCGTGTTGAGCTGAGCAAAAAAAGCCAAAACGAATTATGAAAAATCTGGCGCGACATCAATTCAATTTGGTCAAGGGTGGTTTCTTGTTTTGGGAGGGAAACAAAAGAATTTTTAATTTTGTTTTGACAGCGACTGTCATGTGCTTCATTGCGTTTATAAAAAATATTGCTGGTGAGACTAGAAATACAATTGCTATCGTCAAGCCGCTGTGAGTACCTTTAAGGACTTACCGGGCAGCAAATAAATGTTTTACTGCTGTTTCAGTCTATAGCAACTGGAGAAATTTCTTTTTTTAAATAGTACCTCTCTAATTCAGCCGTGCGCTGAAATACGTCAGATAAAAATTGTTTCGTTGATCACAGCTAAAAAATAACCACAAAATTGTAATTTCTTGAGATGCAAGAATGTACGTGTTTAAAACAGTCCTCTTGAACAGAAAGCTTATTAAAAAGATTCCATGAAAAGATATCTGAATATTTATATTTCGAAAAAAAAGGCTTTTTTCTCCCAGACTTAGAGACAAAATGAGACCGTAAGTAATTTGAAATACAATAGATTGGGTTTCCACTAAATTTAATGACTCCTTTGAAAACCTCCCCACGCATTCTCTTCTTGTCATAAATTATTGAAAACTCTGGCGACAGCTGTGGCCTATTTTCTTTCCTCCCCCGTCATTGTTTGCAATCGCAGTCGACAAATACGATCTTCCATGCAAACAATTCTGGTGGTCTCCTTCAATATTTAACCCGTAACAAAATCAGGTGCTCGGTCAGAAAAATCGACTGTGTGTCTAGGCGATTTTAATATCTGCGATAGGTGTCAATATATAGCGGGAAAATCCAGTGTTTCTGATTAAAACACGGCGAAGAGGACTGAAACGAAGCTTAACGACGTCGAAAAACATGTCTAGACAGCTCAATAATCTTGTCTAGACAGTGGCGGAGACGTGACACAACATCTTACATGGATGAAATTGTTGTCTGATTGGCACGCACGCAATTGGTCGATTGTGGTAAAGCCATGATTAAGTTGGCAGGAACGGACAAAAGACAACTGAGCTGTTTTTGTCGGCAGGCTGTTCTAGCACTGTCATCGACCCCAAGCAGTGAATAATTCATTGCCAATACGAGTTTTATTTCCTCTTGAACCACGGTACCTGACAGACAAAGATCCCCGATTTTTATCATGTCTTTTTTCATCTGTGTTTGAAGTTCGCGCAAGTTGACCCCTGGTGGACATCCATCATCTGACAGCGAAAAATCCCGCGATCTTTGCCAGACGTAATTTGGTAACTTTACTCTAAGAATAGCGTTGTCACATGTTAAATGTCACATCAACAGCGAACAATAACGGTACAAGCAGGAAGCGCACAGAGCATGTGCGGCAAACCTTGAACAGACGACTGTCTCAAATCCAAGAGACCCTTTCAGACGAATTGCACGCGAGACGTTCTTGTCTTCTGGAAGTTATTTTGGGCTAAGTTAGCCTTTGGTGATGGAGCGGCGTAAATTCTCGCGTTCAGACAACCCCCTCATAGACGAGATCCTTCAAAAATACCGCGATTGTTCAACAGAGTCCATGACGGGGCCGAAAGGCTTGACCGCGAATCGAGCTACCGCAAAGAAACCGTGGAGTTCTACAGACGACTTTGCCAAACACAGCTATGTTTCGTCTAGCGATCATGCTCGAGCCGCGATAAACAAGACATTTACAGTGAGAATACCACCACCGAAGGGACAAGATAGTTTCACATTCAAGGAGACTATCATCGACGGTGTTCCTTTGGCCTGCTTCAGCTCGGGCGGAGAGAAGCGAGTTTGTTACACCGAACTTGTGAACAAAGTCCTAAAGGATTTTGAGAATAAGGAGATAGACGCAAACCGCGATCGCCTTCAAATTTGCTGTCCTCGCTGCTCGTCGCAACAATTAGAACTCTTTAAGCTAGCTGGCGTTTTACCTTGGTCGTCAGCCTCGGCCAGTTTCATCTCCAAGACGGATTCTTTTCGTTTGATCGGTGTCTTGACCGCGAGTGAGGTCCCCCGGAGATCGAGTCGTATTTTTCCCGTAGACAGTTTGGAAGTGTACCATGAATGTTTTGGCGGATGTGTCGGCACCTTAGAAATCGACAAGTATACTGATCCGTACGCAAAATGTATAACCTGCTCTCATTGCGATGGAATATTTTCGCCGCGCAGATTCGTGATTCACAATCACTCCTCCGGTGAAATTCATACCTGTCACTGGGGCTTCGACGATGCGAAATGGAGGCTTTATTTGATGCTTTGCAACGAGCAACCTACTTTGCACGTGCAGAAACTTTGGGAAATGCTGTTAAATAAATTCTCAGACGGACAGCGGTGCAAACGAGCTTCGCCGGCAAGCGATCATGACGCAGACGGGAACGAGCGCGACAGTGGCGCGAGCACTCCAAAAAAAGCACGCGTGGACGACTCGCAAGAGCAACGCGAGAGTGACAACGATGTGGGAAACGGGAATAGCAGCGGTAACAGTTCTAATGGGGATATTATGTGTCGGAGGTCTGCGTTCCGGCCTTGGTCGCCTCTGCATGGACGTATTAAAGCTAATGAAACCTCAACATCGACTCAAGGTTTGTTAGCTACAAGTTCTCCTGCGAGACTGTTTTCTCCTCACACTATCCCGTATCTCGCGAGCGATACCCCTTACAACCCACCCCCTCACCCTTCGTCTTTTCACCGGGCTGGTTTTCATGGAGAAATCAGGAAACCAGTGCCAAAAGTGGAAACCACTCCAGCGAGCTCCGCCAATGTTTCTCACACAGTCAGTGAAATTCTGGCAACTCCGTCCACTAAAGATCCCAGATCGCTTGAAAAAACGGCTAAAGAAATGCTAGAAGTTGTTGCACAGAACGAAAGATGGACCGGCTACGATACCGGTAACAAACGAAGTCCTCCTAGAAGAAACCTGAGCGAGGAAAAAGAAGACAACGACAGCGCGCTTCTGGAGGAGGAGATTTACGGCAAACTGGCCAGCTTAACAAGCAAGAGAGATTACGATAAGATGCCCTCGCCCAGGGAATTGAGTAGCTTATTAGCTAAAGAAATCAAGGATTTGTTTAGCAAGCACGCGGAGGACAAAGTAAAAGAGCTGGCCGAAATGAAGAATAAATTGCGCTCGGAACTGGAATCATTACAGCGCGAGCACACCAAGAAAATGGAAGAAGCCTTGCAGGAACTCAAAAGTGTTCAAAAAGAAGCGAGAATGCTGCAAACGAGCCACAGGCTTGAAATGGAAACCTTAAACGAAAAAAATATCAAACTCCAACTCGAAATTAAGCGATATAAAGCCGAAAAGGAAGGTATTTTACCAATGAACTCTAAAGAAACCCTCACTGTCTTACAGCAAGATGTCAGAGACCTTTCAAAAAAGTTAGAAGAAAAAGATATTTACTGTAGAGAACTTGAAAATGAAATTCAAGGGTTTCATTCTTGGATTAACAGTCAGAGATTACGTAATACAAACTCACAGTTTGTGTACGCAGTTAATAGCGGACTAAGACGTGATCCAGAATCGGTGATTAGAACGGGGAATATTGCAAATGGAAATTTATATGAACGCAAAGTTACTGTCAGCAAGTCCAATGGCTCGACTCACAGTGAAAGCTCGGGGGACGAAAAATAACTTGACCTTCGTTTTAGTGTCAAAATCGCACGCAAAGAAAAATCACTGTTAGTAACGATGCTATTCTACAGTTTTCAATTGTAGGCTGGTATAAACAGGCACCAAAACAAAACCATTAATGTATGAAAAATATCAGTGAGATTATGAAATGAAACTTTTGCTTTTCACTCAAAATTTATTTTAGTTTTGTAAGTGTGCTTAGTGCAAAACGCCCGAACTGACTGAAGGTGTTTTGAAAATAAAAGCTAGCGGGATAAATAAACTAAGAAAATATACAAAAATGTATTGTCTTCCGTTTTTTATGGGAGTACGTAGTTTTCTGTTTCCAAATAGCGTGGCTGGCTATGCAAAACAGAGGTGAAGTTCCTTTCGGCGCCATAAGTGTTTACATTTGGGCATTCATTATCTTTGGGCGCTTGGGTAAGCCAGACAACTCTTTCTCAGAAGTGCTTGATGTTTATAAATTGAAAAGGCAAATGAGCGGACATTCAAAACGATCAAATGAATGTGGAATCGCTTAAGACGGCAGTGGCCTTTGCGGCCGTGGAAGCTTCGCAAACATTTTCAGTGCCAAAAGAATATAGACGCAATATTTTAAGAATGACTCCGATTTAAGGTAACACAATGCACTCTATTGTATGAAAACCCTAAAACCAAAATAATGTCGGCTGGCGCGTAAACGCTAGAAGCTAATGACTACACAACAATAGAGTGATATTTACATCCCGTTTCACCGACCTTCCTAGACATAACAATCTTCAAGTTTGGTTATTAAATGGAAAAGCGATATATCAAGTCTCAAAACAACCGAGTTAGGCGTAATTTAAGAAGAAAGGTTATTTGTAGCGTGTCTGCCCCTTTTTTAATGAAATGCATTCTGAAAACAGCTGGTTTTCAAAAAGCTACAACAGCGGGATAAAAATAATACGAATAATACACTCTTTGAATCGCTCAGTCAGAGAAAACATGGCAAAAACCGGTTTCTATTTGATTGAAACACGGAATAAAGGTAAGGTTTAATAGTCCCTAAACCAAGAGAATTCGAACCGCATCTTCTTAAACGCAAAAATTACCCACAAAACCGGCCACCAGCATATCAAAGCGGCAGACGTACTCTACTTTTCAAGAGCAAAAATTTGCCATAGTACCATTTTGATCATAGCTTGAAGCATGAAAACCAAACTTCCGCGCAGCTATATATAGATAGGCACATTTAAGGAAACATTTTCTTCAGGGATGAATCTGCTAATTCATACATGTGACATTTTGCATTTGAGACAAAACCCTCGCGAGCAAGGAACCCAGCGGATACCTCAGATACATAACACTAAAGTATTTTTTTTACATGTACATATAATCATTCCTATTAAGTACCTAAGGCTTTCTAAAAAATGAATATATTAAGAGCAAATAAAAAGGTCCAATTAACAAAGGCTTCGAGATGAAGATCCCGAAAATATGTGGAAGCGCATGTCCGTAAAATATGTGGCGTGCAGAGCTGATTTATGAAGTCTAGTTGGGTCTGTCAATTAAACCGTTTATTGCATTACGAGTCGCAGTCTTCTAAACAACAGTTGCAAATGTAATTGCCTCAAACGTTTTCCAAGTAAGGATAAAAATGGAATAGTGGAAGCCGAAATTCGAGAAGCGCATGCCAGGAACTGGCCGAGTTGTTTTGACTAAGCATTGTCATCGAAAACTCAGGGTTAAATCTGATGAGAAGAGTGTAACCGGATGTCATGGTATTATACTCGGCTTAGCCCAAACACTGCCTCGAAAAACTGTGTCTGAGAAAGATAAAAATGAAATTAAAAATGATCATAGATGAGTGGAGTTAGGGTCGAAGATCTTTTAAGGTCGCCATTATTTTTATTCTTGTAAGGTGGCTCCTCCTTCTTGTTCTGTTATTTGGCGCATCTTGTGATATAAAAATTCACTTCATGATCAAGACCAGTTTTCATTTCTTTTCTCATTCCTAAGGCACAATGGTCGTGTAAAACCACCCTTTTTAAAATTCCCACTGGTCACAGTTGCCGACCACAAAGATTACCACAGAAAAAGTAGCATATGATTAATATCACGGGATGCTGATTTTCCCAACTCCGAACTTTAGAAACAATTTGCATTCGTAGGCTTTTAAGGAGAGAGGAAAAGGCTGGAGGCTTTCGCTGGTTCGCTGGGAACAAGGACCATCTTGAAGGAATGCGCCCTCAGTCCGCAGAGTCCGCGAGCCTTTTCAAATATTCGTTCTATTACAATCTTGAGCCATCGCGAGATAAAGAATATAAAGCCTAAATGCGAGGTACTTCTTCCGGATTCCAAGGCTAAAACACTTGGTGTATGTCTTTAAGTGTAAATTGTAAAAGTTAATTGACACACAACATGGAAACAAATTTCACAAAGACCCACGCGTGTGCTCACTCATTGCACGTGAACTGAACAAAAATCGGCGCGTCTCGACTGAGTACTTATCAGGGAGTGAAAGTGATTTTCTATCAGTGGGCAATGCTTCATTGGCGAAGCATAATCGTTTGCGGAAGAAACTCTGTCTCAACCAAATTCTTGTCTCGGCCCGCCGCGTCGATGTGAAGAATAACAGAATAACAGACTGTTTAAGGATCCATTGAAGTGTTGACAAGCGCAGTTCCGACCGGAGTTAATTTTAGATGACTGTCCATCAAGCTCCACAGATATGGTCGGCTTCCTGAAATACAAATATAACGGAAAGAAACTGTTTCATCTTCTTCTTTGAAACCGGTAACGCTTTCCTCGTAGGTGAGTCCCGCGCGGCCTTGTCATTTGTGAAGCCGATACTATCGAGGAACTAGTTAGCTAATTCATTTTCTACCGTGTCTAACTATAAAACGGAGCATTTCTCTTTCCAGGTTCCCCAGATTTTGGACAGATACGCACAACTGTTCTAATTATCTTGAGTCGGGTATTTTGAAAATAACGGTATTCCTTTGTAGTATTAGGGCTCAAACTAACTTGGCCATTTTAGCTTCAGTTAAGTCAATAATTCCACGAACCAAAGCATATACTGCATCTTAATAGAACGCCCGCATTTACTGGTTAAAGACTGCCAAAAATCAGGGGCAACCAACGAGAGTATAGCTCAAAACCACTTAAACATAGCATTGTCAAACGTATTTTAGTATTTAAACGGTAGATATAGGCATATTTTTATCCCCTAAAAATTTTTCATCTGTTCGGATTTCCTAGCTAAAAGTCTAGTGATCCGAAAATTATAGGGATTATTTCAGCCAGAAAAAAGGCTCCCGAAAATTCTAGGTGACCTTTTTAGGATAAAAATCCGTTAAAAATGGCCAATTATACCATTTTTTAGATGTTCGGAAATCCTAGGACAGGCAGGCAAGCAAGGAATTTTACAACAAATGTTCCGAAAATTCTAGATCTCAAATCGTCTTCCGAACAGATATTTTCCGAAAATTGACGTTGGGTGCCCCTGAAAAATAACAAGAACACTGTCAATGATGGTGATGACAGTCTTGGTGGAACAGAAGCAAGGTGTTTTAAGATGGGCACCTATCTTAAATCATCAATTTTCACAATCATTTTGCTTGTATATTCATGAAAAACTTACAAAAAGAAGAGCATTTTAAAACAAGCGGATGGTTTTCGGGCCCTGAGAAACGCCCCGAGCGAAGATAAGTCCTTGGCCAAGTGAGCCTTGTTGGATACACAAACTCGACCCGATTCAAATAAAACCAAAGGAAAATTCTAAAAAATAAATGTTTTTCGAGGAAAAGGAAAAGGAAAGTACCCGAACCAAAAACCCTGATCGAAGGCAAGGATTGAGCCGCGTCGATCAAGTTGCCCGGGAAATCACAATCTCTCCCACAAATGAAAACTATGCTGAGTAACTCAGTTTCACTCCGACAAAACTTGTCGGTGCAAAGCCATACGAAACAATGGCACAAGGACTAAATATTACACTGTTTTCGCTTCCAACTTTATTTTTAACTAGTCCTCCACAAAGAATTGCAGAGTGCCTCTCACTGAAAAGATGTCATCGCAAGATAAACGATATCCCCACAAGTACTGCTCAAGAGTTTCTAATTAAAATGCGCCCTCACATTGGGTTCATTTAGGAGTTGAACAGGTCTCCGGCTCTAGCCAAAACAAACCAAAAGTGGAAATATAGAAACCAACTCGGGCATACTGACCTAATTCCAAAATGGCCGCCATTTAAATATTCGTTTGTTTTTATTCAAATAAGCCCTTGATGCCTCGTTCTTAAGCTTAAAATTCAAAAGAATATTTTATCTTGAACGAGGCAACAAGGGCCAATTTGTATCCACATAAATCAGCGGCCATTTTGGAATAAGGTGTATACCTATATGCAAAATCCTACAATCTGATTGGTTACGTATTACGAAAGAACTACTGTAGCGTTCGAACGTAGTATGCACTTTGCGGGTAGATTCTTTCAATCAAATAACTCTTTTATTACTCACCAAATAGCCATTTCGGTGTGCTGATATTCTCGTATACTATTCACGTTGATTCACAAAACCCTACAATGCGTCTTTCTGAACCCGCAGCAAAACAAAAGTAGTTAAAAGAAGATTTGGAAAATGCGGTTTCACGCAATTCAGCAAAAACGGAAGTTCGCCAGCTTAAGAGAAATACCCTCGAGTTTTCTTTATGATTATACGGTTTAAATTTTTTTTTTCAGGATTTCTAGCCATTTCTTCCAGAAAATACCACTTTTGACCCGGGGGAAAAGGGTCTTAACATTTGGAACGGATTAAGGAAATAAATGGTTTAGTAAATGATTACACAGCAATATCGGACTTAAATTTGATGCTTCTTAAGGATTACATTATCAGTCACCGATTGTTTTAGCGAAAGATGCAAATTTTTGGCGTGTTTTCCCTTCGAACGCTTTGGAAAATCACGAAATTTCTGTCATGCAATGATATCGGACTAACTTGCAATCAATGCTAAAATCTTGCATTTTCTTGCAGAAAAGAAGTCAATCAATGCTGCAGGAGACTTTCTCTGAAAATGACAGATACTTATGTTCCCCGTCGCACATGTCCTAAAATGTATGTTTTTGAAATTTGCTCGAATTTTGCAAAAGGTCACGGGCATCCGGCTCGAGTTAGCTACCAGATTTATTTTTGGGAGACAAATCAATTTTAATTAGGACCAATTGGGGTGGCAGACGTCGCCGAGTCTGGAATTAAGCTTGGAAAGCTTGACAGTTTGACCTCCATTCACGAGGGACACATTTCAAGATGAGTCGGCTCTCTTTTGATTTTATCAGCGCAACTGGCGTATTTCCAGGCTGTTGTGGCGGTAATTAAGTCGAGATTGTTCTGGGGGCCTTCGCAATAAAATAGCTCTTGAACCCTTAACCCATTGTTGAATTCAAACCTCCTCCCCAATATCACGTAACACGCTTTTGGAAGAAAACCGCGCACGAGAGCTTAACATCTCTGCTCTTTGCTTGTCTTTCAGATGTAACTGCATCCTTTCAAAACGGCTTTATTTCAAGGACCCTTGCAGACGATGTAATTCGACAATAGATGCCTGAGTAGAGAGCGAGAGACAAGTGTTTTTGGCGCATCTAAAAACCGTCTCTGATAAGACATTAGAGGCTCGCAGACTTGGATCCAATATTAGACTTCTCTCAGACCCGGTAATCCATTAAACCTGTCTGCATTGTCAAGAGGGCACAAAGATAAGACACAGTTTTATCGGAAGTGCCAAACGTGGAACGTGCCCTCACCTAAATCCGTGAGTCCATATTTCCTCCACGCGCAAACAAGCTTCAGCGCTTGCGAGGACTACCCGCGCGGCATCCTCGTACTCTATTCTTTTTAATTAATTAATAGAAGAAGCTCCATTTGCCGGATTTTTGACGTAAAGATTAAATAGCTTTCAAAGTCAAGATGAGCTTTCACAATCTTTATCTTTATCTTTATCTTTGACTTACCCTGAAAAGTCACATCTATATATTGCGCAAGTGCTTAAAACCTAGAAAAATAAGTTGGTCAAAAATAATTTTAATGGCTATTATGACTAGTATCAGCCTGCCTTTAACAGTCACTCGAAATACCCATTTCAGAAAAAAATATATTTAAAAATTCCGAGTGTCGAACCTACTAGTTTGGATCGGAAGGTCGGATTTTTTCGAGTATTCCCGAGTCACATGGAATAAATAATAATAATATATATATATATTGATTTTGATACCGGTAAATTATGAAGCAGAGAAGCGTAGCACAAGAACCTTTTCTTGTTCACTGTATCTGACTATGCATGAAGGAGGCTGCTTTATTTTGAGTACACACGTTTAAAGTGCATATGACACAGAAAATTTTATTAGCTTGTTCGAAAGAGCTTTCAAAATGGTGAAGAAGAGCGTTTACATTATTGTGATAGCACTCTTGGTAGCCGAGTTATTCAAGATTTTGATGTATGCAAATTCGATGACTTGTGACGTCACATAGTGGACACAAAACTATGTAAAATCACAAAACATGGAATATCTTTGCAAATGCTAAGTCTGCAGGGTTGAAATTTTGCATGGTTGATGCGCTACCAAAACTACACATTGCAATTGTGATTATGATGTCACCATAGCAACATACTCGTTACCAGACCTCTACCTTTCCGATATCGAAAATGCCTTCTTTGTTGCTTTAGAGTCTAACAGACTTCCTTGTGCTTGTGCTGTGTAATGTCCATATTCGGTCACACGGTCTGAATGAACATCAAGAGCAAATAACCCTTATTGGGGAGGGAAACTCTGATTTCACCCTTTGGATGGAGGGGGCCTGGAGCCCATTGCATTGCTATGGAAACGTCATATCATGAAACTTTGTAACGAATATAAGAACTGCAAAAAGTTTCAGTTCTGTACAGAAAAAGTCTTTAGAGATGTTCCAATTTTTTGTGATTTTACATCATCTTGTGTCCACTATAGGACGTCACAAGTCGTCTAATTTGCATAAATCAAAATCTTGAATAACTCGGCAACCACGAGAGCTATCACAATAAAATAAACGCCGTTCTTCATCATTTTAAAAGCTCTTTCCAACAAGCAAATATAAAAGTTTGTGTCATATGCACTTCAAATTACGTACATTTGTGTCAATCTCATGTTTAACGAGAATAGCTGCGACGAAATCGTAGATCATTCGTTTCTCATCTTCTTTTCCCCGCTGGCGCAATATAAGCAAATTCCGGTAATTCCCGGTAACCTGGATGACTTGTGGTTTATTAGGTGGGTTGTAAGTTCGTTATCCACTGATTGCTTCAAATTATTTTTCTTAACTAACAACTAGAGGTAAAACCAATCGCCCGGCACTCGGACTGCTGTATCGAGACTCGTTTGTATCGACTGCAACGGTTTTGGTTTTCCAAAAACGCTAATCTTGGACGGTGCGATAGAATCCTTTGAAGAATCTTTTAATAAGACTATTATATCTTTTTGGAGAGATATCTGGTCTCCGACTCAACTCTAGCAAAACAGAAGCCCTATGGATCGGCGGGAAGGTGAACAGTGATCTTAAACTCAGCGGTCCTGAAAATAATTTTAAATGGCCTAAAGGAAAAGCCGGTTAAAGCTCTTGGTTTTTGGTTTTCGTCGGATCCAAATATAACAGTTTCTCATAATTACATAGATAAAGTAGAAAAAGTGAAAGCGATGGTAAGCTGTTGGAAAAATCGTAGACTTCGTCTGCTTGGGAAAATTACAATCATTAAATGTCTTGCGGTATCACAATTGGTGTATATACTTGCGCCGCTTCAAAAGCAGGACCACAGAAGCAATTAAAGAGATAAACGTGCCCTTTTATACATTTTTATGGGATGAAAAAGGGGATAAAATAAACAGGAATGTTATGATAAACGACTTTTCTGAAGGAGGATTTAAAATGATTAATATAGAGTCTTTTAATAAATCTCTTAAATCATCTTGGATTAAAAAATATCTTGATCCTGAGAACAGTAGCAGCTGGAATTTGTTTTTTTTTTTGACTTGGAGTGACTTCATTCACATGGAGGAAAGACGAGGAAGAACGCGTGCTGTTTCATTAAGGTCTCAGACCCTTTCATCAAAGAAATTCTTCAAATTGGGTATGAAGCTTCCTTCACCGAAAACTTGACATCCGAAGCACAGTTTTTATCTTCACCTCTATGGTATAACTCAAACATAAGAATTGAAAATAGACCAGTTTTTTTCAAAGACGTGTCCCTTAAAGGTATAACCGAAGTTAATCACATCCTAAATGATTCCTTTGAGTTTTTATCTTTGACTGCTTTTCAAGACAAATGTAACCTTCAAGTTCCTCCCTTAAGTAATTTCGGCAACTAATTCTCTCGAGTTATATCATTTCCCTAGCCAAACGCGAGCCCGAGTCAACCACGAGCCACGAGCCAACCTCGAGTCAAGCCCAAATGTTTTCTTTATTTTTTTTATTTTTTTTTCATTTTTGAATTTCACGGCCACAGAAACGCATTTAAAAGTTTGTAGAAATATACTCACTATTTTTGTACAATATGTCATTATTTTTTCAATGCCGATTGCAAGAGTTAAGCTTTAAGTTTAATTCCTGCATACCTCGATATCCATTAATTTTCCTCACGGATTCCGACATTTGTTAATTACACACAACTGATGCAGAAGTTCCATTTCAACGACACACTGTGAACATTGATGTGGAATAAAAATATTTATAGCATTTCGTGCCACTCGAGCGCCATCTTGTGTTTCATACACAGGGTACCCATACAAGAAATATTAGATCCCAACCCATTCTCTCCGCTGCCAAATTGATGGAAGACATGTTTTTCGGTAGAACACAACTTTATCAGAGTAATCATGTGCAACGTATTTTTACAGTGGTTCTTCGTTACATAAGTTTGGAAATTTCATGATCCGTTGTTGCAAGAGGCAGGTGCGACAAAAGCTTGTGACGCAAGCTCATTATTT
>OX421446.1:44342108-44347108 GCA_949126865.1 Montipora capitata | reverse complement strand
TCTGTACTTAGAAAGAGAAAATGGGAATGCGCCGTATCATTTGCCAGAAAAACGTGTTGTTTCAATTGAAAAACAAATGAAACGGTATATTTTCTCTGGCACTTGTAATTGTGGACAAATGGAACAGAAATTTCCGGGCATTCCGGTCAAAGCGAGAAAAAGGAATACCTCGAAAGGTATTACCTTTTTTCCGAAAACATTCCACCGGGATGAACCGTTCCATTTGAATTCTCTCCGGAATTACCGAAAATTCCATTCAAATGGTAAGCGCTCATGGTCTTGTCATACACCGTGACTTTCACTCAAGAAAACGAGAACTGTGATTGGTTGGTTCTTGGTCACGTGCCCTTGATCAAATTCAAATGTATCCCGACCGAAATACAATAGGCCATTTCCGAGTTCATGTCTGCCTCCTCTTCGTAAGCGAGTCTAAGTACCAAGTTCTTGTGATCGTAATTACCATGTTTCACTTGACACAAAGGAACCGATGGATCCACTCTGGGAAAGGATTTTTCGGTTCCTTTGATGCACCATGATCCAAGTGATCTTGGATCAGTGGTCCTTTTTCGGACCATCCCAAAAGAACGCACCCTAATTTTCAGAACGAAAACTTCGCACTTCGACTCGCTTTGAAGAGGAGGCAGACATGAACTCGGAAATGGCCAATCTGCAGTTGTTGCCCGCGCCGGATACAACAGCACGATAGAATATATAACAAAGCACTTGATATCTGGTCCCACGGGAAACTACAATCTTGGACAAAACTCTTGTTAAGCATCATTTGACATGCACTCACAAAGTATATTGCCGCCGCCTCCCCCCATACCAACGTTGATAATGTGATGCAAAATACTGTGCATGCCTTTGGCACTTCTTTTAACCAACACTGGAATAAGGGGAGGGGGGAAAGTAGGAAGAAAATAATATTTATCACACAGACAAAGTAGAGCGTCACATTTTCCCAAAGAGTTTTGTCCAGATTGTAAAAATAGATAAAGATTGTAAAAATGCCAGATTGTAAAAATACGAAAATGATAAAAAGTTACGGCAGATTCATTGCCCCAAATAATCCTTTGTACCAAATTTTACGCCATTATATGCTGCTTAATTTGTGATATTGTCGTTCCCAATAATGGGATCATATATGTAATGAAAGCCAATTTTTAGTGACTTAACAACGGGGGGCAGTGCTAATCAGTAAGTAGGAAGTGACTAGTATGGTTTTTATTGGCGTTATAGAGCCAGACAAACGGTATATGTTACCTTCTTAGCACGCAATAACGAAATTTAATTTTTAACGCGACAGATCATTGAGAAGTGCAACGTTTTGAAATCATCTGTTTATAGAATTAAAAAACACCTTTTGAGGAGGGACAAAGCGTAGGAGAGAAACGCGCTGGAGGACGTCCAAGTAAGCTGAGTATTTGGCAACAAGGAGTCATCATACGAAATTTAAATGCATATGCATCTATGACGGGCCGTATTGACGCGATTGTATTTAAGAAATCAAGGAGCGTACCAAGTAGCAACTGCTTATTATACGCGTTGTGTCCTTGAGAGAAAAAGAAAAATTTTTCAAGTTGGTCACGCAAAGACATACTTAGGGGTAAAGTGAATACGCGTAACACAATTTATACAATAAAGAACATAATTGCCTCAATTTTTGGTGGAATTACCTTCATGGTTTGCAATTTCACAACAGAGTGAACCCAAAATGATGATTTAAGGCAGTTGGCACGACTAACAAAAGAAAATGTAGTCATTTCAACGGTTAACAACGAATAACGTGCAAGTCTCGGAAAAAAAACAATGACCATCTATTTTTTTAATGGTGTCTTCCCTGTTAACCGTTGAAACTATCTGTCAGTCGTTGTTTTATTGAATGGTTGGCGTTGAGTTGTCTTCGTAATGATCCTCTAACATAGACCACGGGTAAAAACTTATCCTAAGCTAAGAGGAAACATCTGGAACCTGGCGGGATTTCCCGTTGCAGTTCCTTCGGGATTTGGTGATTAAAATGAAGTGCTTGCCACCACAGAGTCAGATAAATGCTACTTATTGCATTTGCAGTCCCCACCGAGTCCCTCTCTGTGGGGAGAAAGTTACTTTGAATTCTCTTGAATCTTGAATTAAAATCATGCTCATAGCCTTGCAATCAATCTATAACTAAGCGACTAGAATAAGTTGAGTAATCAACAACCTTCAGAACCGAAGGTCGTGGGTTCATTTCCCACCCTGGTCAGAGTTTTTCTCTGTCCTTGTGTGGGCCCATTCCCATTAGTAGGCTAACGCTCACATGGTTCATATGGGGTACAAAACTAGCACTTCACGTTACACTCTGATCAGTTAAACCTTCAGAACTGTCATACACGGTATTGTCATGATTTCGTAACAAACGTTAAGGCACCTTGTCCAAAACCCACACGCAACAGTCCAAAATCATTCAAACTACAACAGTATAGGGACTCTCACGAGATCTACATATCAAACTGTCCATGGTCATCGAGACTCTCAGAATCTGATTATATTCATGAAAACATGGATTATGCAATCTTGGACAAAACTCTTGGGAAAAATTCTAGCTTAAGCATCATTTGACACGCACTCACAAAGTATATTGGTCCTCCCCCCCCCCCCCCCCCTCTCCCCATACCAATGTTGATAATGTGATGCAAAATACTGTGCAAGCCTTTAGCCGTTTTTTTTAACCAACATTGGAATTAGGGGAGGGGGGAAAGTAGGAAGAAAATAATCTTTTTCACACAGACAAAGTAGAGCGTCACATTTTCCCAACAAGTTTAGCCTAAGATTGTAGTTAGCTTTGTTTTCCCTCGGGACCATAATTTAAGTGTACGTCACATTGCAAGCGCAAGCAAAAAGTAAACGATACCCGAATAAACGAATAGGTCAAAAGCTCTGAAATCAAACGTATTTCACGAGGAAAAACTAATTGATAAAAATTCTGTTTGCAAGGACGATAAGCACGAACATGCATTAGGTTCATTGAATTACTTTAGAGACGGCAATGGTAAGGCAAGTAAAATAAAACAATTCATGGATAACGGTGAAATACTATGTTAAAAATTACAAATTCAAGCATGAAAAATAACTATCTAACATACAGTGTTGCATAAAAAATCATTCATTGTTCCTGTAAGCGGCCTCTGGGCATGTTAAATGAATTTTCGCACCTCTGAATTAAACTTTGCTTAAGAAATCTTGCTTTATTTCCATGGCCAAACACCACTCCACCCCATCTCCCCAGGAAGAATGGAGCGGTAATCATCTTCTTTCAGGTTACACTAGCCTGCGTAGCCGAAGGGATATTTTTATTGCAGGATTATTTTAACACGCGGGAGTAAATCGATGGTTGCTTCGTTGTTTTGGCCGCGAGTGAAATCCAAATTACTAGTCCCCATATTAGTCGCAGCCCACTCGCTGCCAAAACCATCGTACTCGCGAGCGTTTAAATAATCCTGCGGTAAAATGTCACGCCAGCTACCAGCAAGCTAGGGTTACACTCGCTCGGAATTCGCTTGGCCTCAAATCGGAATAGGCCATTTCAAAATGCACTTTAAATTTTTGGAGAAAAGATTGAAATTAGCGACATTTTAACACCTCTTTGCTACGAAATACAAAGCCGGTATTTGCAAATTAATAAGGCGCATTTCCTTAGTGAAACCTAACCAGAGAGGCAGATACTTCTCAAAATAACTCTCTGTCATTGAATTCATCTGAGAAATCAACATAAACGTCTCACTCTCCTTCCTTTCACTGACAAAGCCACAATGCCGCTCTGTTTGTGAGACCAGCTTTTACGGATAAATCCGAGAAAAAGAGGCTTCAGCTTATCTGCCAGATCATAATCCTCGGTTCTTTATCGTGTTCGCTCGGCCTCTTTCGTCGCAAATCCGCGTAACCCTCACCTGCGCTGACAAGAAGGACTGGGAACGGCAGCCTCGGTTTCAGGTTTTCCACCTTGCGAGCATTTGAACCTCCTGCGACCTCGCTTGCACGCTCTTGGCTTCTTTCAAATAGACTGTAGCTATCATCTTTTCGAGGACTATCGTAAATCGGTTCCTTCGGCTCTGTATCCGCGGATGCTTGAGCGGGCGCTTGAGAATCGTCGAGGACCTCCACATAACTTGGAATTATTGCATCACCGGAAGTGAGCTGATTTCCGGCGATATTCCCAGTTTCCGACTCCGATTCAGTATCGGGTAGCCCGTCTTCTGGATTATTTTTTCTTAGCGTAAGTCCTTGGGCAGCTGCTCTGGCTTCATTTAGTTTGACATATTCGCCAACAGATTTTACTCTTGTCCTCGAGAATTCTACATCAACTTCACTCTCTGACGTTTCACCACTAATCGTCGCTTTACCACTTCCAGTAACAGTTCCTTCGCCTTCACCAGAAGTTGCACCATCTACCTCATTGAAAACAAGCATCGGAATTCGTGCAGGTTCGGATACTCCCATAACCGGCGGCGAGGTTCCAAAGCCCTTAAATTCGGACAACATTCGAGCGAAGTCGTCCACTCGGAACTGAGTTTTCCCTACAAACTCGTCCGATTGGACAGAACTCGCAATAGAGGTGGGGCTAGAGGGCTGCTCAAACCGAACACTCAAGGTACCAGTTCCCAAGCTTGAAATGCGCATACCATTCAACGTGTCCCTGTCTTCGACAAAATTAAAGTCGTCATCTGAGCGAACGTCTTCTCCAGAATCATCTTCCACACCCTCTTTCCGGGTCGCTGCGTTGTCGGATGTGACCTTGTAAGATGACGCTGAAAACAGGACACCAATTCAGAAGGTTCAGTTCCCTTTCTAAAAACTGTGTTATAAAGAAATGTTTACCGTTCATCGCTTAATCCTGATCTTCAACAAAATCATAGATTGTGGAAAAAAGCGTCGGCTAGGGTAACGATCTCACATTCCCTCTGGCTAGGGGTCTTCTTACGAAAGGGTCGCATGGGTTTCAAATTACAGTCTTAAAAAAAAAT
>OX421446.1:44289608-44337108 GCA_949126865.1 Montipora capitata | reverse complement strand
CTTGAGATACAAAGGGAATTGTGACAACCGAAAATGGCCCGTAACGTTTCGGGACTTTCGAGAAACGGCCCCTTAGACAGGGCGGTTTAATTTTCTTTCATATTTTTTATGAATGTTCCTAGTTTTCTCCTTCGCCTTGTTGCAAATAACCATGGGCCTTAAAGTGCCACTACGATTAAAACTTCATTTTTTTATCACTTCCTTCCTTCTTCCGAAGTGGCAAACGTTTGAGCTTTAGTGTTCAATTAATTTCTTCAAAACGTTTTCCCTTTGAGCACATGTTTTAGTTTTTACAGTCCGCCAAAACTGACCTATAGCAGCTATAGGCACCAGAGAGTTGGGTCGAGGGGAGAATGACGTCATTTGAAGTGAAACGGTTCGATTAAGAATGCAGCATGAGTGAATGCAACATATTAACCATGCAAGACACGACTTTAATAGTCTTAAGGCACAAAACTCCAGTGCCGCATGCAAACGTGTGCAAACACAATGCATCCTTAGACGATTGATTGTTTTGAAGTCGATTTTACCTCGACCTAGCCCTCTTAAGGCATTAAAGTTAGTAATTGCGTACAGCTAAAAAAACAATTTTTCAACTTCCAAAAAACAACCTTCCGCCTGTGCTTGTAACGAAGGCTTAAAATTTTGCCGGTCGAGTGAAAGGCAAACACACCAAAACATGAAAAAGAAAGTGATTTTTTTGATCGAAGGAACGCTTTAACCCTTTGAATCCCGTTATCTAAAAGTTCATTCTTCTAACTACTTCCATGTATATCTTCGTTGGTTGGTCAGAAAATTTGGTGTTATATCAGGATTATATCTTTACCCTGATAATATCTTATTTCTCAATACTTGTCTACCCGTGACAGTGCATTGAAGTTGAGGGGTCAATTTACATACTGATTAATCCTGGGAGTCAAGGGTTATTAAAGACTTTCTTAACAAGATACTGACCTCGCTGCATGTTGGTAACGGGCGATACGATGCTTATGTCCTGCACGTGTTTCATAGTCTCGCCATGAAACAACTTGATTGACGGGTTCTTCCAGACAGACACCCAAACGCCAACACCGTAATTAACAAGATGTTTGATACTAGCCTTGGAGTTTTCATCCACTTCAATCACACGCTGCAAAAAAAAAAAAAAAAGGATCAAAACCTAATTCACAAAGATGAAGAAGGAAAATTTGGAAAACGGATTAGTCTGGGTTGGGCCTTACTTAAAGGGGCTAGGTCACGCTATTTTAGGTAATTTTGTTTAATTTTGTTAATTATGAGCTCTAAACGTCAAATTGACAGAGCAAGAGTCTTTCATTAGCAAAATCACGGCCACATAACAACTGAGAATGATTTTCCAGCTGTGTAATTGACATTTTGATATAGACTGATATAAATTTGAAAAAAGGTGGGCCGACGTTTTTCAAATTTACCCAAATTCAATCCATTTCAATCCTCTCCAGTTTTGTCCATCCATGTCCCTTCTTGGCTTCCCTGTGGTTTGTTAGAGTTCTTCTATAGTTTAGAGCAGTTATTTTGCTATTTTAGTTAATTCTATGGCCATTCGATCAGTGCTGAAATTGCCTAAAATTGCGTGACCTAGCCCCTTTAAAGTGCCGATGAGCCCCCTACCCATTTCCTGTAAGCCTGACAAAAAAAATCATATTACAATGAATAGGATTCTTTTGTTTGCTTGCAAAATTAACCCCTGTCGCCTTGTTCAAGGTTAATAGGCCATTTCCGAGTTCATGTCTGCCTCCTCTTCAAAACGAGTCTAAGTGCGAAGTATTTGCGATGGTAATTAGTTCTACTTTACATATGAATGAAAACTAATTTTCATAACAAAAACTTCGCACTTAGACTCGCTTTGAAGAGGAGGCAGACATGAACTCGGAAATGGCCTATTAAATATTCTTTGGAATTTTAAGTTTAAGACCGGGGCAGCAAGGGCTAATTTGCATGCAAACAAAATACTAAAGTACCGGACATTTTGGAATAAGGTTTTTACTCTTGCGTGATGGTCTCTTGATATCAGACCAATGCAATGCGGGTGATGCAAGTGACAGGGATTGGATCGGAACGCCGCCAGAAATATTCTGGAATGACGTCACTAGCCCCAGTCTTCGCTTCACTCGGTCGTGCAAGAACAAAGTAAAATTTTGAAAATTTGTAACTGAGGAATTGACGTTTCAACCAAACGCAGTAACTTGTTCAGGCCCTCGAAAAAGTTGTGGAAAATAGGCACCTCAATCGTTTCAATTGAGAGATCACAGAAATTCAGCGTCACGTTTAAGTGAAACGCGAACGGCAAAAGTGACCACGTGACCCTAACGACGTTGTTACGTGTATATGAAAAGAGCTCACGTACTTGTTTAGAAATTGACTCCAAATATAATTAATTTCAAGTTTTAAAAAAAAGAAGAGATAATATGGAGCGATTTATCTCGTTTACTGGGAATGGTGAATTTCACATAAAAAGAGAGAGAACTTGCTCGCGAGCACTGTGGCCGCCGAATATTAATTGACTCCGAAAACCAATCAAGCATGAAAAGCACGGATTGCTGTTTGAAAATCTTATATGAGAGCAAGTCTGTCCTTTCGAATTTCCTTTATATGTAATTTAAGATAATATTTTCCCACATTCCGCTTCTTTTGTGCTTCATGCGTAGAATAGCGCTTTCAGGTTAAAATTTCAATCGCAAATAGCTCTAATCAAAAGAACAGCCTTTCCACAGACTTCCAAACGAGCAGTTTAGTTTTATGCACGGTTTAATTCTTAATTTACTTTATTCCGCGTTTTCCTTACTCAAGTGCATTTGTGAGTAGCAAAGTTTTGGCAACGGTTCTAGTGACGGTTCTGTGAGAATTAACGAAAACTTTGCCTTCGTGAGAAAAATACGGGAAGCCGTACACTCCAGCATATTTGCGCCACTGTTGCGAGAATGGATATGAGAATATGAGAATATTTACAAAAAGCGCGAGATGTGTTTGCGAATCGTGATAGCTTTTACAAATGAATGAAACTGCGCATGACGAGACTGGCTAGTGCGCTAAAGAGTTTGTCTCGAGCCTTGTGACATATGACTTTTAGAGGGGTGCGGTGGGTGACAATTGCTTCTCCAGGCCAGACAGACTTCTGCAACAGTTCTTTCAAATAAAATGGTCCGTCCCCCTAAGAAAAAAAATGATAACTAACATTGACATGATATGACATGGAAAAGTTCCTCACCTTGATGGTCTCGTCATCATGATTGATAACAAAGAGCTTGTTTCCACAGGAACACCAAAGATTTTCCGCTACGATAGCAATCGCCATCACGGGCTCCTTTCCAAGAGCCACGGCTTTAGGTTCACTGAAGTTCCACGTTCCTTCTAAAATAAACCCAATCAAAGTAAAGCTTCTAAATGCTGTGCAAATTAACTGTCGCGTGATTTTTTTTTCAGTTTTATTCACCTTTATTTCGTTTGAAAATGACCAGACTTCCATCAGCCACTCCGGCAAAGATTTTCAAGTTGACAGTCCTTCAAGTAAATAAAGCAAAAAGTGTTATTTTATCCACTTTAATCTCAGTTTTTGGTTTTGCCAAACAACCACCATCACAATCATCCAACTTTATGAGATAAGAACAATCACTATTAATTAAATTAGAACGGGTTTCAAAAAATGTGGAATGCAAATTGCGTTTGCTTTGGTTTTGCTGGCTTCGCTCTGTGATGGACCAGCAAAACTGGCGCCACTTTTTTAACCAATGAAAATCAAAACCAAACCCAATCGCGACTTGCACGCCCGTATTTTCCCGCCCTCTTTTACTTGTAAATTGCTTCGACTTCTGATTGGCTAAATGCAATGCCTTGATCTGTTGTGACTGGCTAGAATAATTGTTTTGGTTTCACGACATTCGACTAAAAACCGCTCTAAAAGAAAAGGGAGCTAATTACTATTAATGAACGCGTCATTTCCCTTTTTAGCACACTGGTGGCATATAAAGGGGCTCTTGAGACAATAATGGATGACCCCTGATGAAAAGCTGGACAGAAGTGTCAAAATGTTGGGTCTTTGAATCGTAACTTTCCAAGCAGCAGCTACACCCAAATTTATTCAAACCAGAAAAACATCAGATTATGCCTGATTGTCAACCTGGCCCGGGTTGCTCGAAGCATGGTTAGCGCTAACCAGCGTTAAATGCCATGGAAACCTATAGGTTTTGATACCTCTTAACCAACGGTTAGCGCTAACCAGGCTTCGAGCAACCAGCCCCTGGTTGTCACGTGAACTTTAACTATCCCTAATTTTCGAGAACAATCATGGTGAGAAAAAGTGACGACAGAACTCAAACGAAATCACGAGGCCTGTATGAAATTCGGAAGAACACAGCAAAAATAATCAATCTTAGAGAAATACAATGTTCCACCAGTCTGCAGTAATGCTTGTCAAGGGTTAGGGTTACCAACCAACAGCAGTTTATCTACAGACATGTAGGCCGAGTCAGCGGTAAGCACTCGCATCTTCAAATGGGTCAAACGACAAAATAAAAACCTAACAGAACGGAGATCCACAATCTTGGACAAAACTCTTGGGAAAAATTCCGACATGCACTCACAAACAAAGTCTATTGGTGCTCCCTTTCTTCCACACCAATGTTGATAATGTGCTACGCAAGCCTTTGAGCGTTTCTAAACCAACACTGGATTAGAGGGAGAGGGAAAGTAGGGAGACTTAATTATCTTTTATCACACAGACAAATTAGGGCATGAGCATTTTATAGTTATTTGTCACATTTTCCCAACGAAACTTGACCAAGCTGTAGTTCAACAAGGAGAAGCTTTTCTAATCCGGGCGATCTTGGTACTGATTTCAAAACGATTAGTCTTCAGGGATTGAGATAAATAACCCTTTTTAAAATTAATAAAACAAATAATGCCCCGCAAAGCAATATTTTCAGGGGGAATACTCAGCCACCGACTTGGGCATGATTAGAGACACTTGGTAAGAACTCGTTTCTGGTAGTCTCAAGCCTTTCCCCCAGTGTGAAGTACGAAGTCACTGAAAGGGGGCAATTTGGGTGCGGTGGACAAAAATACAGGAATTGCGCATGGCTAACGGCACCAGAGATCCAAAACGGCTATCGTAGACACGGGTGTTAAGTCTGAACGGGCCTGCACAATTGGTTAGTCTGGTGGATATCGACAGTGGGATGATATTTCTGATATTTTCAGAATATTATCTCCCTTTTATGTTGGGCTTGAAAGAGATCTCACTTCATATCATTTAAAGTGAGAGAGAATAGGAGGTCCTTCAAATTGTGTTAAATAGCGTCAACCTTGTTGACAAGTCTCGTTTCACAATGACAACATGGGGCTTTACCCCGTCTGCATTTGACTCTTCAGGAAATATGTCACACTGAGTCAGTGTAAGAAAATATCTTACTTGATATCCAGCACAGCATCGGGTAACTTCACAGACATGACGTAACGACGACTGGAATCCACAGCATTGTAAATAAAGATCCTTGAAACAAAGTAAAACAGATAGCAATTGGCCAGGTTAACTGTCTGTTCGGCAATTTGAGAGGGCAGTGCTTAAGTCAGACTTGACAATCCATGGACGGGGGGGCCGCGGGTTTCACGTCCCGGCGGACTGGTTTACGTTTCCATCATGGAAACGAAATGATGGTGCACATATCAACGCAAGTTAAACCAAGTGTAAACTTCTCACACATAAGACTTCTCTTTTTCTTGAAAATGCAATTACGCTAGAGTTTGCATTCTATACGTGTGGAAGTTAAAATAAAATCTCAAATGCAAACACAAGGTTAAAATACTTGGCCCATGGCACTACTAAGCTCAGATTTCCAGAAGGCAATGGCTTGTTGCGCGTGCGCTATAGAGCGTTTTCACTCACGTGACCAGCAGCCATATTGGATTACCGAAACAAAAGAAAGTATTTGCATGAAAGTAGAGTTCAATTCCCGGAGGATTAGTTTGGTATACCACCATGGCCCTCCTCTAGGCCCTTCGACTGTGCTTAACTCCCTTGCGTTTCCATTCTACGTTGCAAGTATTCTGTGAACTTGCGTTTGCCTTTTAAGTTGATTTCATGTACAATTGGACCTGCATTGCGTTCGTGGCATGGCAAATGTGAATCAGGTTATGAACAATAAATAGATAAACAGTAGGCCCTGACTCGCAACACTTATTCCAGGCATTGATAATGAAAAGCCCGGAGGACCTAACCCCACGGAGTGGTAGTATATCTTTCATACCGTGAGTTGGGTGGGCGATCGAAACTGCCTGCGGAGGTAGAACTGCCGAGCTAACAGCCGGCTCAGTGATACGTGTTTACTCATTCAATTCCATTCCAGGTGAATTCACAGCCGCCATCAAACTCCAACTCCTTTTATGGGAAAAACCTTTCTGTTCTTTTGGCGGACCCCTCTTGGGTTGGACGACAAAATTCCATTAAAGAGGCTTCATGGTGCCCATGCTGTGGGCCAAGCCAATTATCTAAGAATTCAACTGTTCTTGTGGAACCATTATCTGTCCTTTAGCTAAGGACGGAGCTTTTGAAATTTGGGTTGGAGTACGAAGAAACGCCATCCTCCACTAAATCAAATTATTAATATGCTAATCACTTGAGACAAGGCAATTTCCATAGCAATCACATGGTTTTTTTTTGTACCTTCCACCTTGTGTTCCTAACCAAACAGTGGGGAAAGGAAAGCCAAAGCGTCCAGTGATGGTTCCTTTAAATTTCTTCTCTTCTCCACACGTGCGTTCAACGTACTCGCCGCATACGATACTTGAGTCACTGACATGGAACGACTCTACCACCTGAGGAGGGGAGGCTAGGGAAATTTGGAGCACTGCCACGTGACCAGCATGATCTCCATCCCCGCACAAGAGCCAGAGATTGTTGTAGTTATCATGTATTCCTGGAAGTGGTTCCGACGAATCAGGAACAGAAACAATACTATGAACCTGAAACACGCAAAAATCAATGCCATTAATCACTAGGAAAATTAGGCTTGAGCGCAGCGTTCGTCTTAAAAGTAAAAGTTTACTTCAAACGTCGGTTATGGAAATTTGTCATCACCTACAACACTATGTTTCAGGTAAATGCATGCGCCGTCTGACCTCTCACTCGCAAACTAATCCACGATGGGTATAATCCCCCTATAAGAGCACACTGCGCTTTTTGGGTGAATGCAAAATGTATAAATTAGAACAACTAAATACAGACAATGTAGACATCCAAACTGAAAAGCCAAAATAAACAAGTTAACTTGGGTCACGTTTAATTTACGTGCGTACAAAAAGGATTTAGATCCAAGTTCATGGCAAATTGAAATACACGCTTTGCCAAAAATCAATGAAACCTGCTTGATTCCCACCAGTTTCTGGCCTTGAAATATCGAACAAGTTTAAAAAAGAACTAAGAAAAAATGCGAAAAATTCCTTGTTTAATTTTGTGACAATCATACTTAGCTTTTTGCCATCGGCCAAAAACGTGAACCGGTCTTGGCGTTAAGTGTCACATCTGAGTAACTTCATGCTCCGATTTCATCTCGGTTAATTTGATCATTTGAGGTAAAAGAATGAACCGACAGAAAAGAACAAAGTTTACTCGCAATAGACATCGCCAGCAGAAGTCCATGAGAAGGAGCGTACAACTTCACTGTATTTGTTGAACGGTGTTTTTACAGACCGATTCATTTTTAGATTGATTTCCCCGCGAAACCTGACCTTGCCAGCTAATCACAAGTCTTGCATCAGAAATTATTACCCGTGGGATTGAGAATGCTCACTCGTGCAAGCCAAATCTTATTGAAGAACTCGTCCAAAAATAGCTTGGTCTGTGAAAATGTCGTTACATAAACCAAGAATGGATTAGATACACTTTGCGTGCGAAACAAACAAAGGGCCGCCAATTTTAATCAATCAGAAGAAGCCACGTCGCGTGTGACTGCCTCTGCCATGTTTCTTCAGGGACATGATAACTAATTTCCGCGGAAACGGGTATTCTAAAAATAGACACATTTGTGACTGTGCTGGGAAGCCCATCGATGCCATAACAACACTCTTATCTAATTGACTCTTGCAAAGACGTAGACTCCTCATCAGTATGGGGTCCTGACATTCCTTTAAGCGCAGCCTGCAACAGTAAAGAACTTGAGGCGGCTATTTCTAAATTGGTCATCGCTTCTTCCCATGTATTGAGAACATTAAAGGCGGAAGTACTCGTTCTTTCCGAAAAATTATTTTTGCACTTCATCTAAAATAAAGGCGAGTTTCCATTTTATCATATGGCCCGTACGGCCCCGCGCGCGGTTTTATTGCAAAGCTATTGGGAAAATCCCCGTATGAGGGCCGTGCGCATTAGCGCGAGCAGGGCCGGAAAAAGCCGTACGGCCCTACTAGGAACACGTATTGCTCCGTGCGATGCAATTTTAGGGGATTTCGTCGCTTTTAACATCCAAGTAATTTACAGCCAGTAAAGCAAATGCAAACAACATATTAGATAAATTTTCTGTGCATATTTTTGTTTTTTATTTTGTCCTAACTTCATCTTCTGAGAACTCATAAATAGTGTAAAGAGCCCATATGATAAAATGCTTATTGACTGAGTTTAGGTCGGGCCGGACAGGAAAATATTTGGCCCTCGGTCATGGCGCACGGACCTCGCCGCGCTCGGTCCGTAAGCCATGACCTCGGGCCAAATATTTTCCAGTCCGGCCCTCCCACTCAGTCAATAAGTACATAGTCTTGCCCAGCAAACTACACACCTTTGTTTTCTGACTGAGCAAGAAAAGACTTGAGTTGTCTTTCAACAGAGGCATGTTCCGCCGCTGAATTGCCACTCCTCCTGTCCCATCATCCTCTGGGAGATACCAGCCAGGGTTGTTATCTGCGGCTGCAAAAGAGCTTCAACTTAATCCATTGCATTTATCAAAGTTCTCAACAAGCATGGGATCGAGAAGAAATATTGAAAATCAATTGGATTCGATTAGGCGACAACGCGAAGCTCATTACATTAAAAAGCGTCAAAGCATACGTTTACACAGTACTGAAGAAACTTTGAAAGAATCAAAGACTTTTGAAGACAGCTCAACGTGGAGGGAAAGCTAGCTAGTCCTCCTGCAATCCAACCGAACAACAGCCATACATTCCTGTCACGGCGTTTTCACAGACAGATTATTTTCAACAGACTTAGCTATTAGAGGGTAATGCGAAGTGCTACACGGCCAACGTTTGCAAAAACGTAACCCTTCCTTGTAATTGTACAGCTTTATTTGCAGATTGAATTTCCCCGGCGAATGAGACTCCCGCACGAACCCGATGATCAATCACAAGAAACTAAGGGCCTATTTACATGGAAGTGCGGTAACCCGCCTGTCCCTATAAACTCACGCGCATTTCAAATGAGAGTGCTGAGAACTGAGATAAACATAATGCGCGTGCCCAGCACAGAAAACTCGTACTCGTAGTCGTTCTCGCACTCCAATCTGAGGGTCGGTAATGAGAAGCCAAAGCACTGAAAAGTTGAAGCAAGAGAAGCTTGTGAGAGTAAAATGGCATTAACGGCCAAAATGCGTCCTCCAGCCGCCATTTTGCCTGTTTATGTACCTAGCGACCAAGCAGTAGCCTCGAGAAAGGTCACCCGGGACCCCGAGCTATTTTTCGACCCCACCAAGACGGGTTACCCCACTGACATAATGTTACCGCACCTGCATGTAAACAGGGCCTTACTTGACGCCACAGCGGCACCGAATCGGGGCTGCCTTTGTTTTTTGCGGAGAAGGTAGTCTAAAAAAAGATCGGTCTGCAAAAATGCCGTGACAAATGCAAATGTGTTGCTATAGAAAGTTGTAAAATCCTTAAGCCAGTTTGTTTTTCGGTGACATCTTCTTTGGTTACTGGTGGCAAGTTACTCCATTTTAATGAGTCGATTTCCAGAAAAAGCTGTAAAAACTACAAATATTAATAATTCCAAAATTATCCACTTACAAAGTCGGAGTTTAGATGTGTTGAGGGCCGTGACCCATTCAGCTTTAACAATTGGAGAATCAGTGCTGAAGATGTAGTTTACAGCGCCGTGTCTGAAATCGAAAAAATCCAATGAGTCTTGCTGTCACCCGTCGGTTAAATCCTAGACGATGGGGGGGTTTGAGTGTTTGGTCGAGACACTGAAAACCACCCCACGCTTGCCTCTGATTATTTGTCAAATGAAGCGGAGGTGAGAAATAAGGGGAGAAGCAATTAGAAGAATGAGCAACTACCTAAACCTGTCGCCGACTGAGCCTGGAGTGCAAAATCGGGTTTTTCTCATAAAGGGAATGATCAAGGATTACATTGTTTCACAAATTTCTCAAAATTTCCAAACTATTAACATTGACAATTGTTGACCTTCTCGATCATCTGTAATGGTTTCCGACAAAGCACGAAAATTAAGGATGTTCTCATTTTCTTGACGCGTCCTAGATCTCTTAGTCGATCGGCGATCGTTCCCTTTATAAGGAAACCCGATTTTGCTCTCAGTCTCAGAAATAGTGAAAAGAAAAAATTCAAAAGAGAGGTAACAGTTAGAATAAGAGGATTTTTACGCTTTCACGACAAGAAGTAACCTGCTTTTTGCCGTTTCAAAAAAGCGCGATGCTCAACTGATCTCTCACTTTGCTTGGTTCTGGTGTAAAGGCATTAAAGTGGTACTACGACCAAAAAAACAATTCTTTTTTTCTTTGGATTTCAAAACTACGTTAACTAAACACTAACTGACCCAAGTTTTAAGTTCTGATTTTAAAAAGACACCTGTTTATTTTAACTGGAATTTTCTTATTTGTTGGTCCGCCATTACTAACTTTAAAATCTTGAGAGAGCTGGGTCGATGAGAAAATGACGTCAAAGACTCACTAGTTTAAGAGTGCAATGCGTGAGTACGCGGCCGAATTAATATGCAGCACGGGAGTTTCGGGCTTTCAGACTTTTAAACTCGTGTTTTGCATATATAATAAATTGCGTTTACACGCTGAAATTTTAAGCTAGTGAGCAAATGACGTCATTTTCTCTAGATCCAACCCTCTGAGGTCCAATCGGCCAGTTTTGAACGTGAGTAATGGCGGACCGTGAAATCCAAAACTTACACTCAAAATAAACAGCCTTTGGATAAAACTCAAAGCTCAAAATTTTGCCAGTTAGGTGTTAAGCAAATACGCTTTCAAAATCTGAAGAAAAAAAGGAAATGATTTTTTGATCATAGTACCACTTTAAAGTATGAAACCGTTGTCTTTACTTGGAAGGTAATGATAGCTCCAGCCAGTAAAGATTCGCCAGTCTTGTCTCCTCTTCTATTGTCCTCTGGACGGCCTTATGCCACTGCTGAACTCTTTCGGTATCAAGCACCTGTCAAAAGAAGTTATCAGTTGCAATAATTGAGGGACTTTACCTAGAAATGAAAAGATCACGACCAAGAGTATGCCACGTATCAAGTGAAGTGGGCAGAAAACAATCAATTTGCAGGCTTTGCACATTCGTTCAGTTTTACAGTTTACTGCACTTCTTTAATGATTATCTTCCTTTATCGAGGGTAAGCGCATTAAACATAGATATCTAAAATATGGCCATCAAATCATATCAAATCAAAATAGTTGAAATCAAATCTTTTCAATGAAGTTTCTGTCGTTTTTCAGGAAGAGAAAGCGTGGAGTACCAGAAAAACTCCTCTGGAACTAACAAAATGACAGGGTCAAATTCATAGGTCCTCGCTTTTATTGCATCGCGCAAAGGAGAGGACAATGCTGCGGAAGAAAACATTTGGAGGCATTTCGGGCAACAATATTTCCGCGACAAGCACTCCTCGTTTGCGGGCCCCTTAAACATTTAAAAAACGCGTGAACGTGTAAAAAAGGCTTCTAATTCCCTTCTAAAGTAGTTGTCTCTAAAGTAGGTCCTTTGTGGACCAACTACGCATGTATGCGTATGTATAGAAATAAACAGACCTTATTCGCTTGAACATTTTGTTTTCCCAGTACACATCATGTGATAATACTCAGGAGGTTTTGATCCTTTGTCTTGTTCATTAAAAAGAATGCACGCAAGTATGAATATGTCTTTATATTCTTGAGTTTCACTCACGTGGTCAACGGCGATGTTTTTCAGCGAGAACAAAACAAAACAAAACGTTTGCATAACAATTACAGTTCAATTCCCGGAGGATTGAATCGGTACTACAACATGACCGTCGTTTCGAAAAACCTTAAATAACAATGACCACAACCAGGTTTTCTGAGCCCGCGAGACTCAGCACCCCCAGCAAACCATTGTTTTAACGAAAACCGCTGGTCAGCAACCTCGCCGTTTCATTGTTTGGGGACACCAACATGGCGGCCGTGACGTCATGTGAAAACCAAGAATTGGCAAAACAAATTTACAAGCGAATAAGGTCTGCTGCTCTGTTTTGATGTGCAATTTCAGAGGTTTTTAAAAGGCCCGGCCACCGTTTATTTTATTGCAACTAAAATGACGTGGCTTTCATTGTATAGAAGCGTCGGCAGATTTTGGAAGAGTTATAGAAATTTTTGAATCTAAACTTCTTTGTGTGGATGTTGACAACGGCTACAGCGATGTCGTCTTAGTTATTATCTTCTCTTTATTGTCATCATTTCGTAATCATTTTAAGTTGTTCAGGATGCTGAGTACCTACAATCAGTGGCAAAAGAAGTAAGAATGTAAACGCTAGGCTTGGCCTGAAATTCTCACACTTCATAAACTAAGCGTAACAGGCAAAATTCCACTAAAAGCTTCAAAATAGAATCAGTGTTGAAATAGAGTTGAATGTCTGTTCACCATTGGCAACATTGAAGTACTAAGTAAGAAAGGAAGGGTTACGTTTTTGCAAAGGTTGGCCGTGTAGCACTTACATTTCAACAGACAACTGATTAGAGTGTAATGTGAAGTGCTAGTTTTGTACTCCATATGAACCATGTGAGCGTTAGCCCTATTGATGGAAATGGGCCTACACAAGGACAGAGAAAACCTCTGACCAGGGTGGGTCTAATTTGACCATTTACATTGTCGTCAACTGGAATCAGTGTTGGGATATAAGTGTCTTCTTCCCAACCGTCTTTGTCGTCCTTTTAAGGACTGGCTTACATTTGCGAGCATAAGTACAAGCATCAAACGCAGACTCCGACGTTAACTCATCGTCAAGTCTTCTGTCCCAACCAGTACACAAGTCACTAAAGGAAGTGTTTCTTGTCGCTTATGTGGCTGAATTAATGAAACCTATCTCTTATGAAACGGTCCCCAGTGACGACTAAAATCACAGGGTTCCTGCTGGATTGTGTCTATAAAATTCCAGGAGTATCCAAGGAGTTTTCAAGAACCAGAAATTGAGTTCTCAAGGAGCCTCTGTAAGAAGATTTCTATGCCATACATCGCGTTTCAGTGTTTTCTTTGCTGAAAAAGCCTACCTTGATATTCCTCCCTACATCCTGCAAGTTTATAAGTGCACGCACGGGATTTTAATTTTTGGTTTTAATATTTTCCCAATGGTCAAATTTGGGCTCAATTTTTGACATGTCTCTTTAACTTAGCATGATGCTTCGGCGACGAAGACGTCACATCAAACTATGAGTTTAAGCTATCCTAAGTATTTCACGATGATTCCATCTTGTTTATGTTGCACAATAATATCCTATGACCGGATTGGTACGTACGGATTTGAAATAAAGAGAGAGAAGGAAAAATTCACTGTTGTATGCCCACATTGTCATCAAAACCATAAATTTGGTCGTATCAAGTTGTTGTTTTGACGCGTACAGAAGAGAAATTTACAAAAATCAGTGCCGCACGTGCAGCACGATCGTTTTTCGTCTTGTTGTCGTAGCCGTCGTCGTTTCTTAAACTCCCTAATAGGGCAACCACGATACGTCACGACTTCCTTGGAAAAAGTTTTAGTTGGGGTTCCCTTTAATGGGGGAATGAAACATTACTGAAATCCTAAAAGGAATAGAGCTCTAACCTCCCATTCAGGGTCCTCCAGTTCCCTTCTAAGCCTTCAATAGGCCTTTTGCAACTAACGATCACATGGTACAAAATCCGCCATGCTGGAGGGCAAGCTCATTATTATTCCCCCACTGGGACATTAAAACAATGGCAAGTCAAGCTTGACTGGTTCAGGTCTCTTTGTTTTAAGGACGTTCGCGCGAAAATTTTTCAACATTGATTTTTTTCTGAAACTTTTACCACTGTAAGATGATGAGTTAGTTATGTCAGAAATGTAAAAAAAATGGGGGGTCACCGACTTCGTTTTGGAGAGAACATGCCCGGAAAAACACCCAAAATGTGACAAAATCGGGCTTCGTTAGCGAATAAGACCAGTGTCTGTAAACCCAAATATATTGCAATTAAATCTTTGCAGTGAAATCTTCTCTGCCAAATATTGTTTAAGTGGACTTATTAAGTGAATTTAGTCAACTGGTGAGGTTCCTTAAAGATCAAGTTCGCATTTAGCGACCACAGTTTCACGCGCCTTGCCGCCGCAAGATGGCAGGATTTGATGTCCCGTGAGCAGAAATCTTGAAATTTTTTTAACTTCCCACATTTATTTTTTGTTCATTTTTGGACAACGTGGAGATAATTGTAAATAAAATCCGTTTCTGGAAAGAAAAATTGGGGTCACGGAACGTCCAAGACCGTTAAATCCAGGCAAAGCTATAGCAAAGGCCTTTTGCCCTACCATTTCTTTAAACCATTTCTCATTTTATTACTTAGCGCACGCGCTCGTGTATGACGTGGCGTGTGCATTTGCGTGCGCAGTAAGGATGCGCAGAAACAATTGGCGCGAACGTCCCAGTGGGGGAATAATAATGAGCTTGCCCTCCAGCATGGCGGATTTTGTACCATGTGATCGTTAGTTGCAAAAGGCCTATTGGATTAAGGAGGCTCGAACCAGTTTTAACACTTTCAATAATCTGTACTATTTGGAATGATTGAATCTGCCCAGCTGTTTCACTTAACGGCAATGTTATGATACCATATGAAACACCAATAAGTGCTTAACAAAACGCACTTATTAATGTGACGTAATATGTTACCAGGGCAAAAAAAGAACCATCTAGAAACACCCTCTATTTTGTGCTTAAGCGCTTATATCTCAAAAACGAACTCGGTGACCCCCATTTTTTATTGCTGGAGAATGATTAGCACACAAAGTTAAAACTCTCTGCAAAGTTTAAAAAAAATTCTCTGGAGCAGATTCATAGCAACCTTAACAGTTGGAAAACTTTAAGGTGGTTCTGAATCCACTCCAGAGAATTTTTTAACTTTGCAGAGAGTTTCATCTTAGCCTGCTAATTACTTGTCAGCAATAAAAATTGGGCGTCACCTAGTTCGTTTTTAAGTCATAAGCGCTTAAACACGAAACATAGGGCGTTTTTAAATGGTTATTTTGTTGCCACGGTAATGTATTACGTCACATTAATATATGCATCTTACTAAGCAATTATTGGGGTTTCATATGGTACCTTAACATTCCCGTTAAATAAAACAGTGTTGTTGACTTAATCCTTCTAATAGGACATCCCCTTGTTGAACCGGTTGAGCCACCTTAAAAAAATCACATTAAACCGTTCCCCCCATTGAGTGACACTTAAGATTTTAATCTAATGCTGGACGATTTTACTCGTCAATAAGGGACGGTTTTGGGGTTGAAGGATTTTAAATTTCACGACAAGGACACATGAAAAGCCAACCTGGTATGAACGCCGTAGGGTTGTCACGAGCCCTGCAATCTGACCAATCACAGCTAAATCTTGTTGCAAATCTTCAAAGTGCTCACGGCAACCACTGTACGCCTTGCGATACTGACCTGCAATGTAGAAGTTTTACATTTAAAAATTCTAAAACTGTAATTGCTTGTCATTGAGACGTTGCTCGTTCCAAATCTGTAGCTAACAAGCAAGAGATGAGATAAAATCAAACAAGTTTCTTTGTATTTTGACAAAACGCCGAAACTTTCAGCCTAACGTTTGCCCTTGACAAATGTCTGTAACGTTAAAAAAGTTGAAGATAAGCATTCAATAGTTGCACAAATGCACTTGTCCAAAAATACCAAAACAGTGCGTTGGTAATCAAATTGGCATTTCCTTTAAAAGTGGCATAGTGGATTTCGTGCATCTGCTTTCTCCGGTTGAAAGAAACTGTAGTCTAGGATAAACATGTACTCATTGTCTCGTGGTGAAAAGGGGAAGGACTGAGCATGCTCCAGCTGCATGGAAATACCACTGGTTCAAGTGATTAATCTCGGATCCATTGCAAATGAAACGGCGTAGATAGGGAATCTGTAAATCTGGAGTTGCATTCTTTGGATTCCAAATCCAGTGAATCCTTTTGAAGGATTCACCAGATCAAACGTCCGGATTTGGATTTATCGAAAGGAAAGAAAAATCTGTTTTAAGATGGAAAATCCGTTTTTGGATCCACCGAAAGGAACACACCTAAGTATGCAACGCCTTTTCAAAATTCCGCGCTGATGACTTGGCTAATGGACCAGATTCTAACGCGCATGTGCTGAATGAGGCAAAATCGTGAGCAAGCAACCGATAGGGCCGCAGATGTTCAAATGCTCGATGACAAACAAAATGAGCTAATCGTAAGATTGAGAAATGACGAAGGCTACAGCAACGACAACGTCAGAAGGCAATGATGTCATCGGTTTTGATAACGAAAAATAACCGTGTTGCACGAGTAGCACGCATTTTTAATGAATTCGCTTTTTTCACCAATTCCATAATACAGTTCCTTTTTTGGGGCGGGGGGATATTTACTGGGTTGCCGTATGGCAATCCCAGTCTAAAAGTGGATGGCATTTGTTCAGTTTATTTTTCTTTTTTTCTTCCGTGTCGGTAAAAGTCTTGTCTGTCACTGCCCTGGTAAGTGGTATCTTTGTGCATAGAGCCTTCTGCGCGTATTTTCTCAGGATCGAGAGGGTAGTGGAACTGCGTAGCTTTCTCTGGTGGACACAGTAGAATCATTAACTTAGCCTGCAATGGCGTCGAAAGTCATGTAACGCGAATGGCGTTTTAGTGGATCCTTAAACAAAATATACCCTTATGGAGCTCAATAATGGAAAGTCAGTTGGACAAACTAGGCAGGCGGTGAAAACCAACACCTGGAATCTCAAAAGCGACGAGTAATAGACTTCGACAACAATCTGTCGCCCGTCGAGCAGAAATCAAAGTGAGCTGCATTTCTAAAATAATATTTACCAAGTGTGCTGTTATGTAGAACACTGAAACCAAATGGAAAATTCTCTGGTAATTTATGGGTTCAACAAAGACAGAGAACGAATCGAACACCTTAAGTGGATCTGTGATCAACTCTGCACAGTCTTCAGGTTAAAAAAAATTGGAAATGTGGCAGCCAAGAATTATTTGAAAGAAAGCTTGTCGTATGTTTTGTGCTTCATTATTCAAGGAAAAGGTTCTTCATGGAAACGGTTTGATCCTGAAATTTTAGTTTGTTGTAATATTGCGCATATTTGACACGATTGAGTTTTTTCTCTTCACGCACGTAATGAAATAGGAAGGGGTTTTTGCCTCTAATAGCAAATATGTTGTTTGTTTCAAAAAATTGTTCGCTGGAAAAGGTGGCCTTTATGAATTCATCATGTTTTATGATATGTGTGCTGGATAGTTTTTATGGCAATAGTAAAGCATTTTCTTGTTATTCAAGGAAACTGTTCTTCAGGAAAGGGTTTGAACCTGAAGTACATGGTAATTTGACACGATTGAGTTTTTTCTCTTCACGCACGCAATGAAATAGGAAGAGGTTTTCGCCTCTAAGAGCAAATATGTCGTTTGTTTCAAAAAATTGTTCGCTGGAAAAGGTGGCCTTTATGAATTCATCATGTTTTATAATATGCGAGCTTAACTGGATAGTTTTTATGGCAATAGTAAAGCATTTTCGTGTCAAAATGAGGTTAGCGTTTTTCTGTTTTGCTAACTTAATTAAATATAAATATACATTCTGCCTCGTGAGTTTGTTGTTCTCGTTAACCAGCAATGGAAAGTCATTGCAACGCGAATGGCGTTTTAGTGCATCTTATGTTGTTTGTTTCAATAAAATGTTTCGCTGGAAAAGGATTCTGTGATGTTTTCTACCTTTGTGAATTATAATATCATGTTGTGTATTGAATTTTCGAGCTTAAGGTTGAAACGTGATACGGGAGGATATTTTTATTATTGCTCTGTAAGCAGGAAAGGTTTCATGAAAATAAACAGGTCTGTTGGAAGCGTGCTTGAGTTTCAACAAAATGAGCCCCAAAATCAGCAAAAAATTGTGACGCCGGTGAATAATAAAGTAGCTGCTATTTCCAAAATGATGGAATTACCTGGTGATAAATAACCTCGTCTTGGAGAGTAAATTTTTGACTTTGCAGAAACAATGGTGGGCGATTGTGATCTTTGTTTTGAATTCGCTCATTTATTGTCAAACTTTATAACACTTGACAGAAAAAGAAACTTACTAAAACCCGGTATCTTGCCATCACTTGACACAGATGCTTCACTGTTTGGCAAGTAAACATGCCGTGGTATAAACTTAATCACGGCGCCCGCTGAATTCCGGCGATGTCACTTTCGATTTGCGATTTATTTGTGCAGCCAATAAAAAAATTGAACGTAGCAAAAATCTCCCAAAATGTTTGTCGCTGATCGTAACTGTTTATATTCTATATTCACGGTTCAAAATTAATGTTGTTTTCATGTTGTAAATATGTTATTCTCGAGCGACGGTCCTGGAAACTTCCTTCTGCTCTTTCTAAAAACTGTGTATCAATATTTATTTACTTTTGCATCAATATTTGTTTTTGCATAAAGCAAGTTAAAAAAAATCTGTACCTTGCTGAATTTGCATTTGTTAACGTTAATAGTATTTTCGGTCGAATGCTTCTGTTTTACGCAGGGGTATATGTCAGATGCTCAGAGGGCACGCGTAAACTTGTGGTGAAAAGAAGTTTATCAACATGTCAGCCCAGAAGCCAATGTTTCTCACTTCCCATTTATTTTCTTCAATCTTTCTGGGTTCAGTTATTTGCTAGTAACCACATGTCTTCTCAGGCTATTTACCCAAGACTTCTACCATGGCACTTAACTACAATGATAGACAATACCAAAACAATATCGTGCACTGTTAGAGCTACATATTACGCAAGGACAGATCTGTTTCGTCATACGAACGTGTGAGAACCTGTGAGCCAAAGGGCCTCTGCTGGTATGACTTCTGGGTGACCCCTTACATAGTCTTAATGACCCCCCAACTTGAAAAAATTGTATGGAACGGTTCACGTACCACAGGCAACCCAGTGTACTCTCACGGAGGGTCTAGTTGCATTAAAACAATATACTCAGTTCACTGTTTTTAAATACCCCCAAAACTTATTGCATTATGGGATGGTGAACATAGTCAATTGTTTTACTTTACTCTCCAAAACGACAACGTAAAATGACCAAAATTAAGGTTTTGACGATAACGTGAAGATACAACCTTGAAAATTCAAAACCGTTCGTTCCAATCCGTTTCCTAAATAGTTCGCCCAAGCGAACAAGATGGAACAATCGCAAAATACTTAAAATTGGGCAAAGTGATACTTTAAAGCAACGTTTTCGTTGCGCAGCCGCCAACATTTCTCAAACTCAGGAATGAAAGAGGTATTATTTGTGCCATCTTACATGATGTCACGTGCATTTACAGCATCTCGACTGAAGCATGCGCATTATGAAAACAAAATCTAAATACAATGATTGCTAAGAACTGGAAAAATTGCACTCGAACTCCATTCCGAAGGCTGCTGCTACTCTTTAACCTTTCCAGGAACTGACGAGACTACAAAAAAAATTGAATAAGCTTTTGCATACCTTCCTTAGAGTGGCTTATCGTGGTTCTGTAGGAGCTGGTTGATATGTTAACTCCTGGTCCATATTCCACGATATTTACGTCGTTTAAAGGCACATTCCATTTCAACTTGTACTTTGCTCTAGGGTCGATAACCATGTGCCTGGCTCGATCTTTCTTCCTAAAAGAAGGTTATCAGTAAACTGAGCAAACTGAATCGGGCAAAAAAGATTTGTTCTAATTGAAACAACCTTTTTTGGGTTGGTTGGTCATTTTGCTAAGTTTTAAGAATTGCAAAAAAGACCCGTTTTCAGTACATTTGGATGATTAACTTTTCATTGATAATGATAATGATAATGATGATGATAAGTCAGTAAGTAAGGAAGCAAGCAGTAAAAGTTCTATTTAGACACAGTGGTGATTAATAATTAAAGAGTGAAGCTTGCAGGATCGTTTGAAGGAAAAACAGATTATAATAAGACAAATTAAACAGAATAAAATGTATGTGCAATCTAAAATATTACTAAACCAAAATAAATCAGTGAAGTTAAAAGTAGGGTAAATATAGGACTTAAATACTCCCTATTTGGTTTTCCGAAAGATGAATACTTTAAAAGTGTTTGTTTTCGCCACTTGTTTCAAAAACGTCTTAGCATTGCTCCTGTTGGAATTAAAGAAAGCCTTGTGGCTACGCGAAGGGTGTTGTTGCTCTGTAAGCAAAAGAATTTCGTATGATTCCGGGGAATTAGAATGGAAAACAGCCATGGTTGTTTAGACGGAAATTTTAAGTCGGGCACAGATTTCAGATGTCAATTATATCCGACTTTCAAGAAATGTATCCTTTTACGATGGTGACTCGGCGATACTCGGGAAAAATCAGAGTGCTCCTCGGTAGGAGTCGAACCTATAAACTTCTGATTATTCGTTCGGGTTCTCTACCACTGATCTATAGGGGACTCGTGGGAGCAAGACCATCATGCAACTAGGTTCAGGTGATACTTGTCCCGCTTTACTGCTAGGAATGAAATTGTCTGAATAGTGCATTCTCGCAGTTATAGTAAAGAGGAATGCGAGGCTGAACACAAGAGCGCAACCTCGGTAAATGAACGAAGATGGTGGCTCGGGGATGCTCGAAGCACATCTCACTTTGTCAACTCATAAAAACTTGCGAACAACTAGTCCCTGGAGTAGCCACATTTTAACCATAGAAGACAAACTACAAATCAAGGTTATAGCCCTGAATGCTTGCCATGTTGGCCATATGCTCCTCGTGTAATCTCAGTAGCCTATTTTGGCTAATGGTAAGTTCTTAGTGATCCCTTGGTAGTTCCACTCCTTTGTTGGACAACAGACAAAATTGTAGTTTCAAATAAACTGCTTCACTGGCCCTTAGCCCATAAGAAGGCCTGGAACTACTTATGATCGACTAGGAGCTAACCATATGTTATTAATCATGATAAGCAAATTGTTGAGCAACACCTATACAAGGTTCATCCCAAAAGGACATGGAAACGGATTAGCGAGCAATTCATCAATTCGCATGTACTTGCAAACACAAGAAACATGATAACGAGGCCAAAGTGGCATAATTCTTACCCTTTAATAAGAGAAACACACAACAACATGTCCGAGAGCATGATTATTCTTCGTTTCTTGGTGCCAAGGATTGATTCGCCTTCAACAGTCTAATGAAACAAAGAAACTTCAAAATATCGAATGAAATTCTGAAGTCCATACGTTAAGCAAGGTTGTTCATCTAAGACACTGTAGTTAGCAGCCCTGGGTGATATGGGAGTATGCCCATGTCTCCGTTTATCCAAGTAAACTGTCTTCGACACTCCTCAACCACCATTCCCTGCTTGCAGAGACCTCTTTTCCTTTGCATTTGTTGGCCTGTCACGGCCAGAAGGAAAAGAGACCTCTTCATAGGGTCGAGACTGAACGACGAGCATGCACTGCAATTACCAAGCAACCAAACAGTGCGGTCTCATAAGAAGCCCGCAAGATTGCTTTAAAAAAGTGCCATTAAAAAATCTCGGACAATAGTGAATAAAACCAAGTTTCGACCAAGGACAGTGGTCTCCTTTCCTTCTGTCTGTCACCTCAGTATATACGACAAAAAAGACAGACCTTTGTTAGCCACTGATGTCCAGAAATGGACCTAATTAGCCAATATAAAAAATACCATAATACCCATTGTTAGTCCCTCCAAGATTTTGCATAAGCATTGTTTTTATTTTCTATTGGGACTTACAATGTTCCCAAGAGAAGCTGGAAACAATGCTTATGCAAAATTTTGGAGGGACAAACAAAGAGTATTATGGTATTTTTTGATACTGGTTATTAATTAGATGCACAACCAATTCTGACATTCAACACGAAGTGTCCCTGTAAGTCTAAGCATTTGCTACCTTTTTCCAGCAATAGCGGTTTTCAATTGAGCGTTGAAAGTAATTAGCGACTTGCTTTGGTTTTGCAATTACTTCACTCAGTGATTGGTTCAAAGTTCTCGCCCCACTTTTTCAACCAATCAGAAGTGAAACCAAAACCAATCGTGGCTCGCGCGTGCACATTTTCCCGCGCTTTGTGTCGGCTACGTGTAATTACTTCGAGTTGTGATTGGTCTACTGGATTTTCTCCTTCCTTTTTGATTGCCCAAAGTAATTTCTTTGGTTTTGGTTTTACGACACTCGATTGAAGCTCGCTCTAAGGTAAGAGAAAAGGTTAGAGTGTTATTTTTAGCTTAGGGTAAATGCACCTGTATATCTCTACTTTAACAGCATTTGAGGACACTTTGCGACGTTAACTGTCTGTGTTCTGAGACACGAGTTATTGAAATGAGCGTGCATCTAATTAGGTAAAATCCGGACGTACACGTATTTCAGAGACGGCGATTCTAGTTTTTCAATCATCTCTAAAAAATACATCCTTTAGATAGTTCTGAAATGTACACAATCATAACCTTTATCAACCCAGAGTTGGTAAAGTTAATCTCCTTCCACAAACTCGGGTCGACCAATATTGATATAAAATGTCTGTCTGCCGCAGAAGAGACGGCAGTTCATGATTTGAGGTCTCCCTGTTTTTGGACTAACTAATAGTCGTCACTTTTTGCGCTGACTGAAAGAATCGCGGTGTCTAGACACATGTTGATGTGAAGCAGGCACTACAATAATGAATTTTTGGAAGCCTGCTGTCGACACAAGAAATAATGTACAGCTGCAATCCAGTGGAATGACCTTTGAGAATGTTAAACTGCATTCTGTCGTCCATGAATACTTACACACTGAACAAAGTCATCTTGTCTGATAAAATAACGGTTACCGGATACAAGAAGCTGAAAGAACAATACAAAAAAAGTCAGGTTTACACATCGATGGAAGGTGCCCTGAATGATCCTACAACGCACAGAGTCAGCACACAGTTCTTTCAAAGGAGGTTGAGGTTGGATTAAAAAACAAAGAACACAATATGACAAAAGTTAATATACTGTAGAGAGAATCAAGTTAAGATGACGATAATCGCAGACATGAATTAACGTTACTTGAGCTGTAACGAAAGGAAAGCATGAAAAATAAAGGCTTAATTGTACGGGATTCTAACCATGACCTCAGCAATACTGGTTAAATGCTCTATCAGTTGAGCTATCAAGTCAGCTGGGAGCTGGTCATTACGTGAGTTCATACTGAGCCCTACTAGAGGATATAGATAAAACAAAAGTTAATGTATGAGAAAACACCATTAAACATACAACACCAACAACAAACCATACTCCAAACCGGGACTCCAAAACACAAAAGAGCCTGTCCTCAAAATCAGAGTACAAAAGTGGAGGTTGTTAAAATCAGCGTCAGTACCATTTGCAAGGAAAGGGCTAAATTTAATTATTTGGGTGTCACTGTCAGGTCAGCGCGCAACTAACAAAAATTGAGGAGATGTTGCAAAAAGAAATGACGTTTTCTTATGGTTGTTTTTCAACAGCTTATTTTAATTTAATCAGGAAATTGGTTGCAAAGGTTGTACCAACTGAAATTTCTTCGAAAGTTTACCATGAAATACAGTTTCACAAAGAGTTCTGTGCTTTTTTTTTTTTCATGTAAACAAGGTAAAAAGCAAATCAGAATTACACAGATTTTAGTAATGAAAGAAATGTACATTTGAAGTTTAGGTCATAGACAAATGATAGACTGAAGTAATCTTCACACTTGCCTGGAGAATCACACTTCAAATATACATTTCTTTCATTCATCAGTCCTTACATGGGTCGGAACAAATGAGCCCATCAAATTAACCTGCTCCCAAATGAGTGAGCATTGCACCAGCATTGCAGAGGTCCTGGGTTCAAATCCCACTGGAGCCACCTGAATTTTTCAGGTGACTGACAGACAATAGGCAATTTTCAAGATGGCATCATTCGACTACAACTAACAGAATTCTGTTTGTTTAAATTATTTTCATATTTTAATTTTGTATTCCCAGCAGGGTAAAAATAACAATAGCTCTTATTAGCATGAGACTAGCAAAACCTAAAGGCTGCTGGTACATGTACTTGTAGTCAAATGTCCTCATCATGAAAATGTCCTAGACTGCTTTAGATTGTCCTGTTTAGAGCAAGGATCACATACCGGTATATTTTTCAACAGATTTTGGTGACGCATGGAATGAAAACTAGATGTAGATTAGGTTTACGACTTCCATATGACTATAAACAGCATTGTTATAAGTCACTTTCCATTTGAAATAATATTTACATGATGAGAAGGAAAAAACACGCTAAATAGCAACTTTAACACCAAAGGGTACCTTAAATCATGTAACCTGAATTAAAGCATCTATGCAATGGTAATAGTAATAAACCAAATGTCTGCTTTCGTGAAGGAAGGACCAATAACACAAATGACAGGAAGAAACACTACAATGCACCCAATGCAGACTATTTTATTGGCTTTCTACGAACTCGATTAGCCAAGAAGTTGATCTGGAAATTACCCTTTACAACTACAGCTGCAGATGGTAGTCACAGTGGGATGAGAAACTCATCCCATGCTTCTCATACTTGCAGTCAATCCTTGATATCATTTCTTATCTTAAAAAATGACTAACTACACTGTAGCTGTGCAGCTTTAATTAATTAAGCCTTTTCATGATTCTTCACCTTGTGACTCTGAGCTATCAACCCATCCAACAGCTTAACCTTGTTTCTCAACTCCGCTTCCCTTTTCCTTTCTTTCAAATTCTCTGCCAGACATTCCAGCTGAGTTAGGGCAAGTTGCAAGGGAACATGGTCTGGATGCTCCAATGGTGTTACTATCAAAAGTTCCTGCAGATTTCAAGTACAAAGCCAGAGTTTGTGACACAGCGTTTCAAACAACTCTTATTACTTGCAGGTACTAATTGATCCCTTTCTCATAAACAGCAGTGAATCAAGAAATTCGGGAGCACAATGTAAGGTCATTTGTCCAATTTATTATTATTATTGGAAGATTAAAGCCATAACAATAATAAAATTGTGATGAACGTCATGTTGTTTTGCTGGCTTGGTGGATTGATAATGGCGCTGGATCTGAACTATATAATTACTGTACATATATATTTGTGACTAAATGAAAATCAGAATTAATTCAAGTTGTTACTGGTAAATTCTAAAAAAACATTAATCACCAACCTGAAGAAGAGCTAGTATTTGGGGAAACCTCTGAATTGGTTTTAACATTAAATAATGAAGTGAGTGGCGTTCACGACTTGCCTGCCTACGAGCCTGAAAGGAATAAAATGAAGTAAGAAGGTTTTCAAAAACTGACACCTTGAGCCTTATGACCTTAACAAATGACGATTTTACTCGTCACAACAGGGGGACATTTTGAGCAGGACAGGCTCTATAACTACTTTGCTTGAACCCATTAACTTTACCTGAAGGGAAAAAAAAATTGTTATGACATTAACATTTGATGGACTCATAGACTTACACTTCCATTGTAAATTGTTTGTGAAAACTTCACCTGTTTCTAACACTTACTTTCAAAAACTGGGAAAAGGCCAGGTGAGTTCTGCACGCAAGTTTCACAGTATCCATTGCTTTGGAAAAATTATTCACATACCCACTGTATGCATCAAGAACAATAGACTTGCAAAACTACAACAAATAAACAAATAAAACTAAAACATAATAAAATAATCATATTTAAAACCTCCCTTGGCTCCGCTGTCATGCTACTTCTTAGGGGCTCTGCATAGAACCAACATTATTATAACTTTGTCGGGCAATGTGGCGCATTTTGCAGGCTAAAATGAGCCTGAGAAGGGCCCAAAACACATTTACGCCTACGAACATAAACTCTGTTGTTTTATTGACAACATGATTGATTCAACTCAAGGTCTTTATTTCATATGGCAACAATACACAACATCAAAAGAATCTGCTACCAAATACAGGTGTCTCCAATCTTGAACAAGAAAGCTCTCAGCAGCTCACACAGCTTTCAAATTTAAGGTCTTATGTTACTTTCTATAAGGACCAAAATTTTAAAATCATGACTCACTCTCATTAACCCACCCTGCTCGCAGAGCCTTTCTTTTGCTTGCTCTATTTTGGCATTCTTTAGAACGACTCTGCATGAATATTGTGTAAGACCTTTATTGAGTAAGCGCTGCATGTTGCCAGGATACAGTTTCGAACCCAGGCCTAATATGCCTAATAGGCATGCGCGAGAATAACTGGTGTTGGTTTCGACCAGATCTCACCACCATCTTGATTTTTTTATGGCACAGCAGGCTCAACTATAACCATCAGTTTTATCTCTAAATGGATGCTTGCATTGGAAAAACCAGTTTGATGGAGAAAACAAGATAATGACTAGTCCAGAAGTTCCGGCTGCAGCGGCATCTAAGATTTGACACAATTCAGGCAGAGCCTCCTTCTCTTCTCCTCAGTAAAGAAGAAGACAATTAAAAGAAGGTTCTGCTTGCCATTCTTGATTCTTACTCACCAAAGCATACAGAATATCTCCTATCTTCTCATCTGGTGTCCAGTCTGCCATTCTTGCACTCAGCGCAATATTAAACATGGCATGGCACTGCAGCACTCGATGAACATGTTGGAATATTGTGTCAATCTTGCTGGATTCCAGGAGATCACGCTCCCTTATGGGAAGTTCATATTGCTATTAAAACAATAGCAAAGATAGGTTACTCTGGAGGTCATACCCCCCTTTCCCCCCACCTTCAGCAATCAAAAAATGTCACTCCATTAAGGTTGCAGTAGACCTTCACGGGTGTCCTTTGCAAGTAAAGGTTATTAAATGCACTTTCCAGAAATGTTTTCTTTTTCATTTTATCTAATTGAAAGAAGGGCAGGGCCAAAGAACCTTGAGCGACCTATGTCTCTCTAATCGAATTTATTAGGTATTGAATTATAATGCAAAGGGCAGCCTTCTGTATAATGTCATTCACAAGGTGTTTATGGTCAATTTTTGATATCCCAATTGGTTGCTTAGAAAATTTTGTGTCAAATATGCCTATCAAAAACTTACCGATAAAGGTTATGTTGAAGGCCACCACAGGAGTTCAATTTCAAAAAAAGGAAATCCTTCACAAAGCATTTTGATTTGGTATCTTGGGAGTCCTCAGGCCAAATTTAAAGACAATCCGTTCAATTTTCATACCCTATCAATTTGCTTAAAGAGGATACACTTGCATAAAACAAACAACGTTTTTTCTTTGCTTTCAAAGTTTTACAAACTCTTCATGCGTTTTCATCCACCACAGATAACAACAGCCAATAGGAACACAAGAGATATCCTGCAGAGTCCTTGGGACGATCTACAAAAATGTTATAATAAATTATCTCTTTCTCTTCTTTTCTTCTTTTTTACAGCCACCATTTTTAGGTTTTTCTGTTCTCATTTATCCTTTCCCATGAAAAAGTCATTCCCAGGGAGTAAACTGATGACAATGTGTGAAAAAAATAATATTTGACGATGTTTATGACAAACAACGCAACTTGAAATTCAAGACAAAGGTTAATTTCCCGCAGAAATGTGACCAAATTCCTTTGCGTTGACAGTTTTCCAATGTAGTTAAAGTAGTGTTGATTACTGTGAGATAAGAAAAAAAATTGCAACAACTTCACCCTTGAAGGTCTACCGTAACCCTTATAAGCAGTAAAAAACCTGCCATTAACACATTGACCCCAGGAAGTGAGACAACTGAGGGCGTACTAGGGCATTTGAGGAGTCAATGGGTTAAATTTACCCCTGAAAATCCTTGTATTTTGCCTTATTCCTAAGACAATGCCAAGAAATGTGAAAATATTGATAAAAGGCTAGGCCTTGTGAGGTTTGACATGATTATCAATGATATTGAGAGTGATGAGGTAGGTACAAAAGTCGGACTGGATCAACTTGGATTACTCAGAGGGGGGAGGAACAGAATAGGGAGGAGGGAGAAATGGCCCAAACAAAGTTGGGAAGAGGGAGAAATAGGGAGAAAAAGTAGGGAGGAGGGAGAAAAAGAAAAGTTGGGAGTAGGGAGAATTGAACTGGATGGACCTGGATGAGGAAATTATTATAAATTTTATCAAATATTCAATTTAGGTAGTAGGGAGGAGGGAGAAATTGGCTCAGAAAGTAGGGAGAAGGGAGTTTTACCCCACTGTTCCTCCCCTCTCTACTCACCTTGGATTGACATAAGAAGAAAAGGTTAAAGTGGTACTATGATCAAATTTTTACCCCTTGATTTTTTGAGTGTATCACATAGAATTCCATAAAAGAACAAACACGCCATTTACTGTCTGCAAATATCTGCATTGGTTCCGGAGATATTTAAGTTTGAAAAATAGGTAAAATAAGCAAATATGAGACGAATGATGGCGTCATACACTCAACCCAATATTATATCGAGTATATAAATAGAGCTAACTTGGCTAATTTGCAGCCCAGACCATTGAAACTTAATAGTCTAATAGTTCTACAGGAAACACACCTATGGCTATAAAAAATACTGTTCCCATGGCAACTCACTCTTTTCCAGTCCCCACCCACTTGATTTTAATATGTTAGTGATTTTCAGCGTGAAAAATGTTAAACAAGGCCACAAACTCGAGCTAACATATTTATATGCTTGCTGGATCATGCATATGAAGTGCTGTTAGCAAATATCAAAATGGAATGCAAAAGGTGGCCAGGAAAGCTTTTAATATGGGGGAGGTCTGGAACCCAGCATGATGCCATGGTAACAGAATTGTTAAGCTCATATTGTGGAGAACATTTAGTAGAATCTTACTGCAAAAAATAAAAAATTTCTGATACAAATTGGCTGAGATATCTCTTTTCATCATATTTGAATCAAATTTGGTTGAGTGTATGACGTCATCATTTGGCTAATTTGCATAGTTTAAAAACTCGAATATCTCTGGAACGAAAAGAGATATTTGAAAAAAGTAAACAGCATTTTTCTTCTCATGCATACTACTTGTATATGTTTCAAAATGGCTTACATAGGATGGGATTTTCGTTTAGAGTACCCCTTTAAGTCCTAGGGAAATCACCCTCGCTCTTAACTTGCATGGTGAAATTGGGGCAAGGGTCGGATAGTTTTCGTTTACAAAACCATTTTTCACTCAGTCTTAAGTGAGCAATCCAAGTTGAAGCTGTCCAACTTTTGTTTTTTAGAGTGTAAAAAAAATCTCGTTTAGATCCTACAAGGAAGGCCCTACCAGGGATGGGGAGGAGGGGCCTTGTTGCTTGTCAAAATTTTAAAAGGTCTCATGACGGCACTTTGTCAATGTCTCACGTCGCTTTCGGAAATTGACTTTACAGAAGGGATGTTTGTCGCAGTTTCACTTTACGTGCTGTTGCTCCTTTTTAGGCCATGATGCTTGTTGGAAGTTGCCCAGGCAGAGCCTCATTGTGACTTGGCAAACTGTTAAAGCTCACCTTGCTAAGTTGATCCAGTAATCGCATATAATCTGCTTCACTTTCCAACATAAACTTCACAATTTGATATCTCTTGATCTGTGTATACAATATGAATAATTATTGGACCAGGTCATTACATTTATGATGAACGATGAAGTATCAACTGTATTTAGTGTTGGACCCTACAATATAATTGGGAACACTGCATACAATGTAGGTTGGTTTATGAGGAGAGGGGAAACCTTCCCTTTCCCCCACCCCCCCCCCCCTAACCAGAACCAACCTGGGAATGGAACCTGGGCCACACTGGCAGGAGGCAAGTACTGTCACCACTACACCACCCCTGCTCCCTGTATTATACAGACCACCATGGCTTCATTTGCTGAAATCAGTTGAAATTCTTATTGTCTTGCATTATTGGTTATTTTAAATAACTTGGAGTGAACTTCTCATGGTAGGGTCTTGATAATGGGGTCTCCCACAGTAATAATCCAATAATAATAATAATAATAATAATAATAATAATAATAATAATAATAATAATAATAATAATGAGTCTCTAAGTGTAATGATGATGATGATGACGACGATAATAATAATAATAATAATAATAATAATAATAATAATAATAATAATAATGATGATGATGCACTATAGGGAACTAAAATTGGGGATACTGTCAAGTCAACTCAAATTAAACATTGGTTCTTGAGAATACACAATGTAGGAGAAAACCAGAGTACCTGGAGAAAAACCTTATGGACTAGAGTAGAGAACCAACAAACTCAACATACATGTATGATGCCGAGTCTGAAAATTGAACCGGGCCACACTGGTGAGAAGCGAGCTGTGCTCTTGCCACGGTGCAAGCTCTGCTCGGACCCAAGTATAGCAAACATGTAGACTAGTCTTTCAATTTGCTTGATACCTGTTCAAGGCTAAGTCCACTTGGCATAGGTGGCATCACAGGTTGTTGAAAGTTTACTGTATCTGTGATGTCTGGGTCCACGTAGACACCATCTGTTTCTTCCACTAAAATTGGGAGAAAACAATATTAATTGAGAGAGCTCAGGGGGTACAATTAAGCAACACAGTTATGCAACCTGTGGTACTTTTGTTAGTGTGTAAGTACCATGAAGTGTGCCCCCACCTGGCATTCTACAATACCTCATGCATGATGTGTTTTACTTGTTGGCCGTAGGCTTTAAAACTCTCTGTACTGTTCCAAATTGCATATATAGTTGGAATTCCCTTCACTGGTGCAATAAAATGCATATTATATATTTTGAAAAAAATGTCATGCAATTTACCCCAGCACCTCTAATCCCTCAATAATGCAACTCTTTGAGACAGTAAACCAAAACAGATTTCTTGACACTAAGTTTACCTGACAAGATTTTTTTCACTGTAAAATTAGGGAGCAAACGTAGCACTCCAACTAACAAACAGGTCCAAGTATTTTTTCTGTTTAAAATTAAGGGTTAATCATAGAACCTCCCCAAAGTCAGAACATAATTAGTATGTTATTTTACACATTCTCACATAGAATAGGCTATATGACAGTTTTTCTGAGACAAGGCTTAAAGGGAGGGTATATATATTGTACCCCTGGGAAACCTAAATGAGTCCAGCTGGACTCAGTACCAGTACATGTAGGTCTCATATGTACACAGTTTCTCAAGTCTATCCCTTGATGTTATGGGCCATACATGAATACTTGTCTTGTATTTGGGACCCCTGCAAATATAATTCTAATATTATTAACCACATTTAGCCCCATATTCTGCAACATTGGGTATATGTTTAGTTGACTTCAAGATATGTTTTAACCCCGTGATTTAAGGGCCGAAAGATTATTATAACTGTTACAATGAAAATGTTTTATTAACCTTGTTAAATAGAGGCATTCTTCAACCATGTACCGCTTTCTTAACAAGTGGCATGTATATTCATCCATTACTACACTGTACTAGCCTATACAACATATAATTTACATTCACAAGTATGGAATACTATTTCTTACGAATGACCACATTATTACCTTTTTGTTTTAAACTAGAACTTGATGAATAAGGCATGCTGGCAGATGGCTTGCCAAACCCAAGACATGCTGTAAAATGACCCTTGAGCCCAGGAACACTGAGTGATGGTGAAGACTTTTTGAACGGGGAAAAGTTTGTAAGTTCTGGGACAAACTTGAACTAAGAAGAAAAAGGCAAATCAGACATGTACATTGTATGGATAAAAATCACTTCAAAATTCTATTAATAATATGATAGTGATAATGGCCTCAGATTGCTAGAAAAATGGAGAATAGCTTTAAAGTGCACCTAACCCCAAAATATTCCTTTCTCTAAAAATGAATCTTTGCAACTGTTCGAAACGCATTACGGCCATTTTTTCATTTTTCTAACAAATCCTGCCATTTTATAGGTTTCGAAAGTTGCGAAAATCCAAGCATCTTTTGTTCACGACCGAGTCAGAAGGGGAGTGGGTCTATTCCTGATTTGACGTCACAATCTACTTTGCATGCATTTTTACAAAGAGTTAATGCAATGTTAATCAGTTTGTGACGTCAAATCAGGAATAGACCCACTCCCCGTCTGACTCGGTCGTCAACAAAAGATGCTTGGATTTTCGCAACTTTCGAAGCCTATAGAATGGCAGGATTTGTTAGAAAAATGAAAAAATGGCCGCAATGCGTTTCGAACAGTTGCAAAGATTCATTTTAGCGAAAAAAACATTTTGGGGTTAGGTGCACTTTAAGCCTGGCCAACCCTAGGCCTCTAGAACCATCCAATTATAAGCATTTTTAAAGCTTTTTAATGCATTGACTGCCAAAAGTGAAACTTAATAGATTTTACTCTGTCTCTAGCAAGACGATTTTACTCATGAATTGGGGCCATTTTAGGAGTCACTGGGTAAACAAACAAAATAACTTTGAGCACTAATTTTGTACAAAATGCAAAAAGAATTAAAATTTGTCAGGGTTGAATTTCAGTCTCTTGGTTCATTTATTCAAAAGCAAATGTGCATTTGGCCATCTACAGATTCAATCATAAAAAGGCATTTTTGCCATTATTAATGATTATTATTTTTATTCGTTATTAGAGGAAATGGGTTATGATGTGCTTTCAGAATGTTACACTTAGTCTAGGACTTTTTAACGAGGCAAAACATTATTTAGGCAAAGTTAAAACCAAGCCAATGAAATGGTTTTGCCTGGCCTGGGATATTCGGGGGTCTCCAAGGAGCTTTGCAGGGGCATTGACATGTGCTTTGGTACAAGCTGCTTTTCACTTGCTTGCTTCTTTTCCCTCCCTCCCTCCCATACTCTGGGGTAAGTATACGTTCAAAACAATGGGTTTTCTCAGAGATCTGTTGACAGGTGCCTGGGAGATGGACTGTGGCTCAGTTGCCATAATTACCACCTTGCTGCTGAGGAGAGTGCTGCCTTCTCTCTTGCTACCTTTATTGCCCTCCAATAAATTAGCATAGTGTTTTAAAGGGGGGTTGGTGTTTGATGTAATGATACAAGAGGAGGAATTGTCCGAAATTCTCTCTAAAAAGAAAGCTGTATTGCCTGGAAGAAAGCTTTACACTTAAACACTTTACTTTCTGTTGAAACCATACAGCAGCAGAGCCAAGCATCAAGCCATAGACCCTACGGTCTTGAATGCAAGGCTTTGAAATATTGAAACTACAGCAAAAATTACATTCCTCCAATGGCTGCTTTAAAGAGCACGCAGGGTTCTCAATAGAACCTGTAACCTGTATCACCTGTCACAGGTGTCACTTATAAGTGTTACAGCTGTGAAAGTGCCTTGATCAGTAAATCAGTTTACATTTAGTCAATCAATATTTCAAATTTATGGCTTTTGCAATTTTCCCTGTTGGGTAGCCTGTCTACAGAATGACTGAACAAAATCCCTGTATTTGAAGAGCTTCCATTGCAATGTAAAACAAAGTTGCTACATTGAATTTGAAGCACTTTATCTCAGGCCACTTGCAGGTGTTGTAGTGTTCCAAGTTACATGGCCGCAAAACATTACGGTTTTATGTTGGTTGGGTTCTTTGAATTCTATTGCAAAAGAACCATTTCCGGTTGGTTTTGTTGATAGACATCAAACCACATCAAACTGGCATGAAACTAGGAACGAAACAAATGAAAAAGCATGGGCAGCGACCGCTGTATTTACACAGTCTTTTTACAGTCGGCTGCAGGCTCTCCCTCAATATGACAATGCGGAGAAGTCTGGTAATGTCTATTTCCAACCTCGTTCCCAGGGTCTCCCTTCCTCCAAAGAAGGAAAGAAGCGAGCACCTGTGAACGAGGTTGGTCTATTACCTAGAGTTTCAACTGAAAACGGTTGGGAAAGTGTTCTAATGGAAAATCTCAACAGATCCCAATAGAACACGACCTTTATAAGGGCTATGTTGATGTGAAAAATACACTGCATCTTCACTGAATGCTGATCTGTGATTATTAGTACCATCAATTACCGGTCTTTTCCTTTGCAACATGGGACTTATTTCCACAGAATCATAAGGATCTTCCTCTACTTCATCATCATTGAAATCATCCTGAGCTCCAACACTTCCTGCATCTGTCAGATCATCCTCTGTTTCAAAATCTGAACCCCAAGGGTCATTTTCAGAAAATTCATCACTTTCCTCATCATGCGAGGGCATAACATAGGCCTCTGAAAAGAAAATAAGATGCATTGCATGGATCACTTTGAATTTCAAAACACAAAGAAAACAAACTTGCCTAAGAATGGCAAATGGTATACTGTGTTGAAATAAGGTAACTATCGCAATTTAGTAAATTTTCAGTTCCGACTATTGCATTTCTAGCTTTTTGATTGGCTAAAAAACTCTGACTATGAGTCAATAGTCGAAGTTTTACGTCATATGGAAAATAGTGCGCTAAGATGCTCTTTCCAGACGCTTTGTAAAATTGTGGAAATAAAAATCGGCGGCAAAACCCGGTTTGAGAATTACTAAAACAATTATTATTCCATTCGCCCTTGTTGGATATGAAGTGATTATGACCAACTTGCACTGCGCGCTCGTTGGTTATTTTATCACTTTATATCCTACTCGGGCTCATGGAATAATTATTGTTATATGGGTCAGCAGCTAGGGTAGACGTAAGGATGAGCCGAAGCAACTGCCATCCACTAATGTGTCCAAGGTTTGATACTCCAATTAGGCGTCGAAAGGGCATCAAGTTCACTGGTTCCTGTGGTCACTCAAAATTTTCCCTTTCTAGGAAGAGTTTGATTCAACACTTTTCTTCCTAAAACAGTCACTTATGCCAGACAATTTTAAACATCAATGGGGAACCCTAGCCTCAATGCAGCTGTTTTTTGTGTCGGAGCATGGGACCGACAAAAAAAACCGCTGCAAGGAGGCTATGGGGAACCCCTATGAACGAAAAGATTTATAATATGTTAATTTCATATCATTCAGACTGCTCTACATGTCCCCTGCAATCAGTGCTGACTAGTGCTAAGTCCATTCCCACTTGTGACAAATTACTATCATCATAACCAACATCCTACCTAGTAACTACCTGTATGATCATTACTATTACCAACAGCCAAAACAAAAATGGGGACTACTTCACTCCTAAAAGTCAGCTACATTTTCCCCTAAATTGGAAAAATTAAAGACGTATTCTCTCAAACCTAAGATTAAAAGTCATTTTCCCAACCATGACAATAATGATGACTGTCCTCTAAACATCAATTTTACTTTTGAAATGTGTCGTATGGGAGCGAACTTTTAAAAATGCCTTGCCCCCAGACATCCCTACAGAAAGGGGTCATTAGGCCACTGTTGAATACAGATCACTGAGTCCCCAACTTCAAGTGTTACTGACAGAAACCCCTGTATTGCATTACCTTGGTTGACTATAACCTCTTCATATGTGCTCCCAGAGAGGCTCCTTTTTCCAACGCTCCCAGCAACACCATCCTCCATCGGTACATCATCATAGGGATGCTCCTCTAAGATTGTATCCCCACTACTGCCTTTACCACCAGTCTGCAAACTTGGCAATGTCACATTCACAACAGCATTAACCTCATTTTGAGAGTAAAGGAAGTCATAGAAAGATTCCACTTTTTTTGCAGTACCCTTGGATCCTTCAGGTGATGCCTCAAGGTATGACAAAACTCTACGACTTGTGTCTAAGGTGTCCACCATAACGGCCAAACTTGGAACTTCATCACTGTTAGGACTTGATGTCACTACGGGCTTGCAGACAATTTCTGTTGGTTTCTCCTCTGTCCGGTCCCCTGAAGTAGAGTGCACACTCTCAGTAGACGTAGAATCTGTTTTAATTTCCTTCTGTTTATATCCTTTTGACATTGCCCTTGGTTTTGGCTGCTTTGGCAAACGTCTTTTCTGAGGTGTTGCAGTGTCATTTTCAGTCAAATTTTGTTGATCACCTTCTACATTTGGTTCCTTACTCTTCCCTTTAAACTCTCCTCTCTTTTGAGGTTGTCGCCTTGGAGGTTTTGTGGGTTGACTATCTTGTGAATCCTTGTGATCTCCCACTTGCTTGCATGCTTTGTTCTCATCCTCAGGTTTCACCGGTGTCCACAGCTCCTTGTCATTACTATTTCTGCGCAACCTTCTTTTGTCTTCCGGTGATTCTTGATCAGGAATATGACTAGCTTTCTTCAATGCAGAACCATTACCCTTTTTCAATTCATCACTGTCCTTCTCGTCTCCTGCTTTTGATTTCCTATCAACTGCAATACATTCAGGTAAAATTTTCTTTGCTTGTTGATTTAATAATTTCCCTGCACCTTGGGTGTCCTTTTTGACAGACGGATCGTTGTCTTTGTTGTCCTTCTCATTCTTTTTATTTTTGGATTCAGAAACCCTGTCCTTGCTTAAATCACCCTCAGATGCTACGTCATCGTAAATAACAGAGTCTCTACAGCTGCCACCACTTTCATCCAACTGGCCACTCATTGTCAACATTCATGAGTCTTCCATCCCTTTAAACTGCATGGTCCTGCAAAACTGAAGAGAATATTAAATACATCAAGTTAATAAATTAATATTAATTAATTAAGTTATGGAAGGTGTGAGTGACTTGTCATTGCAAGTATGCAAAAATAGAAGACACGAAAATCCATAGATTTTATCACTGGAGATAACTATTAACTTTAAAACTACAATAATATGTCAAACCTTAGAATGGGAGCCATTACTACACACTAACTCTACCAGATATATTCTTGATTAAAACCGTATCTTTTGCACCAGTTGACCCAGTTTTAATCTTAAACCTCGTAAAACATTTTTGATAGTGCACTCCCATATTGGTCACAACCCAAACCCACTAAAAATCCATTCTTAAGTCACAATAGCAATTTAAATGCCATAAATTTTAAAGCTTAGCTGTTTTGAAATTGAACAGATATTCTTAAGCCCTGCATAAAATGTAATAAAGTTTCACAGACGTCATATTAAATTTTAAAACTCAAATACTAGAAAGCTAGTTCATCACTTTGTAACTATTTCTCCAAGAAATTCCCTTGAGATCTCTTCCATTCAGAAATGTACTCGAGATCACTTACCATGGATCTTTTATTGAAAAGTTCCTACATGATGCAGCTTACATTGCATGAAAGCCATTTTCATTGAATATAGCACAAAAACAGTAACTTGCCTTTCCAAACTGGAACTTACAATAATAATTGTAGAATACAAAACTGTTCAAAGTATTGTACACTGTATTTGCAGCATTGATTGCCTGGGTAAAGCCGGGATGACATTTAAATTAAGAACAAAACACCAGTGGATTATTAAGAAAGCCTGCACAACTAGATTTGCTTGGATTACCACTGATCATAAACAATTATTGCAAAGGAACCAAATCAATTCATGTTAAAAGTGACCCTGTGAGTATTCTGGTTTTTTTTTTCCCCCAGTCTATCTGCAGAAAGCTTTAAAAAGTGCACAACAAAATAACGTTGACCATCATAGTGGAGCTAAGGCGCACAAAGCCCGCCAGCAAGCTCCAGTGGAGCACCATGGGCAAGATTTTTTGGGAAATCTATCCATGCGAGAAACTGTGGTTATGACGTCAGTGTACGCCTGTCCGTCCACCGGTACAGACTGTCGGGGTGGAGGGGGGGAGGGCAGGGCAGCCTCTGGGGACAGGAGTGTTTGGACAATTTTCCTTGGCGGGAAATCATGTGGCAGCGTTGCATTTGGCACCCCGCGTATTTCTGGCGGGAAATCACATTTAGTGAAGAACAACAGGATAAAGAGCAGAAAAGAGCACCAAGGAAGATGCAAAAAAATTTGAGATATTTAAGCAAAGAAAGCCTCGAAAGAAGCAGAGGAAGGAGAAGAAGAGAAAATTTCAATGAAGAACACTGTAAAGCGTGAAAAAAATAGAGCAAGAGACAAAACACTAATTTACAATGGTTGGCTTTCAGGTAATGCCTCGCTGCTTCACATATTTTGTAAAACTGGCTTAAAAAAACGATTGACTGAAATATTTGCAATTCCATGTTGACAAAGATTCTGGCATATTTCGACAAACACATTTACAGGCTATTTGTGTAAAATGGATGTCCCGTCATTAGCTGCTGCTTCGAAATTGCAGTTGAGTAAGCAAATTTACTACTGTTTAACTTGACTTTTTAATTACCGGTAGTAAGATTTTTGCTGTTGTTCTAAACTAAAGAGAGGGTGTAAAGATTATCAGTTAAACGGAACATGTTGTGAAATACATTATTATTTGAGAAGTTACATGCCATTGACAAAACCAAACTTGTCTAGGGTTGTGACAATGTAACCAATTTGGTTCCATTTGGAAACTGTCTTTCATGAAAAGTATTTATACATTTATACAATGTAGTATTTTGCAATCGTGCTCAACACCATTTATGGTGGTGAAAGGGTTAAACTAGTGTGTGTTTGACATCATTTTCTCCTCAATCTAGCTCTCTCAAGAACTTAAAGTTAGTAATGGCATACCATTACCATTAAATAGGACAATTCCAGTTGAAATAAACAGGACTCAGGTGTCTTTTTTAAATCAAGTCTTAAAACTTTGGTTGCTTAGAGTTTAGTTAACATAGTTTTGAAATCCAAAGAAAAATAAGTGTTGATTTTTTTGGTCACAGGGGCACTTCAAGGACCCACATTTTGAAACTTAACTGATAAAAAGTTACGCTACACTCTTGAGTGTTCTGCCTACTTGGTTTTGTGGTCAGTGGTTCTGGCCCTCACATTCCTGAGCACCTAACCTCCATGTGTGACTTAGCTGTTAAACTGGCTTAAAGAGAACCAGCAGAACAGATTATCCATGAAGAACCTGGATAAACAACCAGGCTTCCCTGGAGTTCTTGTAACTCAATAGGTAGAGCATCCAACTGGTGTTATGGAGGTAGTCTCATGAGCGTTCAGTATAAGAAATAAGTGCAGGTATGAACATGCAAATAAATGTGCAAGCATAAAAACAAACAATGTCAGTGCAAGTGAGAGTGTCTATCAACAAGATAGTCCCATATCCGGTTCTTGAACATTTCTAGACTTGGGGCCAGCACAACACTGAATCTGGTAGTTTATTCCAATCGTGAAGCATCCTCGGGAAGAAAGACATTTGACGGTATAAAGTATGAGAAAAAGGGACTTTATAGCTACTACACTTAAGGTGTACATAAGACACCCTGTATGCTGAGCAGAGTAAAACGAATACCACTGCATGACCAAGTGAATGCCAGAATGCCCTGACATCATGCCCAGAAAAGTATGCAATACCCAAAAAGGCCAGAATGGTAATGCCTGCCAGCAGACCCCGCTGCATGTCCATAAACGCCAATCCCACACCAAGCACTGAGCGCACTGGCTCCTAGTCATTACCTGAGTTCAGTTGCATTTAACCCTATTTAAAAACAATCTGAAAACATGTCTACATGACCATTATTATCTCTGTTTCTGCATCATTTCAATACACCTATATTAATTGCTCTTTTACTTACAAAACTCATTAAAAATTATTCACGATAGGAAAACAAAAGAAATGTTTCATTAATCAATACCTGTATACAGTATCTGATACAGATTTCTCTTCATAAATACATCAACGTTTCTTTTGATTTTCCCTGTTAAAATGTCGAGTCACCACGTAAATGCTGATGTTTAATAAGCCATATACAATATTCGTGTCAGATCTGTATCACATTTACAAACTCTCAGCTTCGCCGTGAGTTTGCAAAAACTAGATTATTGGATAATGCAATTCTAGTGTTTTGATTGGCTTAGCCATCATGGTATATGAGCTATGACATCATGTACTCTACAAATAATAGTAACTGCACGCATCAGTTTTCTTGCATTTACAAAATAAAGTAGGGAAGATGTATCCATAATTTGTGAGCGTTTTCATAAAACAATATCATTCCACTTGTGCTTGTTGGATATGAGATGATTATAGCCAAATCGGCACTACGCACCTCGTTGACTATCTATCATCTCATATCCAGTGTGCCCTCGTGGAATAATTGTTACTTTTTTTTTTTCAATGCGTGAGTGTGTGGAATTCTGCCAATCCTGGTGGCGTGAGCTTGCGTAATGACCTTAAATTTCCATTTTTTGACACCGAATCTGTTTACCTACAGAAGTAAGTGTTTCAAAACAGATTTTTATTTGACAAGAGGCATGGAAATAGAATTCAAATAAGAATATTTCTCTTTGAAACGTTCAGTTTGTAAGTCGCTTACTGCATTTGCTTTCAAGAGCGGTGCAAGTCAACAATTCAAAAAGTGATCTCAGATTAGAAGAGAGATAGAGGAAAAAATAAATAAGTTATTTACCAGCAAAGGGTCAGTCCATAAAGCAAAAAACTGTGACCTGGTCTTGAAAAAGCTGCCCTTGGCCACCTCCATCACAGTTTTTCACTTAAGGACCTCACAGCTGGCAAATAACATATATTTCTATAATTGACTAAGTCTGTATTTCTTTACATGTGTTGGGTGCATGTGGCATCTGCGTGTTGTCTGTTTGTGGTTTTAAGTGTACATTGTGTGCATTGTGTACATTGGTGACTGTATTGTACTTCTTATTGAAGTACTTTGTTTGATATTTGTTATTTTCTGCAATCTTCAGGTAAAATGGTAATTTCCAGGGGGTCAGCACCAGTCTTACATTACTTATATTTCATTTAATTTCATAATAACTTGGTGTTCTTTACTGCAATTTTTGCGGTACAATGAGAGGTCGAAGCAAGTTTCTGGTGGCTCGTCATCTGACTTGACAAATCTTGATTGCACAGAACCAGGCCCACTTGTTAAAGGCTGAGTGAATCAGTCACTGTATCCTGTACTTCACGCTAAACGTTGGCCAAAGCTTTAGTACAGACCTCTACAACTCCGTTGTGCTTAGAGTGTGCATATCCACGGTTATCTGTCTGAGCAAAATACTAAAAGCTGTCGGGTAGTTATCCACAATTCGGGCCTAAAGTGGTAGCGCTACGGAAATGCCAAGGGCATAAAGGTAAGCTTTAATGCATAATTAGTCTTTATGCGTCAAAATCTTCCTGAATAATGGCACAGCAAGGCTGTCCACTCGCTATCTCCTTATGATCCTTAAAGGAAATGAAATACTGTCTGGTAAGGCCACTGAGCTTTAAGGAAGCGTTGTTTGAGCTGATGTACAAATCCGCAAATTAATTGAATTTCGACGGTAAGCAAAATATTCAATTCAAGCCCCACTAATTTGGTCTTTGAACAAAGGCATACAATCCCGCAACAATATTAACGATAATACAATTACATTACTATCATAAGACACTAAAGAAAAAATATAATTTTCAAAGAACTTTGAGTTCTGGAGGATTCACCTCAAAATGCCATTTTGAAAATACGAAAAAAACCTATCTTCATTTCAGCGCCAAAAGAATGAAGCTCGTTCGAAGCTTATTTTCACATTGATCGAGGCAGCACATAATAACTGTGATCTCATGGCAACGACAGCGAGACAGTCTTAAATACATTTTGTGACAAGATCGCAAACAAAATACACTAAATGACCCAGGAACCGCAACTGCATAGAGGCCTAGGATCAGGAAACCATTTTCGCGCTCTGGTGTTTGTAAATTCGTTGCGTTCGAAAACCCCCAGAATTCAGTAAAAGCAGCTCAAGATATGCCACACAAATTATTGCGGGCTAGATCTAAATACCTTTCTGGTCAAATGGCATTTGCATCCAACTTACTTCTGTCATTATCGATTCCAAACAGGCATACTGTTGCATATGAAAACTTGCGCAACAGAAATTCAAGCATTATTGTCAGACCCCCGTGAGGAGTGGGGGTGTGGAAATGAGATTGTCAAGAAAAAACTTAGAGGAAATTGTGTTTTTCTTGTCTACGGTTTCAAACAATATTAATCCCTTCGTGCAAGTATTATATTTCTGCTTCGTGTTTGCTTTCACTGGTCTATTTCTTCGCGTCATTCCCTTCCACAGAGGCCACGTTATTTTTTCGTTCTTGCCGGAATGTGAGAGCACTCGCCTTCCACCAATGTAGCCCGGGTTCGATTCCCAGACTTAGCGTCGTAAGTGAGAAGTTTTCTCCGGGTACTCCGGTTTCCCCTCTTCTCAAAAACTGTCATTTGACTTGATTTGCCTTAACTGTTAATTTCAGTTTACAGTGTCTGCAATTAGTGCTCCAGCGCCAGAACGACTAGACACTTGAAAGTTCCTTTCCTTTCCTTTGTTGGCTTGCTACCAAGTCTTAGAGTTTCCGGCACGGAATTGCCTGGGCCATTCAAATGCATTGGGACTAAAAAATCGGGCCAAGACAAACAAGAATCAAGGGTTTGTGTTCGGTCAATTAAGATGTGTCCATTTCCCTGTTGTCCGTAGCCCTAAAACCTCGTCTAGACGAGCAATTTTATGTCACATTATGTCGTGTTGAAGAGGAAGTTTGGCCAATTCGTGTGTGACAAATGTATTTGCTAAAAAGCTGGCGTGTTTGCTTTTATGTGACAAATAAAAGTTGTCAAATACGAAAAATCGCGCGTGTAGACGACTCGTCACATGAAATGTGACAAGTGAGTGCCATGGGGCACAGGGAACAATGCTCATGCAAAATTTGGAGGGACAAACGAAGAGTATTATGGTATTTTCGAAAATGACCTATATTGGGGGTAGGGTTGTACCTCTTGTTGAACACTAAATTTCAGTGGCTGTATAGTGTCGTACTTACTGTTGTTTTCTGTGCTAAATCCACTGTTATCATTTTGTTCGTTTTATTGGCCAATCCTGAAGCCGGTTCAATGAGGTATGGCACACATCCCTATTGGACTTCTGCTTTATCTATGCTGTCCAAAGGCTCATTGTGCTACACTCACGATCAAATGCAGATGCCACATAAAATTGTCACAAGAAATTGCTCTTAAGGACAGGTTTTAACATCAACCAAAGCACAAAATTCCCTTCCCATCCCCAATCCCTGTCAGCCACTTTTTTTCACTAAACTAAGACCTAAGATTAAAACTCACAACGTAGGCCAACGGTGTTAAGTTAATTTGCTATCTGCTGTACGTGTCCCCCAATCAGTGCTTACTAGTGCTGATATCATTTACACTGGTGACAAATTATCATCATCATCACTATGATTACCATTACCAGCAGTTTCAATTTGTTCCGACATCCAAGGAAAAGTGTCGGCTACTCAATCAGAAAAGTCAGCTACTTTTTTCCCCTAAATTGAAAAAATTAGATATTGACAGACATATTCTTTTCAAACCTAAGATTAAAACTTGTTTTCCCAATGACATGAAGTCATCTAAACATGATCATTAATTTTGCTTTTGAAATGTGGCAAACTTTTAAAAATGGCATGCCCACAGACACCCCTAGAGAAAGGGCTCATCAGCCCCCTTGTTGAAACAGTTGGTTACTGTACTTAAACCAACCTGACCATCACCATTGTAACTATGTCAATATCCATATCCAGGGACCATTTGAAAGTGGGGGAGGGGGTGGGGGCTGTCTTTTGGTATAGCTCTCGAAAGTGTAAGGGAAGGGAGGGAGAGGTTTAGGAGCAAAGAACACCATAGGGAAAAAGTGAGGGTGGGGAGGAAGAGCCCCCCCCCCCCCCCCCCAGCCCTTCCCCTTCTCTCTGGTATCTCAATGGGCATTTTACAGCTGTGTGCTGGGGAGGTTTCTTCTACAGCTCAACATACTTGTTTCACTAAAACAATGAACAAGCTAATATCTCTTTCTAATGCTAACCCTCAAGGTTGAACACTCTCAAGAGATGCTGTTTAGGTCTTAAGTGACCACTGTCATTACTTGTGGCTGGTCTTTCATATACTGGATCCGAAATAATTAATGTCTGTGATACAAAAGAACAAAGCGAACATAACTATACCTGATTAGCAAGGCCTAATTGGAATAACAATGGTTCTTTTGTTCCCTTCATTGTTGGTTGTAAGAATGACCTGTGGTCTGTCATTGTGTGTTCTATAACATTACCAATAGATTGGTAGTGTAAAAAGCGAAGACCACGAAAACGAAATAAAGACCAAAAATCAAAGACCCCAGAAACATGAAAACAAATATCCCAAAACACAAAAACGAAGACATTAAAACATGGAATTCAAGATGGTTTATAAAAGAAGAAAAAACACAAGGGATTAGGGGAAACTAACCCTTCTAATTACTATGGTCTTCAGTTACGATTAGCTAACCCTTCTGGGATCTTCATTTTCATGTTTCTGGAGTCTGATTCTCGGTCTTTGTTTTCTTCACTACCCCATTGCATTACCCCAAACATTCAACAATCTGAAAATCGATGGAATTTTTCCTTGTACTGGATATTGATAAGGCACAATGAAACATCCTTAAGAGTGCTGATCATAGGTTTTGCAGGACTTTTTATTAACTTCAATAAGCTATGGCATATGGGTAAATTAAATACTGCAGAAATAGCCTGCTTGCAGGTGAAAGATGGTTGTTGTCACCACGAAACACATATCAGACATCATACTGGAAGAGTTTGGGATACGTCATTTTGTCACACGGCCCAGACCTATCCCACGCTCTTCCAGTACAGTGTCTGATACGTGTTTCGTGGTGCCAACAACATCTACTGCCTGCAAGCAGGCTATTTCTGCAGTATTTAACCCATTGACTCTTAAACCACCCCCAATTATTGATGAGTAAAATTATTGTCTAGCATTAGACCATAGTTAATAACTATGGCTAGACTGAGTAAAATCTATCAAGTCTACTTGTTCCTCAGAGTCAATGGGTTAAGCGCTGACAAGCAACAGCAGACTAGAATATTGTCTTGAGCTACTGGAAGGACAAAGACCCAAATGCCCTGGGTATGCTGTGAGAAAATGTGACGTTGAATTTGTGAGCGATCAAAAACGACAATCCATTGACTCATTACACATGGCCTTGCTTCAATTCAACTGACAAAATTCAAAACATTTAAATTTCATCCTTGTCATGGCATAAGAAATGTTTTAATGTTTACACATATGTATAAAGGCTGTACAATCAGTTCAATTCTGCTGGGAAGTCACAAAAGGTAGAATGCTAAAAAATACAAAGCAGTTATTATGCTTCCACTTCTTCCTGGTGGTCTGCACCATTTGTGGTTTTCTGTTTTTTCAAAAATTCTTCACCCTCCTGCAAGATAAAACAAAACAGCCAATGGAGGCTTCATTAACAATGTGAGTTATCAATCAAACCAAGTCAAACATGCCATGTATAATTTTCAAAGTTTTGGTGTCCATTAGAGTAGGGGTCATGTCAGTGTTGATGTCAAATTGACAAGAAAGGTTCAAAGAACAAATGCAACTGCTAGAGCCAGCTTTTATTTGCCCTTGTCACACGGCAGCCATATTGTCCCGGGAGACCAAAAAAGCTTTGTTTTACCACGCCAAGCCTCACCCCCATGGTTTCCACTTCGAGGCTTGGCATGGTAAAACAAAGCTTTTTTGGTCTCCTGGGACAATATGGTTGCCGTGTGACAAGGGCGCTAATAATGCAATGGACCAATTTCAATATATTAATTATGTCCCCATCCTTTATATATTGGAGTCCCATCCCCACGAGCATGTAGTAGCCCAATTTTGAAATATTAAATAATTTAAAGTCAGTCCTAGACAAAAAGCTTGATCTTGAGGCTCTGGGGAACAAACTCACACAAATTCTTTTTTCCTCCCCCAGAGCCTCTAAATCAAGTTCGTTGTTTAAGTTGAATTTTAATATATTGAAATTGCTTTTTTTACAAAGCATCCCTGCTTAATATGGACTATTCCCTCCCAAATCAAATTTCGCTTTCTTCTTCTTCTTCTTCTTCTTCTTCCTTTCAACCTAAGAAAGTGGGTTGCAATTCTGAGGGAGACTTGAGCCTTTCAAAAAGAAATCCATACGATTCAAAAAGATGTGAGTGATGTCATAACAAACTACTTACTGCCAAACATACACCATGTCCAGGATTTAATTTAATGTCCCAATTTTTATCAGTGAAGAAACACACCCTGTAAGCCCGTTTACTGAGCTTGCCTAAGTTAACCTTAATTTCTAACGAAACGCAGAAGTCTTGAGAACAGCAGTACTGAACGAGTGGAAAGGAAGTTTCTGTAATAATTAAGCGGCCTACTGACAGAATTTTCATGCCAAATATATTTGTGTTCTCCCTTGTTCCTTTAAAAAGTAATAAATTTGTGTTCCGCTAAGCCTTTCGTCTACAACGAAACTGCTCAGGACTTTTCAAGACCACTTAGTCTTTTGTACTACAAAAATTACAAGCTTTCATTCAGTTTAAATAACATATTCGCGTTTATTCAAACTGCAACGAAGCGTGGTGAACACATGTCAAACAGCGTGACAACTTTGTGAATTTTAATGTTGATCAATTTCAGTTTCGCTTGTTGAACACACACAAACAGTGTGGAATTGTGGAATAAAACAGGCGAAACATGGCTAAATCAAGACAGCACGGCACTGTTTTGGTAAACGAAAAGCATTTAAGCAAATAGATATCGTCCATGTGACAAAAACAAACAAAAACGTCCTGCTGCAAATTATTTGACAATTTTCTTTAAAACAACAACCGATGCCAAAAGAGTCTAATAAGGAATTCTACTCTGAGCAATTGGTTAACCAAGCAATTTCTCTTACCTCGATTGTTTCTTGCATAGTTCCTTTACGCTTCAGATCAGGTTTCTCATCTTCTTTTCCCCCGTTCTGTTCATCAGCTTCGCTTTCTTCGAGAGCTGCTTTCACCGCTTCGGTTTCCCCACGTGTCCCGCCGTCTACGGTGTGTCCAGCTTCTTCTAAAAACTTTTCGCCTTCCTGAAACAAATTGAGCCAACGGTGATCGGTTAGCGAAACATGACATACAAGCACCCCAAAGACCGATTTGAACAAAATGATGTGTCATCTCACCGAAGCAGTAACAACCATGGTGCCATCACGCTTAACAGATGGTTTTCCAGCGCCGTTCTCTTCACAATCTTCATTTTCTTCGCTGTTTTCACCTTCCTCTTCGTTCTCCTCTACATCTTTCATTGCGGCAGTCTCCGATCGTGTTTTCCCGCGTTCTTCATCTCCAAGGAGATCGCTTCCCTCCTGTTAAAAATATATGAGCTCTCGATGACTTCTGAAGATTTGAAGGAATGAAAGCGAAATTAATT
>OX421446.1:44272108-44274608 GCA_949126865.1 Montipora capitata | reverse complement strand
CTATTTTTAGACGAGTTCTCAAATACAATTTGGCTTGCACGAGTGACAATGGGTAATACTTTCTCATACAAGACTTGTGATTAGCTGAAAAAGTCTGGTTTCGCCACGGGAAAACCAATCTAAATATAACTTGGTCTGTGAAATCGTCGTTCTACAAATACAATGAAGTTGTAGGCTCCAGGAAAGAGGAAAAATTGAAACGAAGAAAGTAAATCGCTTGAGTATCACTTTCACCCAAATATAGGACTTTTTTTCCCGCGCTCTCCACGGGCTGTGATTGGTTCAATTCTTATTGCCTGCGTTTGTTGTGAATGGCTATTGTGACAGCTTTGATTTCGATCTCACGACATTTGGTCAGTTCGCTATTCTCACAGTTGAACTGGAAGAAGCGTTTACTGAAGGCTCCTGTTGGGAGAATAATTTGCATCTGAGTAAAAAAAAAAACAAATATTAAAAAAACTGCCCCGCATTAGTTTTCGTCATGTTTGTTCCAGTTCAACTGACCTTTTGAAAACCAATCTATAGTGTTTTCAAGTGACGTCACGGTAGCCATGTTGGTGTCCCAAACTAATCCACCGGGAATTGAGCTATATTATCATGCAAATGTTTTCCTTTGTTTCGGTGGAAAAACAAGGTTACTGATCACGTGAGTGAAAACACTCAATTAGTGGTATATTACGCTTTCAGTTCCCATACCTCAATGATATCTTCTTTAAACTGCAGCAGGTCAGGTCGGTTGCATTTAAGGTGGAATGTCCGTTTGGTTGGATATGGGTTGGTGAATGACACACGCTGGAAAAAATCGGACGATCGAACGCAACAATTAGTATTCAACTGTTTTGAGTAGTGGCTACGCAAATTAAGAGCAAGAGTGAAAAGGAAGCTACTATTAAGCTCGCCGCAAAGCTCGCAAGGCTTCTGCTGCTGCAAGCTCGCGTTGTGTGGGTGCAGGCTTCACGCACAACTCGCACGACATGCTAAGGTCAAGTAGCGTAGGGCAAAAAAACTGCTCGCGATCTAATGCCAAAGAATAGTCCGCCTTCCTAGCCTTCTTAATAATGTAAACATCTCTCGTTACAAAGGAGACAGCTCACCTTATTGGAACCTTTTCCTCCTCCCACTTGTATTTGAAGTTCAAAGGATTTAGAAACAACCGGCACTTGACAAGACGCACACACCAGCCAGGTACGAACAAGCTGGTGAAACTCAACATCTGCGTCGACCGTTTAAGGAACATGCTTAGTTTCATTGAATTTACTCTACATCAATCCCAGTCTAATTTTCATGGGCGACTTGAAATAGCTCGTAAAATTGCACCAAACATAACCAATCCAAAAGTCGCTACTCTCAAGCTCGTCAACGTCAGAAAACAGATTACTTTTCAAACTAGGGCGTCATTCTAATGTTTGGCGCATAGTAACCCGGCCTTTGAACGAAAGCGAGACCCCAATGTCTTTCGTCTACAAATGCAGACTAGTTAGCAATTAAACAGTATGATTTATAAATCAAGGCAATGCGATCTATATCATACCTAAACTCGCCGCCATTTATTTGCCAGGTTACTTAGCACATAACACTTCAATGGCTCATTGTTTAACGTTCAGTTCCTACATTGCTAGCTAGCAGCCCCTTTTAGACGAGCCGCACGCTTTTGAGTTTTAATCGTGTTTTGTCACGCACGCCATCGAGAGGCTTCTTCAAGCATCCAATGGCCGGCCCTTTCTCTGTATTGCGTGACAAAACAGCACTCGGCCTTTGGGCCTCGAGAGACAAAGATGGGACTGTTTTCCTAAATGGAATTAACTGACTTGTTTAATGTGACCATTGTTGTACAAATTTAGAAAGGATACCAACTACGTTTACATACATAAAACGCATGGACCCTGAAGATTGTGGACGTAGGGTAATATGAAGCTCGTGAACAGCATTGGCCATCAACATGATCGGGTCAGAAGGCGAAACCTGCCAACAAAATAAATGTGACGAGCTGAAGAGATTTTGATATCAAAAGCTTGCCTACGAAACTTCAGTTTTTCAAGTCAGGCACAGGGGAACCAAAAAGCTAAAAAAAAAAACTCCAGTCTTGTGCAGAAACAAATGACTAGAAGCGTACAACTTCATTGTATTTGTTACAGATTGAGTTATTTTTAGATTGATTTTCCTGCGAAATCAGACCTTTTCAGCTGATCACAAGTCTTGCATCAGAAATTATTGCCCATGGGATTGAGAATGGTCACTCTTGCAAAGTCTGCTACGAGCCTAGAAGGCCCATCAGGCCGGCGCTTATCTCCGGCTTCTGTAGCATGAAGCAGCTAGGAGTATTTCTTCTCCCCCCTGGATGGAATGCCAGTACATCGCAGGGTTACCCCAGCATTATACACCTGGGTGGAGAGAGGCACCGTGAGAGTAAAGTGTCTTGCCCAAGAACACAACACAATGTCCCCGGCCAGGACTCGAACCAGGACCACTCGGTCGGGAGTCGAGCGCACTAACCATGAGG
>OX421446.1:44254608-44267108 GCA_949126865.1 Montipora capitata | reverse complement strand
CTGAACAGCTTTTTAAGGAGTTAGGTTGGTTACCACTAACTGAGAGATGGACTTTCCACAAATGTCTTCAAGTTTTCCGCTGCATAAATGGTTTTTGTCCATCCTACTTATTGAATTTGTTTTCGCATAATTCGAATGTACATAATTATAATACCAGGGGACGTAGTAATATTCATTTGAATAGGATTACATCTAAATCAGGAAGTAGATCTTTTTCTTATGCAGCCGCTGATCTTTTTTGTATAATAAAGTTATTATTATTATTATTATTATTATTATTATTATTATTATTATTATTATTATTATTATTATTATTATTATATTTTACTTTAGCTGCTATTTTAACAATTTCGAGACCACAAAAAAGTACTACAATCACTAAAGTTTCAATCCCCGAAACGTTTTCCTTTTGAAGAAAAGAGTGGCTTTCACGTTACGTCATCGCCTCCAAGTTGGTGTAACGAAAGATCTCTCATCTCATCTCCCTTCGTTGATCCACCAGCATTTGTAAAATACACCATTGAGATCTTTGTCTCTAGAGATTCGTTGCAATTCATGAATAGAGGGCTTCGTAGCACTTGAAATACACCCAAAAACTTTCTGGATGTTCATTGAAAAACCACAACAAAACAAAAGTAAAGAAACAACGACTTACATGTACAGAAGAACGAAGAATCTTTTGACTGAAGGAGATGGCCCACAAGCAATCTTAAGGAACACGTCTTGGGCTTCACCTGTTGGCTTTAAAGAGCGACAAACAAGGACAAGCCTTCAAAATCATGACGTACGTGGATAAGCCCCTTGTGCTCCCCTTGATAAGCCTAGGTGCTTTTGGGGCAAACAATGTCAAATATGTCTAAACAAAAATAAAATAAAAACAAAAAAGCTCCTCCAAATAGACGAGCATCAAAACACAAAGTGGGAGGGGGGTAAAGACCTTATTCCAAAATGGCCGTCATTTAAATATTCTTCTGTTTTTATTCAAATTAGCCCTTGATGCCTCGTTCCTGAGCTGAAAATTGAAAAGAATATTTTGCCTTGAACGAGGCATCAAGGTCTAATTTAAATAAAAACAAAAGAATATCTAAATGACGGCCATTTTGGAATGAGGTGTATATATTTGTTTTTATGAGCATGCGAGCACTAAAAAAAATAGGGGCAACTTTGTACATTTTTCATGAGCCGCGGTAATTTGTTATTTTGTGCGTCGGTTTGGTTTCTGGCCTGTGCTTCAAAGTGTTAAGACTGCCAGAAGCGCCGCAGATGCTTTTGGTTTGACCTTGTTGACCCACGGCATCGCTGTAATTTGCGGAGGTGATTTGCGCAAGATGATAACTAACTTTTTTTCACGAGAATCCAAGCCGCTAACACAGCATCGCGAGTAGGGAGTTAAAACAATGACAACGGCAACCTCAAAGACATAGCCACTTCAAAATATTACTTAACGCTCTGGCCCGGGTTGCTCAGAGCATGTTTAGCGCTAACTAGCGTTAAATGCCATGGAAACCTATAGGTTTTGATGCCTCTTAACCAATGGTTTGCGCTAACCAAGCTTCGAGCAACCGGCCCCTGGTCAGTATTTAGAGCTTATTCAGTCTTGTGCGCGATGCGAAGGTGTGGGCGATCCTATACCTGGACTGGTAAGAAATGTTTCAAAATAAAGATACAAAATGAACGATTTACTGCAGATGCTCACGTTGTCGTCAAAACCAATCTTCGAAAAGACCAATCAAGTGTCTCTAATTGGTGCATTCATGTTAGTACGAGGAGTGAGCAAGCGCTGTATGGTTTAAACGGCCAATTTTTGGCTATAAGAACCCTAGGCGTATGTTCTCCTGCATAGAGTTTCTCATAGCCTTGAATCGATGCGAGGCTCTGATGACGAGAATGGGACAACAAGCTACTGAGTTTGCGAATACTTACTGTGCTTGAGTTGCGCTTGCGTCGCTGGTGAAAACCAGGCTCAAACAACGTCGTTACCTAACCTCCCTCATATTTCCAAAGAAAGAGCAAGCCAGCACTCGTAAAATTTGCGGGCTCTTTAAAATTTGAAGGGATCATTCGACATCCCTAAATAAAGGCTACCAAGCCATTCAAAATTCACGGCAACTTAATTTTATCAAACGAGTTAATGAGAAAAGCTAATGAATTTTCGGAACTCACCAGGTGTATTTTAAACCTGGGTGGAAAGAATTTATTGAAACAGATTCTCTTGTACACGCTCATATTTCCTGAACGCCAATCAAAATCCGTGTAATGTCACAGCCGTGTTTTCATACTCTCATCTAAACACAGCTATTGACCAATGAGAGTGCGCGTACTATCATAATTATTTTATAAAAACAGTTCGTACCAAATCAATACTTGAACCATCTAGTATAACACTTCAAGGATAGAATAATAACGAAATACTATCTTACGTGAAGTTATACTTTGAAGTGACGTTTTCGTTCCACGCAAATACAAAAGAAAAAAGCCCCTTTGCAAACAGCTCATACCTTTGAATCCAACTGATCCATTTTACCTACATTTTTTGTAACGTGATTTGTTCGTTGGCAAGACTCACCAATTTTCTCGTCTCGCAAACAACATTCACATCACTGCATCGAACGTGTACGTGAGGTTGTGTATTTTCATCCAACACAGGTGCTCCTGTTTACGACGAGAAAGGTTACGATTTGGATTTAACAGAACTCCTTGACGACAAGCGGCAAGTCAGGGGCGATATGAGAGGGTTCACAATTCGGTTTTCGCTGAGGGAGGATTCTTAGTGCGATTATTCTGGAAAAAGTAGTACTACAATACAATACGAAAAAAACCAATACGAAAAAAGCCAGCGCGATTCGCAATGTTCAACCAATATTTTGTTCGGCTATACTATCTATAGATAAAGACATAAAACAGGATTCTTAATATTCACTTGGGAAATCCAACGGTGTGTCCTTGACTTTGGGCCTGAGTCAGCGAGGGTAAATAAGACAATAGAGCGTGTTCACGTGACGTCACGGGTGGCCATGTTGAAGGAGTGAAATATTTTTTTGCGAAGTGAATTCCATTTTTATGAAAAGTCTTCCTTTTGTTTTAGTATGCTGCTGGTCACATGAGCGAATCAATATAGGGAAATAAAGGGAAAATAAGACAATTTAAGCAGTAAAGGACGTTTTCCGTGTTTCCATAGCCTCATCTAAACACGAGGGGGAGTTGGGAGAATTCGAGACAGAGGCTATGGAAACACGGGAAAAAAGTCCTCTACTGCTTTTATAAATATTTTTCAAAGATAATTCGACAAATGAAGGAAAATGCTGGGTTTTTTTTAGTTCTTGATTGAAACATATTTTCTTGATACACGCTGATATTTCCTACCAGCCAATCAAAACGCGCGTCTGACAACACATAACCAATCAAAATTCGTGTGATGTCACAGGCGTGTTTCCATACTCTCGTCTAAAAATACAGCTATTGACCAGTGAGAGTCCGCGTACTGTCCTAATTATTTTACAAAAGACAATTGGGAGCACGAGACGTTTTCAACCACAGACGGAGACCGGAAGTAAACATTTAGCATGCCAGGACTTTTAAACCAGTCGTTTCTAATGGTGAAAAGATACCAAGCAAAACGAATGTGGTAGTGTCCAGAAGAGCAACAAAGGAAAAAATATATATATACTTCCGGTTGCTGTCTGTGGCTCAAAAAAGTCGTGTGCTTCAGCTCATTTGCGAACCACAACGCACCAGCTTCCCTTGTGCAGACACCAACTTGAATATCTTCGGGGGAATCAATGCCTCTTACCGCAGCAGGTCAGTGTTTGCTTACCACCGACCAGCTGCATGCAGAGGCATACTCACCAGGTAAAGATCTCCAGGGAGGAAGTCTGATGGTCTTTTTTAAGAATGACTGCTCGGCGTGGTAAAATCTGAACGTCCTGTCGATTACATGGGGCCGAGGCTCCACTTGTAATGACAAGATAGCCACAGGACACTCGTCCTTGTTCATGAAAGATACCTAGTGGAAGAGCAATGGCAGCCATTTTACATTAAAATGTAAAACCAATTGCATAGACCACTATACAATAAGCACGCGAAAAAAGTAAAAATATGCTGCAAAAAAATTATGCGGTTAGCTTATCATATATATTTGCATTTCCAACTCTATGGAACCGTTTTGAAAAGAGGTGTTTAACTCTAGCGGGCGGGCGTTGTCTATACAGTGAAAATATCCAACGAGGCGCTAGTCAACAATTAAACTTGAGGGCTACGGGTCAATTGTTGTTTATCGAATTTTTATAAATTTAAAGCATTTGGATACTTGGCAGTTTCGATACTCACCGGAAATTCTTCAGCTTTAAGACAAGACCAAAAAAAAAAACGCACTCAATGAGCAAAAACAATAGCTAGAAACGCATTTGGACAATGACTTCTCATTTTGAAAGCAGAACTACCCGCAACGACTGCGACATAAACGTCTTCATTTCGCAAGTTTCTTACAGTTCAGCTCATGACAGAATGACTGAGCGAAATGAAGTAGTCTAGAACATACCCGAATATTACATTGTGGGATTAGTCCTGAAAGTAGGACCTCAACGCACCTCTGTCTTCCACAAATACACGCCTCTAACTACCCGTTTCAGAGGGCCATACTGGAAGTTACGGCCCGGGTCTTTCCGATCTAATTTACTGTCCGAATGCAAAGCACGAGGGCAAGAAATTGATTTGGAAAAAAACAAGGTACGATATTTATAATAATTCTAAAACTCTAACTCAAGTGACAAAAGGGAAGTTTTAAATAGGCCATTTTCCGAGTGGCCGTTTGCCTCTGGTACAAAACGAGTTTTGGTGCTCAACCATTCAAATGATATGAGTTTGATTTGCATGAAAATACACCACTCATTTCCATTTGGAAACAGCAACTCGGAAATGGGCTATTTAGCAAGCCAAACTGCACAACACGTGACGGCACACTGTATTGGCCAATTATAGCACACGTACTATCTCAGAGATTATGAAATAATTATATACATGCATTAAAGCTGACGTCAAACTTGCCATCTCTTCTCACCTTTATCTGTCGTGTTTTCAAGTCATTATCCCCTGAATTATCTGTCTTCAGGTAGGTCTGAGTCTTTTGCTTGAGTGAGTGAGACGGGCCCTAAGGAGAACGAAACGTAGTGAGTCAGGTACAGTTCAAGTTAAAGAATAACGCCATGTATTCTCGGTTTTCACATGACGTCACGACCGCCATGTTGGTGCCCCCAAACAAACAAAAGGCGGCCATGCTGGTGCCCCGACCAAATCCTCCGGGAATTTAACTCTATTATTATGCTAACGCTTCCTTTTGTTTTCGTTGAAAAACATAGCTGTTGATCACGTGAGTGAAAACCAGCAATAACTGGAATTTCTGATCGCGGAGATTAGCAGGTCCTTTGAGACCTGAACTTGATGTTCTCAAAGGTTTCCTCGTGTTGGCCAAGTTCATGTCTAAGGCTAACGCTCCGATGAATTCAATGGGTTAACAGGCAATACTTCTTACACCCTTTCTATAGACACAAATAGTGACCCATGGGCAACCAAGACCCATCTGCGCGTACTTGTTGTTCATGTTAAATTGCCGTGAAATAACACCTCAACTACCCACGGATTACTCCTGTCTCGCCTCGTACCTAAGTCGGTAGAGCAACAGTGAGCAACGGAGGCCGTGGGATCAGGTCTCATCTTGGTCAGCGTTTTTATCATTCCTTGAGTGGGACCGTTTCCACGCATAGGGCTAACGCACAAATGAATCCAATGGGTTGATAGGCGCTACAACTTACACACTCATTCTCAGAACAGGTGGCTTGCACCTTAAGACCCAGCTAAACGTTCTAGCATTGTCAAGCAACAAGCCAGAGCGTTAAGTGCGCTATGTTGGACGACGCCGATCCAACATACTTCGTCCGTAGAATGTTGGGCAAAGTTTAATTTTTTCATCAAACTTTTAACGTAACATTTCGTAGACGCAGGAATTCTGGAACTTTAACTACGCGTCAACTTCTTGGCCAACAAAAGATGTTGGATAACAATGCTGCAACGCAACCAACAGCTCTCTTGCTAGGTCCTCTAGTTCTTTGCCCAGCATTCAAGCATATTTATTGATCAAAAGGGATAACATCTAAGCCTTCAGAGATAATAGACAGCTTGTTTGCGACAATTCAATGTCGTATGATCCTAAACCGACCACACGCGTCATGCCATGACTTAAACGAAGTAACCGTTAGTCTTCAAATTCTGGAGATGAAACACATGAGCGCGAAATTTTGTTAAATTAGTTTCTCAAGCACCTCCCACGTTTTCGAGTGAATGCTTGTTTTTGTAAGGGCATGAACCTGTCAACTCGTTTCCTTTCCTCAGAGTGCAAAACAGAATTAACAACGGTACTTCCTTAAGATGCCTGATGAGTGTGGTCAGTTTGAGACCACACGAAACAGAACTGTAGTAATGCAGCGATGCTTCACCTCTGAACCCTCATATTTTATCGTTCAAATTGAATCTATTGCTCTTGTAGAGTTGATCGCTTTCGAAAATTGTTCTAAAGCATTTTAGTATGTATACAATTTGGTTGGAATTCGCCAATTATTATAATTGAAATGCGCTAAAACTCTTAATTGAAGAGAAAACGCGCCGGCACTCAAGGCTTAAGTAGTTTGTTGAATATGAATCTGTAAAAAGAGCTGCCGACATTCCCAATTTTCATTTCTGGTTTTCCACCAGTAATTCCGTCCAGAAGATCGTCCACTATGCTTTTCTTTATAAATGAAATGCGCTAAAACTCTTAATTGAAGAAAAAACGCGCAGGTACTCAAGGCTTAAGTAGTTTGTTGAATATGAATCTGTAAAAAGAGCTGCCGACATTCCCAATTTTCATTTCTGGTTTTCCCCCAGTAATTCCGTCCAGAAGATCGTCCACTATGCTTTTCTTTCGTCAATGCGAGCACTGAAGTCGAAAGTGGTCAGACAGTGCAATCTCAAACTTCCCTCATACCTGTTCAGCAACACTATGGTCTGCTCTGAAGGTCTGGAACTTGAAAGGGATGTGCACTGTCTCCCTGGGCCTTAAGAACACCTTCGGATAGGAGCTGTCAGAAGAAGCGTCAAACATATTCTCCTCCAGTGCTGTAAGAAATATTAACCTCCATCACATATTGAGAAAATGGTTTCGTTGTCTTTTCGACTTTTCTCGATCAATAAAAATAACGATAATGAGATGGAAGTCATATGCATGAAAAGTGAACGGGTCTATCTTGTATATTGTGGGAGACATCCGTGAGCAAGAAGACATGATCTATTGAATGAATATAACCTTCTTTACTGAACTAGAACCTTGCAATTAGATATGGAGGCTTATACAGGTGGTATCCAAGGTTTAAAAAATATTTGCTCTTCTGGATTTCCCCCAGGAAATGTGATTCGGACACTTTTTCCCCGATCTCTCCACCTACTTCGGAGAGGAGTTTTGAGACAGTCTTGAAAAAAAAAGTCAAACTATCTCAAAACGCAACGGCGCACTTAACTTTCTAGCTTTCTCCTATATTCATAAGGAACACAAAAGAACCCACATAGTATTTGCACCGTGTAGGGTAAGGAATTCCCCGTATGATGGCCTTTGTCACTAGATATCACCTACCACGACCTATTCCAGAATTCTGTGGGCAATATAGATATCTGGTCCCAGTTGTTCGAACGATGGATAGCGCTATCCACCGGATAAATCACTATCCAGCGGATAAACATTAGCAAAACTAATTGAGTTATCCAGTGGATAGTGATTTATCCGGCGGGTAGCGCTATCCATCATCGTATGATATATTAACAAAATCATACATCGTATGATATATTAACAAAAGCTAGACAACCTAGGAATCTGCAGGTTCGTTTTTGCTGAGGGATGAAACACGGATGACCCACTCAAAATAAACCCCAATCTCGTTCCCAGAGTCTTCGTTCCCCTTGACCAGCGGGTCGGGTTACGAGAGACTCTGGGATAATCCGTTTCGAATGACAAGATTCTTGTCATGAACACCATTGCGCAGGCGTAGGCGTAAGGCCAAAATGGCGGAGAGAGTGGAGGATTTGTTTCACGATGGCATGCAATTTTCTTTAGCAAAATTAGGATATCCCAACCTAGAACTGAAAAAGGAACAATATGACGTGTTGGAGCGAAATGCCTGGACAAAAATCTGTGCTGAATGTTACCAACAGGCTGTGTTGTCAAGTGTTGCCTGGGATTTTCGATTAGAATTTGTGTAACGTGGAAATGTAATTAAGCAGATTGTGTCGCTGCTGAATGCACTAATCCGGGATTTAGTTTCAAATGTTAAAAGACTGTCTTTGTTTTGTATCGTGGAAGATGAAAGAGAGCGAAACACCAGACTCTAACACGAGATCCTTTCCAAAAGAATAAATCATTCTTTTAATCATAAAACTATGTCTTGTTGAAGGATCTTTCAAGTTAGATTCTTCGTCACCAGAGAAGGTTTAGGATTCTTTTCAAAAGAAGATGAGTTTTTTGGGTAACAGTTTCCATGCTGTTCTAAAGAAGTAGAGGTCTTGAGGGAAGTATCATTTTGCTGCTTTTCATTATTTTGTATAAACAGAAAATGACTGTTCTCCACCAAATAATGAGAATTCTTGAATAGAGATGTATACCTCTAGTTGGATAAACATGTTGATTTTTAGAATAATATTCTCCCATGAACATATAATGTGCTTTCCAAATTTAGGAAATATATATACAGTGTACATACATACACAAGGCAATACATACAAGCCATAATCACAAAAACGACTCTGTTAAATTTCAGTAAAATAATTAATGTTGCAGAACAAATATAAATTTCTGAAACTTAAACGCCTAAAAACAGTAATGATTTTGAAAAATCTATGCGTCATGAAAAAATCAGCCAAACTATTTAGCGAATGAGATAAGTCCCTGGAAATTAAAACAGCTTGTAAGCACAAACTAACATGCAAAAGAAATTCTCTTGAGGGGATGGTGTAGATCTTAAAGTGAGTGAAATTAAATAAATGAAAAGTGTTACACAAAAACAATTTTTGTAATTAAAATCTATCACTGTCCATTTTCCTTGTATCACTTCTATCCCAACAAAAAAAAATTAGCCAGTCTGGAACTAATTCAAAGCATACACCCCAAAAACCAGCATTAAACAGGGCTGTCATTAAATTTTCACCTGCAATATATCAAAAACTGATTCTAGTTTTCATTTCCTTCATAATGTGAGCTCAGGGTTAACAACTGGTACAGGTGAATGTCCTTTATGGCAGCCCTGTGAAAACTTTCCAGTGTGACAATTTAATTGACCACATTAGTAATAGTACACATTACTACATAACATAACATGGTATGAGTTAATTGCCTGACCATTGCCTGACATGGTCATGTTCTGTACTATTTCTCGCCTGTTGTGCGACAAATCAAGAAATGGACTCAGGTGTGTTTACGTATCAGGGTTTCCATTAAGTTTTAAAGTAGAAGGGACCTTGTGACAGAGTGAGCGGGCACCCCTTATATGTAGTCTGGCTTTTGATCTTGAGACCTGCTTTGAGCAATGGTGGGTACTGTACTCAGTGTTGACAGGTGCTAGTACCCAGGTCCCAGCTTCTAATAAAACCCCTGCATGTAAGTTAGTTCAAGCTCCTGTGGTGGTGCAACTGATAATACATGTAATAAGAGGCTATTAACTTTAAGCTAAAAGAGTAGAGACACCTTTTCTATACAGGGCATTTTTTTTTGACGAATGCTAAATACATACTCTCAAGAAACTCAGTGCAGACATGTTGGCTTTCTTGGATACTCTAGGTTAACCATGTAATGTACCCCAAACAGAGCAGAAAGACTCTGTTTGCATTGTATGAACGTACTTCCAGAAGAACCACATTGTCAACAATAATGAAAAGCTGTTGTTCATAATCGTCGGTCTCTGGGGACAGCATATGAACATCCCCACTTAAACATGTTTAATTCATATAATTGTTAAAGTAACGTTGTCAAATTCCTTTGGGAGAGCAGAGAGATGCACACCGAAAGGTCAATGAAATTATGTATCAAGCATTATAAAAACTCCAAAAGCCAAAAGTTCTTAAGGTTAAGACTAGCCATCCTTAATGCACTTTATATTCCATTTTTCCATATGAGCAGAGGTCAGTACTTATTTTGAACCATCAAACTTGACAGATTGGATGTAACAATATTATATATACATTTTATATTATTCTGAGAATGTTCATTTCCCATCTTACCCCCCAAATAATGTAATCCCTTCCTCACTGTCAAAGGCTTTCTGTAGGGTGGCCAGCACCATACAAGTTTTGAAATGGTACTTTTCTCTTCAACTCTCTGACTAGCAATACACAAAAGCCTAAGGCTGTTGATTTTAACACTCCAAACAGGAACGGATACTTGTCTACAAACCTTGAACCTGAACATTTCTTTTGTTGGCATAAAAAAATTACATTAGAAACTGTTGATAACTGTACATACCAACATGAAGAAGTCAGTCTGACTTCAAAATAGACAGTATAATTTACTGACAACTTAACCGTCAACTGACAAAATAAAATTTAAGTTGAGGGGATGTGTGGAATACGTTCTCAATTGACTAGAAATACTGCACAGTCTGCAATGCTACCTTCTCCTTTTGTTTCACAAAATAATTAAAATTTATTGGAAATATAGGCTGCTGTAAAGTTGCTCCCAAACACACTGTAAAACCATAAAGTCTGTGTCTAGATAATGAAACTAAATGAGCCAGGTAGTTCATTGATGGCAGCACTTAGCTCTGTTTTCTGTAGAGTAACAAGGGGTATCACTGATCCCCTTTAACCCATTGACCCCCTGGGAGTGAGACTTGACAGATTTTACTCTGTCTAATGCCAGGGAGATTCTAGTCGTCAACTAGGGTTATCCTAGGGCGTTTGAGGTGTCAGTGGGTTAAGCAGTCAAAAACTTGTCCCTTCCATTAAATGGGATGCTAACCAATCACAGAATTTGTTACAAAGTCTATCAAACATTTGTCAGTATTAAGTTGTATGCGGGTACTTATAGAGGCAACATGGATTAAAGTTAGAGAAAACTGAGAGATGATCAAGACCAACCTTGTTCCCAGGGTCTCTTTTCTCTGCCTCCTTTGTCCTCAACGACAAAGGAGGCAGAGAAGAGAGGTTGGATAAAGACCTGGCCTCAGTTGTTCAAAAAGTGGATAGTGCTATCCACCAGGGCCCAGTTGCTCAAATGATGGATAGTGCTATCAGCCGGATAAACACTACCAAAACCAATTGAGTTATCCAGTAGATAGTGATTTATCCAGTGGATAGCACTATCCACCCTTCAAACAACTGGGGCCAGAACTCATACAGTCAACCAACCTTTGAAGTCTCAAACACTTGATCACTGTGGCTTCAATAAGCAAATAATAATCGCCACTGTAATTAATACTGTGGGTTGAGCAATTACGGAAAAAACTCCCTATGTAGTGGTATGTCTAGGTACATGTACTTCAGAAAGAAGTACTTAATTACTCAAGAGAAAGGTGTCATTTTTGTAACTGACTTTTAAGTGCTACAAGTAATAGGCTCTAAAGGATGGTCAAGCTTTATATCACACCATTTTTTTTTCAATTTCATCATAAACGTTAAGCTAAGTATTTGCATAACAAAGTCAACAACTGAAGTTTCCAGTTTTTCTAAGTACCTATAAAAAAGACAAGTTCCATTGGATGTGAGATGTACATCTCATTTCATTGATTTGATTCTCTATATCTGATCTGGCCTCTTCTTCCAATGGAGGTTGAGAACAGTGCAGTGTAATGAACCCAAATGAAACGCGAGTAAAATTTTCAACCTACCGAAAGGATTGCTTTGCATGCTAGAGAGACGGGCCTTCCACGATATTTTCAAAGCGTTCAACAGCACTGTCACAAGCCAAACGAGTTCTCTTTGCATCAGTGATTACCTCTTTCTCTACCTAAAAACTCATCTGCTAAAGGTTCTCGCACCTTTCCAGGACACTCACATGTACGTAAGTAACTATACCAGAAGATCTTATGGATTCATATAATAATATACAGCAATTTGAAGACTCGGTATGACTACATTTTAAAGGCATAATTACTCAGTGAGAGACGAATATAATAGGTTCTCACTCTTTGCTTTGGCTCCAAACTAATCAACGAACCAATCCAAATTAACAATCATTAACAATCATACGGTCCTCTGTGAAACCCCTCGAGTCTCGCTGCAGTCGCCTCGTGACCGAAATCGATTGCTCATGCTCAGACTTTCAACCAATCAAAAACTTTATCCAAACGGATTATCCCAGAGTCTCTCGTAACCCGACCCGCTGGTCAAGGGGAACGAAGACTCTGGGAACGAGATTGAATAAACCCACGAATGGGGCTAAACCCCAGGACTTGAATCTGGGCCACATACGTAGGAGGTCAGCGCTTCGAAGT